>PVHY01000724.1:0-199900 GCA_004024945.1 Uropsilus gracilis | reverse complement strand
ACATGAAAAATTGCTCAATATCACTAGCAATCAGAGAAATGCAAATCAAAACCACAATGAGATACCACCTTACACCAGTAAGAATGGCCCACATCAAAAAAACAGGCAACAACAAGTGCTGGCGTGGATGTGGAGAGAAAGGAACACTCTTACACTGCTGGTGGGAATGTAAACTCGTCCAGCCACTATGGAAAGCAGTGTGGAGGACCCTCAAACTAATGAAAATGGAATTACCATTTGACCCAGCAGTTGCACTTCTGGGACTCTACCCAAAGGAGACCTCAACGTGGGTAGAAAAGGACACCTGTGCTCGGATGTTTATTGCAGCACTATTTATAATTGCAAGGACATGGAAACAACCCAAATGCCCCAGAACAGATGACTGGATGAAAAAGAAGTGGTACATATACACAATGGAGTATTAATCATCAATTAAAAATGACAAATTTGATGAATTTATGGAAACCTGGATGTACCTAGAAGAAATCATTCTAGCAGAAACGAGTCAGATAGAAAGGGACAGAAACCAAATGGTTTCACTAATATATGGTCAACCAAATGAAACTGCACAAGGGGAGAATGGGGACCAGCTGGAGCGGGTGGGAGGGGAGGCGGTGGGTGACCCCCAGGGATGGAAATGATGTGAAATATATATAAATAAAAAATTATTAAAAAATTTCAATAACAATGATTATTGAATGTTTACTAATGATTACTGAATGTTTACTATGTATCTGCTACTAATCTGATTCACACTCTGGGTTAAGTACTATATATTTTCCGTTTCACAGATGAGAAAACTGAGGCAGAGAGATCTACATGTATAAATGGGAGTTTTCTGTCAAGTCAGTGAAGCTGACTTTGCTTCAGATGCCATTGGCATCTGGTGACCCACGGTCACCTATAAATACATAGTTTGGTATATTTTTGGGAGGCAGCTTTAGATTAAGAGTTTATTCCTAAATCTAGAGGGCAGCCAATAGCAAGAAGACATTGATAAACCCTAAATGATCATGGACTGGCTGCCCAATGCAAAGCTAAGACTACAAACCATCCAGCACAATATTCCATGTCGCAGGAACACAATCCCTCACCCAACAAATAGACGCAGCCACAGAAAACGAAGAGGCCAATGGACACAACATAAATCAACAAACAACAACGAGAGAGGAGACTGAGTGAACACAAGAGGTATAGGGGCAGGGATGGGAGGAGGGAAGGCATCCCAGTGACTATTTACCTATGTAAGGAATTAAAAGAATAAATAAAACATTTTTAAAAAAGAAAAAATAAGAATTTATCCCTAAATCTAAAGACAAATTGTCCTCAAGAAAGATGGAGCAATTCTTCAGAAGTCAACTTAGGAGCATGCATCAAGAGGCTTTAAAAAAAGGAGACAGGTTTGATGACATCACAGCAATAGTCACAATGTGGAAAACTGGAAATAACAAAAAAACCTTCAACTCTGGGAAATATTTCAGTCAGCCCATGGAGTGTCAGCTTGATGGAATATTATTAAAGGGGGAGGAATGCTTTCACAGGGCATTTCAGGACATGGGGAATAACTGGGATGTAAATAGTATTTGTGAATTTGTACATCCTTAACAAGTCAATGCATAGCAAAACCAAAATGTCATGAAAGATTATATTTAAATGATGGGTTATTGCAGAGTTTCTCTTCTTTATACTTTAACATAAACAACTTTCTTAGCGAATATAATATTTTATAGCATGTTTTTAAATATTATAACATTGAATTTAGTGGTAAGATTTTGCCTAGCGAAAAACTTAGTACTTGTATGGTCTCAAGAAATATTTTCAAATGCTTGAAGTTGATCCTGTCAAACAATCTGTTGGGTTCTTTGTTGGGTGAGCAGGATGTGACTACAACAGGGCTCTGTTCTGCCCATCTTCCTAGCTGTGCCCAGTCAAATGCCCATGGCCCAATTTCCTTGTTTTTTTTTTTTTTGTTTGTTTTTTTGTTTTGAGACTAAGTCTCACTATGTTCCCCAGGGTAGTCCTGATTCCGTAGACTCAAGGGATCCCCAGCCTCAGTTTCCCAGGTAACTGGGATTACAGGGGCGTGCCACCACACCCAGCTATCCAATTTCCTTGTAAGTCAATTCTCAGTTGTCACATACCTGACTGGTCTGGAAGAATCATCCTTTCATCTTCCCTTGTGAGCTGTCTTAAGACCTTCACCGTCCTCTGAAACTTGAATCCCTTGAGGAGGTTTCTTTGGGTGTGTGTGTGTTTGAGTATCCCATGCCTTCCTCCCTCCACATATAACCAAGACTCACCCTCCCAGAATTCTTCCCCTTGTGCCCACATCACCCTCCCCAGTCTCTCTTGTCATATTCCAGCCTTAGCCTTGGTCTGTTTGTGTATATTTTAGGTTTCCTTATTGAGCTGACACTTTTCTCCTGTCACATGTTACCCTTTATTTATTCAAAGGATAATACTATTTTGAAATATCAATCACTGTGTTTTTTCCTCTTGATTATTTGGATTTTCTTCCGGCTTCCCTCTTACTAGTTTATAAAGGATATGCATAAATACATACATACATATATATATATATATATTTTTTTGACACCAGAGTTGGAGAATGTGGATTTCACATATGCTAAAGTAGCTGTCCTGGGCTTTGATTTTCAAATTGGATCAAAAGATAAAAAAAAAGTGTAGTTTTCAAATTATGCTTTCAAGAATGATGTGAAAGTCAGTTCAGAATTCTAAAGACTGGGAATGATTTCCTTAATTAAGGAACTTGACTTGGAAGATTCACTCTGGAGACATCCAGAGAGGGAGGGAGGAAAGCTCTGTTTCACAGAAGGAAAAGACAATCACCAGCGGGTGAAGCTTAAGGAAAAGGGCAGGTGAGAGTTCTGCTCTGTTTGGGGGATTCAAGCCTGTGGAAGGTGATGGGTGAGTCACTTAGGTGAAAAAGCACACTCAAATGAAGTTGGAGAGAGTCCAAATAAGTCAGGGCTAATCCCCACGTCCTTGGGGGTGTTCTGCAGGGAAGGACCAGTTCTCATGAACTGTGGTGTGTGATCCCAAAGCCATGACCGCAGGGTTGGACAGCTCAGTTAATTGTTGAAGAGGGTGCTGTCTCATAGGGGGCAGGGAATGCTGGGAAAACTGAGGCAGTAAGAGTTTCAGGCTTGCATTAAGGACATCACTGGGTTCTCTGATCTCACAGCCAGCGGGGCACCCGTGGTTGGAGGCTAAATCGAGCCCCAGGAACTAGTGGTCCAGTCTACGCTACAATGGGTGCCCTGGTCGAGATGCTTTAAGTAAACATAGCTTGGAGCAGATACCATGCTCATGAATCAAATGTTTCTGGGAGACAGAACGAAAGACAAACAACTATTCACAGTTCTCCATTTTGTAGTTTGAAAATGTTTTCTATACTGTATAGTGGAAAAAGTGCTTGCTGATTATTTGATTTTACAGATTAGATAAAGAGGTGTTACAAGGCAATTTGGCAGTGAGTCAGCTCTGTGCCCAGTGGTCACTTCTGTCTCTAAACCTATCTCAGACCTTCCCACTACCTCCCTCAGCCTCGCCGATGACAATGATGCTGATCAAGATTTCCAGAGTCCATTTTACTCATGGCCCGCAGGAAGGGTGGCTACTGGGTCTGGGTCCCCATGTCTCCTGCAGCCCTTGTTCCCTGCCTCTCGTCCCACAGCACGTCAAGAGGCTGGGTCAGGCTGATGTGCTCCACGTGGCAGGCATGGGGGGCTGTGACCTGAGGGGGGACTTTCACCACCACCCAGGACTGGTAGGTGCCATTTCCACTGGGAAGTACCACTTCCTCCAAGGGGCTCTCCTGCTCATTGCCCTCCTTTGTCCAGCGAAGATGAATTCCTTGTGGGTAGAAGTCATAGGCCAGGCACTTAAGGGTTCTCGTTTTTCCTGGGTGACTGCTGAGGAACACTGAGGGAGGATCTGTGGAGAGACAGAGCATGGTTATGAAGGTCCGAGGTGGATGCTCCCTGTTCCCCTCTCCCCCACCCTGACCCTACACCTAGGGTGCCCCAGACGTCAGTGAGAGCCAGGTTCTGTCCTCCTGGCCCCCGGGAAACCTCGCTAAGATCATGGAAGGCCGAGGCTTTCCTTGTGCCTTCCTTCCCTGTTGGGTCATGGAAGGTTCTTGACTCCAGTTGATAGAGGCATGAAATTGTGAATGACTCCAAACTATTCTCTCTCCTCCCCCAAGCTTGGAATGGGGCTCCCACCCCATCTTCTCTCTATATAGCATTCTGCCTTTGTCTCTGCCCATCAGTTCCTTCCCTGCTTCATGCCACACAGCACTGTGACTTCTCAGCAGGTGGCTACCTGTTCTGTCTCGCTTGCTCATCTGCATCCTTTCAGGACAGTACACACCTGCCTTCTCTCCATGGCCCAGCCAGGAGGTGTCAGAACAGAGTGAAACCTCATCAGGTTTCTCAGGTTTGCCTGAGTGGTGCCCCGGAGCTCCCAGCCCACCATGGAGATCACTTCGGTCTTTCTCAGCTCAGTTAGAGGGGCAAGGAGCAGATCAGAAGAAGCAGAGGGTACCTCTTTGGTCCAGATACAGCTGACCATGTTGCAGATACCGCTGCAGCATCGCAGGACACTCCTCTTCCAGGTAAGCCTTGGCCCGCTGCACATAGACTTCTTCTGCCTCCCACTTCTGCTTGACTTTCACAGCTGCAGGGTCCAAGGGCACCCAGGTTGGGACCTCCTTGTTGAACTCAATGAAGTCCTTTCCATCGTAGGCATACTTCCAGAAGGCTCCACTGCTTTGATTATTCCGGAGCTCACAGCCAAACATTCCCTGGAAGGTGTGAGACCCTGCCCTCCCCGACCCCACGGGAAGTCAGTGAGCTGGGCTTCAGTTCTGTTAGACTCATCCAACAGGTGACAGGCCGATAGCAGTTGAGGTTTCTGAAGTCTAAGCCCACATCTTTATCTTAATAAGTTATTAGCCGGATGTACAGCAGAGAGAGGGAGATTTCATTTCTTTTGTGTTAGGTTAGTCTGAGGTGAGACAGAGATTTTCCCAGGCAGAAAACTTAGAACACAACAGACCACAGACAGATGCCTAGCCCCTGTGTGCCCTCTCATTACAGAACTCCATTTGCTGACTCTGCTGTGAGTTTTCAAGCATCTGACCAAACCACAACGATGTGAGTTTCATAATTACATAGATATTATTTGTTGTTTTCTACATAATGAACGTGTTCCTTTTATCTTGGTGCACACTGGAATTTAGTAAACTTCACTTAAGGAAATGTAACTGGATCACTTCTTCCCCTTTTCCCAGGCTTTGAGATCTTTTCAAAGACTCCCTAACTCACCACTTCCTTTCCCAATTAGCAACACCTCTCAGAAATTGTTCTCCTTAAGGGTAAGAGTCATGATCTCGGATAATGAAAGTTGGTGCTGACCCAACACTGATTAGAGCTGTTTGCGCAGGATCTGGTCTCTAACTCTTTGGACTCAAATCCCAGATCTCTCCCTCTCCAACCCCCCTTCCCCACCTCCTTGTTGTATGAATTGGAGCCACTGAGCTCCCTGAGCTACAGTGCTCTCATCTCTGTGGTAGCGGTGGCAATGGTCCTGTCTCTGAGAGCATGGTCCTATCTCTGAGAGCATGCTCATAGGCTCTGTGAGCATGGCTGTGCTGATCACATCCCTGGTGTGTGGGAGGTGCTCAGGAAATGTTAGCTGCCTTACTTTCGGATACCCTGCATCCGTCCCTTTATCCTCTTTACTCACAGTTACTCCCTTCAGTGTCCATCACGGCCAATTAAGACATCATCTGGGATCTTTCTGGTTCCCTGTGTTTTTCCCTCTCCTGCTTCCCACACACAGCCTGGTCACTTTTCTTTCTTTCTTGGTTTTTTTTTTTTTTTTGAGACTAAGTCTCACTATTTTTGCCCATGGAACAGCAAGCTCACGTTGCCCAGGGTACCACGGACTCAAGCAACCCCCAGCCTCAGCTTCCCAGACAGGCATGTGCCACCACGTCCAACTATTTTTTTTGGAACTAGGTCTCGCTACGTGCCCCCGGCGGAACTTGAACTGTGATCCCTGGCCCCAGCCGTGGCTTCCTAGGCTGCCACCTACAGGCATGTGCCACCATGCCCAGCCAGCCTGGTCACTTTCCTCACCAGGGCTTCCCACCCCCACCCTCCGGATCGCTGCATAATGCTTCCCTCTTTTGGAAAACGTTCAGATTCCTTGAAGCTTCCTGGGCATTTCTGTGTCCTGAAACCCATCTTTTTACACTTGCCCTGTGATACTTAGCATCAATAGCACACCAGGCCAGCAACTGACTGAGTTGGGGGTCAGGTAGGTTGTGTGGTCAGGAGAAGAGTTCTGGGTGGGAGACATGTCCCGGTGGGAGTAGGTGACTGAGGGGATGTGGCCACTGGCTAGTGAGAGCTGGACCTGAACAATCAGGGGCTTCTCCCGATCACCCCATTCTCGGAGTGTTTGTTCTGCTTGCCTTCCCTGCACTGGAGCTGCTCCACGAACATGGCCCAAGACAGTGACATGGTGTGGGAACCAGCTGGACAAGGTGCATCACTCCACTCAGTGTGGCTTCTCCACACACTTTTAAGATTTGGCAATTGAGTGTGCAGCTGCCTGAGATGTCTTGTCAATGAGTGCCCCTAGGAGACCTGGCCCCACCAGTCTGCAGTGCTCTCCTCTCTCTTCAGTCTCTCCTTGCTGGTGAGCCAGAACAATTTGAGTTTATATCTGGGAAGCTCCCAAGGTTGTAAACTGCCGTGACTGTGTTCAGCTCTGTTATAGCTCCTCACACCACAAGTCCAGATAGTCCTCCCCATACTCCCCACCCATGAGTTTGCTCCTCACAGACAAGAGGGTCTTTACAATTCCACTGTCATTCCTGTCTATGATTCTGTCTGGTTCTATGGTTCTGTTTTCCTGAGCTCTTAGAACTGACCATGGTTTAGGCCAGGTACTTTCTTTCATCCAACAAATTTCACTTGAGCAAATCTGATTGATGGAGCTCCAGGGAAGGTGGAGCTAGACCTTTCTGTCCTTCATGGACTCTCCTGGAGAGTCCATCTCAAGGCTCCAGGTTTTGCAGGTTCAGATCGGGTAACTAAGAAAGGTGTTCACTGTGAGACACTGATAGGTGGTTCAGTTCCCACCAGCATCCTTGGCAGGGTGAGTGTGACAACTTCTAAAGTGGGAGCTGCCTCAGCTGGGTGGGAGTGTGGAGCTGAGAGATCAGATATGCCTGGATAAGAGCTGACTCTGACATAATTTCCTGTGTGACTTGAGGCCTGGGAGTGAGGGTGAGGACTGTGAGGGGAGTGAGAAAGTGGATGTGTTGTGGGTTAGGGGTAACAGAAATATTGCTATATTTCCACTTATACTTGCTTCTCCTCTGAGGCAGGGCTTATCTCCATCTTACTGACCTCTGTCCCCTCACAACTGCAGGGCTTGCCTCTTAAGTGCAGACCCTCCACCCTAAGCTGTCCGTGGGCTACTGACCTCCATCTTTGTAATAATTCATGATGTCTTTCAGGGTCTCCATGAAGATGTCCTCCCGGGCTCTCTGAAGTTGGCTTTCCTTCTCCCAGTCTTCCATTCCTTCCACCTGGCTCCATGGGTCCAGAGGCTCAGCCTTCTTGTTGTTGCTGTCATAGTGGAAGAAGGGCTGGTCGTTGAGGTAGGCAATTGCCTGAAAGTTGGGGAAACCCATACTGGGCCTGGACAGCCCAGTGTAGAGAAAACTCAGAGAATAAGATCCTGTGAAAGAGGAGATGACTTTGAGGTATGGGGGCCAGGCAGGGGAGTTTCAATGTAGGCAGCAGAGATGCAGGAAAGGAGGCCAGGAGCCCTCCCTCCCCAGCTATATGCTTAGTCTCCTTGTAGGTATTTTGGGATCATGTTGAGTTCTCTTAAAAGGAATTATGAATGGACATGTTGTCTTTATTGTGACCTGAATTTTCCCTGTTTCTCTTCCCTTTAGGTGATGACAGTGGAGGCCATGGGACAAAACTGAAGAGCTCCAAGATAAAAACACCCTGAATCCCTGAGTAACCCCCTGGGGAAAGGGAAGCTGCCTAATCTGTATTCAGCTTTACATGAGCAAGAAAGAAATAAATATTTGTTGGGTTAAGTCTCTAAAAACTTTTGTTGTTACAACATAGTCTGGTCTTACTACTATTTTTTTTTTAAGAGAGACTAGGTCTCGCTATGTTGCCCGAGTAGTCCTGATCCATGAACTCAAGCAATGCCCAGCCTCAGCCTCCCAGGTAGCTGGGATTACAGCCACCTACCATCGTGCCTGGTTCCTTTTTTGAGACCAGGTCTCGCTATGTTGCCCAGGGTAGTCTCAAACTCAAATGATCCCTGGCCTCTTACCTCCCAGCGCTTGGATTACAGGTGTGTGCCGTCATGCCTGGTCAAAGCCTAGTCTTATTTGACAAAATCATAGAGTTAAAATTTGTAGAGAGGAAAATTTGCTAGAAAATTTCAGAAATGATATAGATGGATTGATGCAAGGTAACATTAGTATGGATCTCAGATTTCCTAGGGTTGCATTTTGGTATGAGGCAGGGACTGGAAGAATGGGGAGATTTCCATAATTAATTCATGATATAACTCACACAGATGTTAATAATGTTGGGGGGGGTGGCAGATTTCCAATTAAAATACTGAATTGTTATTGTTAACTTATTTCCAAATATGATTAATATTATCCTTCACAATGTAGGAATACCTCATCTAATCAGTTGAAGGTACTCCAAAGTAGAAGGGGTTCTGCCTCCAGATAACCTTTTGACTCAAAATTCATGGGTTCTTTCTTAGATGTCCAGCCTGATGACCTGTCCTACAGATTTTGGACTTGCTAATTCCCAAGATTGTGTAAATCAATTCTTAAAAATAAACCTCTGTATATAAATTGTGTTTCTCTAAGATCTCTAATGCAGATATTGGTATATGTGGTATATATACGATTAATATTCTAAATATGATTGTCAAAAAGCTAATTAAAGTACTTTGAAAATTTCTAAATGCAAAGAATGTTAACTGTGTACAATTGAGTTTACATTTCTTCCTGAACTTCTGTATGACAAAAATAGCCTCATTGCTCTGTTCTAGAAACGACACTGATTCTTCCTAAGTTCTACTGCCTAGTCTTCTAGCCACTTGCCTTCTGGGCCCATTGTAGTGGAGTTTGTGGGATGAAGAGATGGGTTCCTTCTAGCACCATTCCTCCATTTCACCTGCCTTCATGTTGGGCTCACTTTTTCCAGGAGACTCAGACATTGAAAGGAGGGAAAGAGAATAGAAAAGTTCAGTCAGGCATGGTGGCGTGCACCTGTAATCCAAGCACTGGGAGGCAAGAGGAAAGAGATCGCTTGAGTTCGTGGGTTTGAGACTACCCGGGGCAACATAGTGAGACCTAGTCTCAAAAAAAAAAGTTCTACTTGTGTGATTTCTGCTCTGTGCTAGCTGTGTGACTCTGCTAGGTCACTTTACCTCTCTGAGTCTTAGTTTTATTCATCTGTAAATCATAAATTTTGGTTCCTTTTTCTTTCTTTCTTTCTTTTTTTTTTTTTTAGAGACTAGGTCTCACTATGTTGCTCGGGGTAATCCCAAACCCACGAACTCAAGTGAGCCCTAGCCTCAGCCTCCCAAGTAGCTGGAATTACAGGCTTACATCACCACATGCAGCTAAACTTTAGATTCTGATTCTTTGAGGTCTTCTTTAGCACTAATCCAGACGCTCTGTGAATGCTTCTGGAAGTGTGTGATTTGAGTTAGTTGGAAATTCACTACTACAGCCCACTTGGGAGTCCCAGCTGCATCAGACACCCTTCTCTCAGCCCACCCACCCCCTTCATACCTACCCTCCATTTTTCCCAAACCCACTGTACTTCCCCACTCACCAGCCTGGGTTTCCTGCAGGCTAACAGGTCCCAGAAGGAACAGAAAGGACAACAGGAGAGAAACCATTATGCCTCTTGTGTCTGCTGGAAGGTTCTGAACTTCCTCAGTTCCTGGAGCTTAGATCAGACTACTTGGCTATAGAGCCAGGTGTAGTAATGAGAATAGCTGGGCTCTGAGCCCAGCACAGGGGAGGAGAATCCACAGGCCAATGAAAGTAGAGGAACAGGCTCCACCCCAACATGAAGAGAAAAGGATGCCCTAGCCAGGCTGGGCCAAGGTTCTGCTCAGTGTCTGCAGATGGCTTGTAAATTGCGGGCTGAGACAGCAGATTTGCAGACTGGCACTTGTGTAGCCCCCAGGGTGAAGAATGCCAGTGGGCAGAGGGCAGTGTGGTGAATGGTAGATGCCTGAGACATGTCACTTTTCAGTCTATCAGGTCATCCCACTCTAGGGTAAGCAGGGGGGTCTGGCTGTTGCCAGAGCATCCTTCACCCATGCTCCCTAAAAAAACTCTCAACATGTCCAGAGCCTGGGCCTTGGCAGACATCAGCTAAGTATCATAATGTTGCCCTCACCCCAAGAGAGTTCTGCCTACAGGATATTTACATCTCTGCCTCCTTCTCCATTTCTCTCACCCCCTGCTTCTATACCTGGGAGTCCTGGTTTTTCCTTCATAGAAGAAGAAACAGATTTTCCTTTTCACAGGCTCCTTTGCAATAGAATGGGAACTTGTGGGATCCTACCAGGGACACTGAGTCAGGTGTCAGTGAAGCAAAGTGCAGGCACCCTTCCTGGTGGCCTTGGCAAGTGACTGCCACTTGTAGCTCCTGGGGGCAGCAGGGCAGCGGTAGCCATGGAGGTATCTGACCTGCACTGGGGTCATTGGCCTCTGTGTCCATCAGCAGCAGCACACTGATCAGATTAACTCTGAGTTGAGCCTACCTGTGCTTCTCCTGCCTGATTCAGAGCCTCAATTCTCCCACCTCTCCATGGGTTCTGAGAGCTGGCCAAGACCTGCGTTTATTTCCTGCTTGAAGTCAGACTAGGATTCTGTTTCAGCAACCAGTGATTCTGATAATACTAAAATTGGGACAAGGATTGTTTCCAGGTAACTGTTGCTAAGGGAAACAGAGGCAAGGGAGCCGAAGCTGGTACAGGGCCAGAGGGGGCTGAAGACTGTGAAAATACAAATATCTTGGGCATGTTCTTGTCATTCATGATACACAGTGAGATGGGTGTGTGTGTGTGTGTGTGTGTGTGCGCGCGCGCACACGTGCATGTGTAAAAACTGCTCGAGCTTATCTCCAGTGATCAACAAAAGTGATATGTTTGAGGAAGCCTAGTATTAGGTCCCAGGCTAGTACTGTAGGACAGTGTGAAGGAGTTGGGGAATTCAAGGACAAATCTGGGAAAGTTGTGTCCAAAAGCATCCAGAGGATGCCTGGCACCCTCTTCCATTTTATGCTTTAAAAATTATCTTTAAATTGGGTGTGGTGGCGCACGCCTATAATCCCAACTACCTGGGAGACTGAGGCTAGGGATCACTTGAGTCCATGGGTTTGGGACTACCCTGGGCAACATAGCAAGACCTAGTCTCTAAAAAAAATTCTTTAAAAATCAATACATTTTTTAATTAAAAAATTATCTTGAGAATAACTGGTAAGGGAGCAGATGGCACAAAAGAGTAAGAAGCGCTGGCCTAGAGGGACTGGGGGACAGAGAACACAGATTGTGAGGGGAGACACCACAGTGGCATGTGCCTTGTTCTCACAATCTTATCCCCGACCTCCCGTTTGAATTTTTCCCTGGGCGAAGGACTAGGGACAGAGAGGTGAGCACAGCAGACATCATCCCTGCCCTCATGGAATTTGCTCCCACCTGCCAACAGAAGTTGTCTCCTGTCCCTGTCCTGCTCACCACAGCAGATCTCATGATGGTTCTCCCGATGCTGTTCCAGACTCGAACTGCTTCTTGGATGAAGCACGTGGAACTCAGCATCAGCACCAATCAGTGTTGGCAGGGATGTCTTGATCTTCTTGGCTATTAGCTTATTTTCTGTGTTCCCTTGAGACTTGCACCAATGATGAGACTTACCTACGAGTCCCCTGCTCTCCAGGTCATGGAGTACCCCAGGCCCAGAGCTGGCGTCCACTTCTCTGGGCAGATGTTTTCCTCTTTGTCTTGACATTTTCTGTTAACGCATTCTCTACCCTTGTTTCTTGTGCTCCAAACCAGATAGATGCTTTGAGCTGTGAAAAAGAGGGAGGAAGAGAAGAGTTTCATCCTATCACCACTGGGTACAAGATGCCAGTTCTCTGTTCCCTATCCTTGGGTGATCCTTGCACCCTGGGCACCCTGCTACTCCAGGTCTTGGCACATAGCATTAACATATGGCTGTGGGAGGAGGCTGGTCTCATCTGGTGGGAAGAGGCAAGACAAAGAGGGCACTGTCTGGTGGAATAAAGAAGTGGGATGAGAGTTCTCTTTACGCTTGGGGGCTTCTTTCCTGGCACCAGTCTTTAGAAAGTTATTGTGAAAGAGAAGTTTGTCTTGATATTTAGAATCCTCTCAGAAGCCCAGAAATAATGAGACATAGCGCCCTCCCGCACCCCACCTCCAGCATCAACCTTAGCCTCCCCCGACACCCATGTAGACCCGGATGCTTTGAACAGTTATAAATGGAACCATTGAGGAATCAGGAGAAATTCATGCGCCTTTGAAAAATGTGCCTATTCCGTGAACCCTGAGTGTCCCCCCACTTTCCACCCCCCCCCTTCAATTGTTTAGACAAGGAATTTGGTCACTGTGTCTTGCCCAATGGCACAGTCCCTGATGGTAGGGTCATAGCTGTCAGCTTCCAAGGAGGTGCCGCTAGCGAAGGTGCTGAAACTCGCTCTTTCAGCAGTTCCACGGGAAGCACTGCTTAGGAGAGAGAGAAGAGTCTGACACAGTAGCATCTTAGGTTTCTGCCCTGCATCTTCCACTCATGGCCTGAACAACCTTTGCAAGTGATTGAACCTTTTCAAATCTTCCTTTCTTTACTCACCTATGATATCGTTTAGGGTTTCATGAAGTTACTCCTTTAAATGATGAAATTAGTTCTTTATCACTGGTAATTTTTCCCCATGACATTTAGTTTGATGTTAACATAATGCTTCATACAGTATTTGATTTCTCCCCTCAGGTGTAGTCCCAGTAGTTCTCCCACTGCCACAGCAGATGTGGTTCATAACCATAGTCCCTTGTGCTCTTCCCTCCTCTATTGTGACCCCTTTCCTTCCCCCTTCCCTGCTGCATGCCTCAAACTTGTGGTCAGTTTTTAAATTTTGTCTTTTTCCTATTGTGCAAAAAATAGCAATGATGTAAGAAAACAAATCAATTAGTTAAAAAATTAGGGGTGGGCATGGTGGTGTATGCCTGTAATCCCAGTACTGGGAGGCTGAGGCCAGGGATCACTTGAGTCTGCAGGTTTAGCACTACCCCAGGCAACATAGTGAGACCTAGTCTCTAAAACAACAACAACAACAACAACAAATAAATAAATATAGAGAGATACTTCCCTCCTTTTGATTAATGTTAACATGGTATGTTTTCCCATCTTTTTACTTTAACTTATTTGTATTTTTTATAGATCTTTTACTTTATTCTTTTGATAGATACTTAATATTCTATAGGATGATTGTGAATATATTTTCTAACACCATTCCTTATATCCCCTTGACCCTTTATCTTTCTTAACCTCCCTCTTAGTCTAAGAAACCACACTTTCTTAGTGTACACTAGTTTTTTTTTTTTTTTTTTTTTTTTTTTTTTTTTTTTTTTTTTTTTTTTTTTTTTTTGAGACTAGGTCTTGCTATTTTTTGCCCGTGGAACCACAGGCTCTCATTGCCCGGAGTACCACAGACTCAAGCAATCCCCAGCCTCAGTTTCCCAGGTAGCTGGGATTACAGGCTCGCACCACCACGCCCAGCTATTTCTTTTTGGAACTAGGTCTCGCTACGGGTCCCAGGCGGGGCTCGAACCGCGATCCCTAGCTCTGGTCGCTTCATAGGCTGAAGCTTACAAGCACGAGCCACCGTGCCCGGCCTTAGTGTACACTAGTTTTTATAAATATTTTGCTTTGTTAAAACTTCTACTATGTAAATGTCTAATATCTGCCTTTGTTCTGACATGCTCTGCTACATACAAGTCCCTCAAATTTCTTCCATTTTGCTGTAAATGGAAACATTTGTCTTTGCTATGGCTGAATAGTACTGCATTATGTGAATATACCACATTTCCTTGATCCAAGAAATCAAGGTGTGAGTGGGCTGCTAATGTTGTTTCCATGTCCCTGACCATTTTAAACAATGTCCCTTATCTTATCACAGTTTAACTTTAAGTTATATTATACCTGTTCATATACAGTACAAGAATCTTACAAAATATACTCCTACTTTTCCCATGCTGGCCTGCATGTACCACAAGGTCATAGCATACTCTACAGTATCCCCACCCCACATGAAGGGCTCTCCTTATTGAAGTTATAGTATAAGATCTGGAAGAAATGACTCCTTCTTCAAATGTGCAGACATCAATTATAAAAAATCAGGAAAAATGACATCACCACAGGCACACAGTAAACTTCCAGTAACTCATCTCAAAGAAATGGATATATATAAATTGCATAAAAATATAAAATAATTTTATTCTCAAGAGCTACCTCAGATTAGGGATAAGAATTGAACAAAATCAGGGAAACAATATAAGTACAAAATGAGTTTTATGTAGAGATACAAAACATAACAAAGCCAAATGGAAATTTTGGAACTGAAGTACATAATGACAGAGCAGAGACATTCAGCAGAACACTTCTGTAGTAGATAGGACCAGGAGAAGGGAAAAAATGGGTGAAACTGAAATAGTATCATTTAAAATGATCAGTTACAGAAGGTTAAAGATTAAATATATAGGTTAAAGATTAAATATAAAGGTTAAAGATTAAAATATAAAGGGATGCAGAAAGCATTTGTGTCTTATAGGACACTGAAACAACCAATGGAGTCCTAAAAAGAGAAGAATGGGAGAAGGGGACAGAAAGTTTATTTATTGTAGTATTATTTTTCCTTTCTTAAAAATTTTAAAGGTACTCTCTTACTCTGCTAGTGGGAGTGCAAACTGGTCCAGCCAGCATGGAAGACTATGTGGAGGACCCTCAAACAACTGAAAGTGGAATTACATTCGACCCAGCAATCCCACTACTGGGAATCTACCAAGAGGACATGAAAACACTAATTAAAAAGGACACCTGGTGCTCGAATCTGCCTACAAAGGCAAAAGCAGTACAGGAAAGACAAACAGCATGCTCTACCAAGTCCTAAGAAATCACACCCTCACCAAAGGTAAGGAAATATTTCCTCACCAAGTGAGGAAATAGATCTAGAAAAGAAAAAAAAAAAAAAGACTAAAGGACTAAACATGGACAAACAACAAAAAGAAAAGAGGTGAAGTGACCAGAGGGTGTGGTGGGGTGGGGTATTCCCATGTGGATCAGCAATTTTACAATCAAGTATTGTAAAAAATCCAAAAATAAAATAAAATTTAAAAAAAGAAAAAGGACACCTGTACGTGCATGTTTATCGCAGCTCTGTTTACAATTGTCAAGATACGGAAACAACCCAAATGATTGTCTAAAAAAACTGATTGTCTAAAAAAAAAGTGGTATATATACATGATGGAATATTATGCATCAATCAAAGAGGACAAACATATATCATTTGCAGCGACATGGATGGAGCTAGAAGGACTCGGACTAGGAGAAATAAACCAGAAAGAAAAAGAGAAATATGGGATGGTCTCACTTATATGAAAGCTATAGAAAAAAACAAACATACGAATAGGGAAAATGAGAAACAACCAACAGAACCAAACCGTAGACCAAGAGAGGGGGAGGAGGAAGAAAATGGGAGAGGCTAAGGGAATGGTGTTAAGGAAATGGGAAAACCCCAGGTTTCACAATGATGTACTATATATATATTTTTTTTTTAATATAAATTTAAAAAATTTTATAGGTAGTACTTTTTTCCTACACGAATGTTCATTTTTGGACAAGAAAGCTTATTTAAAGAAATAATTGCTGAGAAATTCTTAAACTTATAAAGAGATCTTAACATCCAAGTTCATGGGGCTAAAAGGTAACCCCAAGATACCAATCCAAAATCATCTTCTCCAAGATACATTATAATAAAACTGTATAAAATAAAGACAAAGGGAAACAATAAGAGCTGCAAGAGGAAATAAAACCCTCTTTTTCAAAGGAACCCCATAAAGCCATCAATGGATTTTTTCCAGCAGAAATGTTGCAGGCCAGGAGAGAGGATGGTATGTATAATCAAAGCACTGAAAAAAAAAAACAAAACAAACACCACTAATCAAGAATGCCCAGCAAAACTGTATTTCAGAAATAAAGGCAAGATGAAGACTTCTAAATAAACAGCAGTTGAGAAAAATCATCACCACTAGACCCGCCTTAAAAGACATGCTAAAAGTTCAAGCTGAAACAAAAAGATGCTAATTTGTAACATAAAAACACATGAAAAAAACCACTACAATGGTAAAAGTATCTAGTTAGATTCAGAATGCTCTACCACTGTAAACCACAGGTAAGCATGTATTAACCTTTTAATATCAAATGAGATCCTGGTGGAGAGAGGGCTGGACTGCCTGAATTGCTGAGGGGACACGAGACAGATCCCCATTGTGCTATAAGGAGGAGCGTGTGCTGTTTCTCCCAGCCAAAGGGAGAGAGACATCCTGAGATCACAGGGAGTTCTGGGATGGCTGCTGCCTACAGAAATGTAGCAAACACCACCCACCGTCACACCCACGTGTCCTTTACCTCTCCTCTCTACCTCCCCAGCGTTTCCCATCCCTTCCCCCACCCCATAGGTAAACTGATGCTTTGACCGAGAGCACGCGGGACATAATAGAGATTTAAATTTATGGAAATTTTGTCTGTGGTTGCTGGTGCGCTCCATCAGCCCTCCCGCCTCCACACTGGAAACACTCCAAAGCTATTGCAACCCTTTCAGATGATCTGAAAATTCCTGTTTCAGTTCGCTTAGTGGACAGACCCCTCACCCTCAAAAACAGAGGGTTATTCTTCAGAGCTCATTCTCTCACTGCAGCGCTGCTTGCTCCTCCAGCTGCAATTCTTTGATTCTTCACTAAGGCTGCAAGGAATGAACGGAGGGGGAAGAAGTGGGTGGTGGCAGGAGGCAGGGCCCCCTGGGAGAGCTGGGACCCTGCGAGCTCCAGTCTGAAGATTCCTTTCTGCCTCCATTCTCTGTTGCTGGTACTTCTGTCCAGAGCTGCCAGGTAAGTGCTAGGGGCAGAGAAGAGCTGGCTGGTACAGGCAAGGGGTAGTGGTGGTGGGGCTGTGCATAGCTCTACCCAGTTCTCCCACTCCAACGCAGACATCAAACAACCTGGGGATATTATGAAAGTTCAAATAAATGCTTTGGTCAGTCTGATGTCAGAACTGCTGTTCCAGGGACAACACTTGAACTAGAAGAATCTAGAATGTTCTTCTAGATTCTAGATGAGGTGGGAGCAGTGAGCCTGGTTCAGTGCTGTCCTTAATGGACATGCCTCCCTCATGGCTTAACTATCTGATCTGAGATGGATGCTACCACCAATGGAATCCTGACATTGATCTCTAAGAAAACAAGAGATGATTAAAAATACTTTGAAATCAGATGGAACTAAAAATCTGTTTACATATTTGAAAATCTGAGCTTACCTCCCTCTCCCAGATTTTCAACTCATAAATTCTGCTTCTCTGTCTAAAATCTTGACAGGGTTCCTGACTTCCGCCCAAATAAATTAGCATGCCAAGAATTTCTCTACTCCCAGATACAGAGTGATATTCCTGGTGGCAGCTTTGAGAAGAGTGCTGAGCCCTCAGCTCCCTGAGTTCCAATATTTAGCCTGGGGACACTTGTCCCTGTGGGATAAAGCTGCAGGTCTGTTTGTGGGAGGATTCAGCCCTAAGAGGAGAGATATGGGTTGGGGACAACTGGAACAGTTGGGGGTGGCCACAGCGTCCCAGCAAAGCAGGGGTGAGGGAGGGCTGTGTCAGCATCTGATTTGTATAGGAACCTCCCTTTGGTCTGTATATGTTGGGAGATGCAATGATATTGTCTGCATCCTCCATGAAACCCCAGAACATGCGTCCAAAAAGTGTCATTTTGGTGACAATGGTGGAGGATGGGGTGGGGATGGAAAGTTGCTTAGAATGGGATGTGGGGATTCCAAAACCAGGGACCTCAGACAAAGCCTTGCAACCTACTTTTTCTGCTTTCCTCTTCCCAAACCCAAAACTCTGTGGTGAGCTCAGGAGACCTGACATCAGTTCTGACATCAGTTCTAAGAGTACATTTGGGACTTTGGCAAAGGCTTGGAGTGGGCATGGGAGGAGACTCATTCTGTATACTTGAATATGCCAGGTCTGCTTTGTATAAATTCCAGGTCCACTAAGAATGTGCTGGGGATATATTTCGGGATGCTGGCCCTGCACTTTGAAATGACATGAGACTGAGAGGAAGGGTCAAGAATTTATCAAGTTGTCATTCAGTTTGGTAACTCTCCAGGAGAGACAGGGCAGACATCTTGGGGGCCCAACACCTCCCCTCAGTAGCTCACAGACTTGGAGGGAGCGGGGTTGCAGGCCTCCTCACAGATGGGGTTGGGTAAGAGAGGAAGTCCTACCAGCCTGAAAATGGACTGATTATCATCCACCAAATGGAAGGTTAGAAAAACCTTTTGAGATGATGTCTTGCTTTATAAAGGTGGTGACTGAAGCCAGGTGTGGAGAAGTGGTGGGTCCATGGGACCCTCAAGCAGTAGCTCTTACCAGGGAACACTTAGCACTCTCTGGATATGTGTGGGTGAGAGGGAAGAAGAATACTACTGGCATCCAGTGACTGGGAATTCCCAATACTGCTCTATATTGTACAGTGCTATATATCGTACAGTATATATCCTCCCAACATTATGAAGCCCCACAAGTCCAAAGAACCAAGGTTGAGCAACAGTGCCAAGGTTGTGAAAGTCAGGGTCAGCCTTGGAAGAAGACCTTCCTTTTTTTGCCCTGTGGAACCTGATATCTCTAAAAACAAACCTTCTTTAAACAGTTATTGAGAAACTGCTTTCTTTTCCAGGCATTTCACTCAGCATTTCTTCATCCAGTAAGTCAGCTGATAATTTTGCTTCATTGTTGTCTGATTTTCATATTAGGAAGCAGCTTTGTCCCCTTGTCTACTTACTTATCTTTTATTATTTTCTATTATTCATCTTCACCCTTTGAATTTGGGAGGAATCATTCAAGATGCTCTCTAGCAATTTCCAGTTGACTTTCCTCAGAATCTGTCCAATAGCCTTCAAAGTGGATCCTTGCTGTGATGACCTATCTCCCACTCTGTGGGTTCATTCAGTTAAAAGATCATTTGCTCTCACTTTTGAGGAATCTTGGAAATGAGAGGAACACATCTTTATCTTCAGCAATGTTGTAACATGAGTCTGATTTTGCACCTTTTTAGAGACTGAAAATGAATTTCTTCTAAGGATTTTAATCTGTTTTATGGGAAAGAATTTTCACTGACCTGATATGCCTCATAGTCTGTGATAAAGGTAAAAAAACTAGAGCTGGATGGACAGAGGTTCACACTGATTCTTAGTGGCTTAAGGCACAGTTTTTCATAGTTGGTGGGTGGTGACACACTTCCAGACACTTTTACTACAGACCTTTAGAGCATCTCAGTTGCTCCCTTTTGACTATATAATGTGACCATCCTGCATAGGTTTTGGCATATGATCTGTTCTCTGTAGCTTGTGACCCGAACAGTCATTTAAAATTGCTTTGTGTACCTTCTGCTATAACCAGGAAGCTTCTATGAGACAGTCAGGCAATGCTGCCCAGTGAACTTTGAAATTAAGATTACTAGAGTTAAAGGGAACGTGTTTTCGCACATTGATAGAGAGAAAACTAGAGTGGTCTGAATTACAGGAGTGAGTAGTGAAGGACTAAGTCCTCGACCATCTAAGAGAATATCGAGGACACAAAGTTGGAAGGGAGGGACCATTTCTTTCTCTGAGAAGGAAGAAATGGTGAAGACAGAGGAGTAGCTGTGGGTTTCACATCAGAGATTCTTTGTCTTCTCTGTGGAATAAGGGGTTGGCATGGACTTCCTATTGTGAGGGGAACCAATTATTTAAGAATTTGGGCCGAATGGGCTGATCAGAAAGAGGTGCTGGGCATGAGGAAGGCTACTGATGAGAACAAAAATGAGATAGCTGGGTTTGTATCCTGTGGCCTTTCATCAAGAGAACTGAGGAGATTCTGAAAACTGTCCTTGACCCTGGTCCTCTTCTAACCCCAAGAGCATAAGAAGCGCAAGAAATAATGGCAAATGAGAGTTTGAATTTCAGATTTTTATCTGATCAGCTTTGGCTTTTACTCTCAAACCCAGTTTAAGTAGAAGATTCTGCTGGGTTTCCTTCAAAATATTATGCTTTTCTTAAAACTGGTTGATTCTAAAGTAGATAAGACTAAAGCAAGCCTCCACACCTACTCTGAACCCCCTCAAGTGCCTGAACCCCACAGCATCTCCATCTTATCACCACAGTGGGAAAGAGGCAGGTCCTGCACATCTGAGCATCTGAGGGCGCTGAGCCAGAGAAAAGTGCAAAGTAGGAGAACACACCTCCCCCAGACCAGATCAGTCCTGCTTTCCTTCTGGTGATGCTGATGGTGGTCCCAGACTTGGCAGTCAAAACATGGGGAAACACCAGTTTTCAGAGGCCACTGACTCTTAAACCATTGGGAAAGAGTAAGGAGGAGGAAAGAAAAGAGAAGACCTGTACTGCTCTAGCGGTACAGAGGGGGACACCTATAGCCACTCTTTATTAGAGAGATGGTATAGGGACACCTATGGCCACTCTTTATTAGAGAGATGGTTGCACTAACTCTACGGCGGTCCATTCAGAACCCTAGTATTAGAACAACCAGCTCACCTGAGAGGAGCAAGAAGGCTGCTTGCTCATCCTGGAAATAGGAGTGAAGTCAGTGAGCACACACCTATACCCACCATTGTTCTTTGTTCCCCCACAGGATGTGTGGCAGGTTCCTGAGGCGGCTGGTGACTGAAGAGAGCCGGAACACCACCCCTGTGGGGCGCCTTCTGCTTCCTGTGCTGCTGGGCTTTCGCCTGGCACTACTGGCTGCCAGCGGGACAGGGGTCTATGGTGATGAGCAGAGTGAATTCGTGTGTCACACCCAGCAGCCAGGCTGCAAGGCCGCCTGCTATGATGCCTTCCACCCTCTCTCCCCACTGCGCTTCTGGGCCTTCCAGGTCCTCTTGGTGGCTGTGCCCAGTGTCCTCTACATGGGCTTCACCCTGTACCATCTCATCTGGCGCTGGGAAGAGCCGGGAAAGGCGAAGAAGGAGGAAAGCCTGATCCTGGAAGGGGAGGGCAGCAGGGGTCCCTCAGGGCCTGGGAGCCCCAGGCTACTCTGGGCCTATGTGGCCCAGCTGGGGGTGCGACTGGTCCTCGAGTGTGCTGCCCTGGTGGGCCAGTACCACCTCTTTGGGTTCAAGGTGCCCAGCTCCTTTGCGTGCCGTCGAGAGCCTTGCCTGGGTAGTATTACCTGCAATCTGTCCCGCCCTGCGGAGAAGAGCATTTTCCTAAAGACCATGTTTGCGGTCAGTGGGCTCTGTCTCTTGTTTACTCTTTTGGAGCTGGTGCTCCTGGGCCTGGGGAGGTGGTGGAGGACCTGGAAGCCCAAAATTTCCTTTTCTAAATACTTCCCAACTTCAGAGCGCATCAGAAGACACAAGGAAGCAAGGGGTAGCCTCCCAGTGGTGGAAACGAAAGAGCATTTCCCAGAAGCAGGTGAGAAGGGCAGTGATGTTAGGCTTTCTGCCCACCCCTGATGCCCCTGTGCTGCTGAACTTTTGTGGCCACCCCTCATGCTTGAGAAGTGCACGCCCCCCAAAGTAGATAACCAGGAGGGGCAGATGTGTTCTGGCTGACCGCTGCTTCCAAACCCCATCTCCTCCATTTGTTCCTTCCAACGATCCAGGACCAAAGTGCTCAATCAGGTGTACCTCCTCCCCTCCCATTTAGGATGCTTCCCATGTAGAAAGTTTCAGTTTCTGGTTGATGCTCTACTTTGCAGAGTTATGAAGACACCTGGCTCAACTCAAAAGGAAACCCTATGACTGGATCTTCTTCCCAGTGTACACTGAATGGGGACTTACCTCCCATTGAAGCATCTGCAAGAGCCAGGCTATCCAAAATGTGTGGAAGAGCTCCTACTTTAGCCTGCTCACCAGAATTTCCTGGTGTTGGTCTCACAGTTTTCAAAGGCTTGGTTTCAGAGTCAGCCAGCAGAAGCCTCCACAAAACAGTGCCTCTTGCTGTCCGGCACAATAAATATTGACAGTGGCTGGCAATCTCATTGCTGAAGACAACCTTCCTTCCTGTCCCTCTTTGATTCTTCCATGTCCTCAAATTCTCAACAAAGGCCAATTAGATTTTGTTTTCTCTTTCTTAATCCCAAATTATCCCCTAAGTAATGTAAGAAGTCTCACTCCTAAGGGAAGTTATTTTGGCTCTCTAAGGGGCACTTTGGCAATAACTAGTAAAATAATAGCTTTTCTTCCTGCTACACAAATGTTTCATAAAGAATCCTTTATTATAACCAGAAGTACAAGATCCAGAGTCCAGCATAGGGGACCAAGGATGGGAAAAAGCAGATGTCATCATCTTGAATTCCTTCTTGATAGTGGTCATTTTCAAACAACTTTATTAAAAAATAGCTCACATGCCATCCAATTCATTCATTTCAAGTATAAAAATCTGTGACTTTTAGTATATATCCAGTTATGAGTTATGCATACATTCACATGATTTTAGAACATTTTTATCAACTGAAAAAGAAATTGTTTGTTACTACTCCCAAACTGCCATATCCTTACACATAAGCTGACACCTTATATATATCCTTACACTTACCTATTTTCTGTTCCGACAGACTTTGCTATTCTGGGCTTTCGTGCAAACGGAACCATACAATGGGTGGTCTTTAGTGACCGGTTCCTTCCTCCTTCCCTCCCTTCCTTCCTTCCTCCCTTCCTCACTCTATCACTCTCTCCCTCCCTCCCTTCTTTCCTTCTTTTTGAGACTAGTTCTCACTATGTTTCCCTTGGGTAGTCCGGAACCACAGACTCAAGTGATCCATAGCCTTAGCCTCCCAGGTAGCTGGCATTACAGGTGTGCACTACCATGCTCAGCTATTTTTTTTTTTTGAGACTAGGTCTCACTGTGTTAGCTGGGGTTGTCTCGAACCTGTGGACTCAAGCGATCCCTGGCCTCAGCATCCCAGCACTGGGATTACAGGCACGTGCCACCACACCCGGCTGCTTTTTCAAGACTAGGTCTCACTATGTTGCCTGGGTAGTCTTAAACCTGCGAACTCAAAGAATCCATGACCTCTTGCCTCCCAGAGCTTGGATTACAGGTACACGCCACCACACCAGGCCAAGGCCACATTTGTTTATCTATTTTTCAGTTGATGCACATTTGGATGGTTTCCACTTTGGGGTTATGAATAACAGTGCTGTAACCATTCATAAATTAATTTTTATGTGAATGTATGTTTTCTGTTCTCATGGGTAGATACCTAGGAGTAAAATGGAAATATCAAACCATTTTTCACAGCATTAGGTATAAATGGGTCCAATACTTAGCATTTGGGGTCTTGTTTGTTTTTATTTCTCTATTGTAGCCATACTAGTGGGTGTGAAATGGCATCTCATTGTGGTTTTGATTTGTACTTTGCTAATAACTAAAAATGTTCAGCATCTTTCCATCTTTTTATTGAATAGCTGTATGACTTCTTTGAAGTATAATGCTTTCTAAAATCCTTGGCCCATTTTAAAATTGGATAACTTATACTTGTTGAGCGCTATATATTTTGGATACATGATCTTTATCAAATATGTAATTTCCAAATATTTTCTCCCTTTTGTGGGTTGTCTTTCATTTTACTGAGGCACAAGTTTTAAATTTTGATGAAAACCAGTTTATTTTTTCTCATGTTGCTTATGATTTTGGTGTTATATTTAAGAAAATATTGCTTAATCCATGGCCATAATGGTTTACACCTATGTTTCCGTCTAAGAATTTGTAGTTTTAGCTTTTACTTTTATGTATTTAATTGATTTTTAAATTAATTTGTGTATATGATGTGTGGTAAGAGTCCAACTTGATTCTTTTATAAATAGCTATCAGTTCTCTTTTATAAATAGCACCATTTGTTGAAAAGGCTATCTTTTCCCCATTGAATGGTTTTGGCACCCTTGTTGAAAAAGCAATTGATTGTAGATGAATGGAATTATTTCTGGGTGCTCAGATCTATTTTGTTGGTTTATATGCCATAGGCCCTTATCACATGGCCTGATTACCATGGCTTTGTAATAAGGTCAGACATTGGGAAGTATGAGTTGGTTTTGGAAGTATGAGTTGGTTTCAGTTTACTGAAATTCGTTGTTTTTTTTTTTTTTTTTTTTTTGAGAGTAGTTCTTGCTATTTTTGCCTGTGGAACCGCAGGATCGTGTTGCCTGGGGTACCATGGACTCAAGCAATCCCCAGCCTCAGCTTCCCAGGTAGCTGGGAAGCTATTTTTGGGACTAGGTCTCACTGTGTTGCCCTGAGTGAGCGGAACTCGAACCACAATCCCTAGCCCCAGCCGCTTCATAGGTTGAAGCTTACAGGCAAGTGCCACCATGCCTGGCGAAATTCCATATGATTTAATTAAGACCAGATTTTCCATTTTTGTAAAAATGGTAGATGGAATTTTAACACTGATTGCACTGACTATATATCAATATGGGGACTATTGCCATCATAACAATATTAAATATTAAATATTAAATCTTCTAACTCCAAAACACATGATGTCTTTGCATTTATCTTAAGTCTTCTTTAATTTATTGCTATATTGTCTCATAGTCTTCAATTTCCAGTTGTGGCCTTTTCTTGCTGAAGTTTATTTCTAAGCATTTTATTTCTGTTTTAATTTCTTCCCTCATTTCCCTTGTGTAATCTGGGCCTGTCAGCAACTGAATGCTTATTTTCTTCCAATTCCCATTGCTCACTTTGGCCCCATCTATTTGCTATCTTTGTTTATGAATTGTGCAATCAGCACTCAAGTTATTTTCCTTTTTCTTTTTAGAAAGATGTAGATATCACGTTCCTCATTCAGCTACTACTAGTGCATTTCTGTATGCTTTTCTTATTTGTTTTGTAGCATTGTGGTTCAAAATGTGGCACATATTTTTCTATTCCCTTCCATGTTTTCTTTTTCTTTTCCTTTTTTTTTTTTTTTTTGAGATAGTAGGTCTTGCTATGTTGCCTGGGGTAGTCCTGAACCCAGGAACTCAGGTAATCCCTTGCTCAGCCTCCCAGGTAGCTGGGATTATAGGCATGCACCACTGTGCCCAACAACCCCCCTCCCATAATTTCAAGCTACATTATTGAAAGATGCAATTTTTTTTAAAGTTGCGGTAATGTTAGTTGACAGTACTGTATAGAGTCCAAGATTACATGGTGCTACCCATCACCTAATGGTCACTCACTGTCTGTCATCAATAAAGTGGTCTTCTTCCCCCTCTTCTTTCCCCTGCCCTCTCTCTGGTAACCACCATTCTGTTGTCAGAGTCCAAAGGTTTGTTTTTGTTTTCTTTCTGCTCCGCAATAGAGTGGACTCACACAACGTTGCCTTTCTCCTGTCTTGTTTCACTTAACTTAATTCCCTGAAGGTCT
Source organism: Uropsilus gracilis (assembly GCA_004024945.1). Lineage (NCBI taxonomy): Eukaryota > Metazoa > Chordata > Mammalia > Eulipotyphla > Talpidae > Uropsilus > Uropsilus gracilis. The sequence goes on along the minus strand of PVHY01000724.1, from coordinate 174,100 downwards.
GGTCTTGTGTCTTAGAGGCCAAGATTTCATATTTTTAATGACTGAGTAATATCTACCCTTCCCCCACTTGGACTGTTTCTATGTATTGACCATTGTGAATAGTGCTACAGTGAACATCAGAGTACAAATGTCTTTGAGTTACTTTTCCAATGTTTTGGATCGAATACATTAGGTGGCTCTATTTTTTGAGGAACCTTTATAGTGTTGTTCATAATGACTATACCAATTTAATTTACAACAACAGTTAACAAGGCTTTTTCCTCTATGTTCCAGCCAACATTTATTATTTATTGATTTTGATAATTATCATTCTAACCAGCATATAGTAAAATATTGTGGCTTTGATTTATATTTCCCATGATAAGCAACATACAGAATCTTTTTATGTGTTTGTTTACTATCTATACCTCTCCTTTGGTGAAATATCTATTTAGATCCCCTACCTATTTTTTAGTCAGATTGTATTTTGTTATTATTGAACTGCACAAGCTGTTTGTAAATTTTGAATATTAACCCTTTGTTAGATGTAATTTGCAAATAGCGTCTCTCATTCAATAGGCTGCCTTTTTATTTTAATGATAGTTCCTTTTGTTGTGTAAAAGATCTTTAGTTTGATGTAGCCTCACTTATGTTCTTTTTTGTTTCTCTTACTATTGGAGATGAATACACAAAGATATCACTAACACGGATGTTAAACAGCTTTTAACCTATATTATCTTCTATGTATATTATGGTTTCAAATCTTATATTCAAATATTTATTCCATTTTGAGTTATTTTTAACATATGGTGTAGGATGTGGTCTAGTCTTATTTTTTTTTAATTACTTTTTCATTTTCTTACATCATTGTCCATTTTTGTACAATACTTGATTTCTCCCTTCAAGTGTAGTCTCATTCTTTTACATGTGGCTGCCCAGTTTTCCCAGTACCTTTCACTGAAGAGAATTTTCTTTCTCCACTGTATGCTCTTGCTTTCTTTATCATCAATTAGTTTCCCATCTATGTATGGTTTTATTTCTGTACTCAGTTCTATTTCATTGATCTGTGTGACTGTTATTATTCCACTACCATACTATCTTAAATACTGTAGCTTTGTAGTATAGCTTGACTATTAGGGAGCACATATCTCCAATTTTTTTTCATTTTTCTTAGGGTTGTTTTGCTATTTGAGGTCCTTTGTGGTTTGATATAAATTGTAGGATATTTTGTTCTATTTCTGTGAAGAATGCCATTGGAATATCAAAGAATGTGCTGAATACGTATATTGCTTTAGGTAGAATGGCTATTTTGATAATACAGGTTCTTCTGATCTACTAGCACAGAAAGTCCTTCCCTTTCTTCCTGTGTTCTTCAATTAACCAGTTTTGATGCTTGATGGTCTCCCCTTGCCATCTTGTGGCAGTTTCTGTTATTGCAGGGAGAGTTTTGAACCTCTCCCAAGGGTTCATATTTATTCAAAGATTCTATTTAGATGCCAGAATACAAGAGGACTTAGGTAGAGTCCTGGATAACAGAACTAACCATAAAAGATAAATAATACACAATGGAATTATTAAAGGCTTTAATAATTTATTGCTTAAAATTCTATTTAATTGTTTCAATTAATAGACATTAAAACTTAAAAAAATTTCCTGGCCACATTCAAAGGGGCTGTTTATAACATTCTAAGTCTCACATAAACACCAAATTTGACATGATCACCAGGTTATATATTTGAATAAATGAATAAAATTACTCAGAAGGATTACATACCTTATTCATAGGTTATATAATGTTAGAAAAGACTGTAGAAAGAAAACAGGTGATTTTGAGATATGTAGCGGATCTTTCTAACTTAATTTTCTTTTCCCTCAGTATTTGTAATTTTCAAGCATTCATCAAAGTGGAAAGATTTATAACAGCCATATACCCATATCTAGATTGATCAATAATATTATAGATTACTTGTTTATCACATATATATCTAGTTATTTCTTCTCTGCATCTATCAATTTTGATGTCCTTTTGAAGCATTTTCAAATTAATTGCAGAGAGAACACTTCCTTTTATGCTTTAGCATGCATATTAAACATTAATCATTTGTTTATGATACTTTTTGAGGTTAAAGATTAATACTGTCAAATATATACATTTTAAATGTGTATATCCTTCTCAAGATAAAGAACATTCTTATTACCCCAGAAAGGTCCTTCAAATCCTTTCTCAGTTAATTTCTATTCTCTGTCCACCCAGTGTAATTATTGTTTTCATTTTTTCATCACAGATTAGTTTTGGTTGTTCTGACACTTCATAAAGATGGATTCATATAATCTGTACTCTTTTATATAGACTCATTTTACTCAGCTATGTATTTTGAGATTCACTCACTTTGTGTGTATCAACAGTTACTTTTTACCGCTAAGTAGTATTCCATTATAGGAACATACCAGTTTGTTTACCCATCTTACTACTTTGGATATTAAGCCCTTTTCTGATGTTTTAATGTTTTCTCTCATTGAGTAGATTGTCTTTTCATTTTGATGATGGTTTCCTTCACTCTGCAGAAGACTTTTAGATTGATAGAGTAATCCCATTTGTTTGTTTCTTTTGTCTGTGGAGTAAACTCTGCAAAATCATAGTTTATACTGATGTCAATGGACTACTGCCTATATTTTCTCTTAGGTTATTTTATGACTTAAGGTCCTAATTTCAAGCCTTTAATTCACGTTGAGGCAAATCTTGTTCATGGTGTTAGATAGCAGTCTCATTTCAACTTTTGCATACCCAGTTTTCTCAACACTATTGAAGAAACCATACTTTCTTCACTATATATTCTTGACTTTTTGTCATAAATTAATTGTTCATATACTATGTCCATATGTGGGTTTACATCTGGGCTGTATATTCTGTTCCATTGATCTGTGTTTCTGTTTTCATTCTGTCATTCTTTTACCATAGTCTTTTGAATTGTACTGCTTTGTTATAAAGTTTGTTACCAGGGAGTGTGATACCTCTAGCTTTGCTTTTTCTTTTTCAAGTCCAGTTTCTAAACCACATTGACATCACAGCCTTGTTCTCTTTTCTCAATATTGTTTTGACTATGCACTGTAGCAACCCAACCTGGTGTGTGACAAAGACCCTGAACCTTGGAGGAGGACATGAAAGGGACTCCAAACAGTTCCTGGACTGTCATCTTCTTGGTTAAACACTGAGAACTGCAAACTGCTCTCAAGAAAAACTACAACCTTCCAGGAAAATGCTCAGATTGGACTCTCCCTTTCTTGTAACAAAATTATGCCATAGATCCTGAGAAAAACAAGTTGTTGTACATATTAACCATTAATCTTCTTGTTTTCTGGAAATGCTATTGAAATTGGGGTGCAAAAGGGCGGAAGCCACCAATCAACAAGCCACAGGAAAAAAACTTCTTAAAATGTGGCTTTTGCCGCCCAATTTTCTTCACCCATGCATAGCAGCTGCCACTCAAATGTACTTCAACAATAGGGTTTTATTAACAAGGGAATAACAAGGGAAACTAACCAGGAAAATGTAAAGTCCTTAATACTACAAGTAGCCAGTTATCTAACCCCAGTCACCATTTTCAGTCCCAAAGACACATGTCCATGATGGTGCCCTTTGTCCCTCCAAAGTTGAGACAGGTACTGCAAAGTCTTGTCTTTTTCCAGCATCTTCTCTTCGCTTCTTCTCTCTCCAGTGTGTCTGTACTGTTCCGCTTCTCCAAGGTTCTTCAAACTTTTTCCACAATTGCTGATACACAAATCAGCTTTCAAAATCCCTGGCCATCTCCAGGTACTAGCTTATTATGCCACCTTGCTGCATCACCACACTCTCCACATTGGATACTCTTCTGCTGGCCACCATGACCCCTTGCTACCACCAATTCTTTTTTCCAGGGGGCTTCCCCTAGCCAGGCCACGAGGGCCTGATCTCTCAGTCCACCATTCTCATCTCCTCCCTTCCTTTCCTTCTTTCTTTCCTATCCTTGCTCCTTCCTTTCATCTCCCTTTTGGCACTTCTCGTTTCTCAACAGGGCATTTTGTCACCAATAGAATTTTTAACTGCATCACTACCCTGTATCACTATGAAGACCATGGCATGCAGTTGCCATAGAATTTTGCATCCTCTCACTCTTTGTCTTATTGATTCAGTCTGTTTCTCTTCCCCTTTCTGGGACTGTTGACTACAGTGCAAGATCTTTTGCAGTCCCAGATAGATGTCAGAGTTATTTCTGTGAAAAATTGCACTGGAAGTTTTGATGGGGATTGCGTTGAACTTGTAGATTGCTTTAAGTTAATTCCACCTCTCTGGAAGCATAAAATGTCTATTGTATTTTCTGTAATTTCCTTCATCAGTATCTTATTATTTTCAAAGAATAAGCAAAATGAACTCAGAAAAGCAAGATAATTGAGTATCTGAGTTAAGCTAGAGAAACAGCCGGGCACGGCGGCTCGTGCTTGTAAGCTTCAGCCTACAAAGTGGCAGGGGCTAGGAATCGCGGTTCGAGTCCCGCCTGGGGCCCGTAGCGAGACCTAGTTCCAAAAAAAATAGCTGGGCGTGGTGGCGCGCGCCTGTAATCCCAGCTATCTGGGAAGCTGAGGCTGGGGATTGCTTGAGTCTGTGGTACCCCGGGCAATGAGAGCCTGCGGTTCCATGGGCAAAAATAGCAAGACCTAGTCTCAAAAAAAAAAGAGAAACACAAAATAGCTTAGCATATGTTTTAATTGAGAAAAAGCAGGTTTGGAGAGTCCAATAGAGTAAATAAAAAAGAACTAATGTATAATGCCATTTTTTTAGTATCTGAAAAGTTTTCAGATGTTACAGTAATATTTATAAAATTGGAGTATGACAACAACTGTGGTGGGAAACACAGGAGGTAATAACTGCATTGTTTTATTGACTTCTATTCTAATATGGTATATAGGGAAAGGTTCCAAAGAGTTCTGAGGAAAATGGAGACTACATGTTTCTGAGACTGATCAAGAGAGTTGATGGAAAGGGCTATAGAGCTTTTGTTTCTAAATTTAAAATATGGCAATGAACTCTAAGAATTATTTCCACTGTTAATTGATTCCTTGAAGAAGATATTTTAGTGTGATCTTCAAGCCACACACCTCAAATTCTGTCATTCCCCTGGCCCCTCAAACAAACTCCAAGTTAAATGCTTTGGGAATACTTAATCTTAATATAAACAATTCTAATTGGCATCTTGAGTACAGGTTTCCAGAAGAGATTCAGGCTGTGTCCCCTTGGGTTGTGATCTCCAATGCCATAGTTTTGGTGTTCTAATTTGCCCCAGGTGATGTCATAGGTCATGATGTCATGGGCTAAGGGACATTTTGTTCTCAAAGTTGGTGCTCCTTTTCCCTCATGACTGACTCATATTGGACCCAACCTGTCCTCTTTATAACCCTTATAGTTAGTTCCTGGTGGGACAATATTTACTCAGTCAAGAAGAGGCTTATTCTGAAAACACCAGTTTCTAGAGACAAATTCTTATTTTATTAAGTAGGGAAGGAAGTGTCAATCTAAGCAAAGAGTACCTGGAGTGATCCAAAATAGCAAAAAATTTAGAACAGATTTTCATTTGCTTATGGACTCATTGATCAGTAAGAAGACAGTAAATGTAACTTCTTAATGAGGTAGCATTAATGGGTGTTCCTATTGTGCAAGCTCTCAGTCTCATTTTGGGGTGGAGACATGGCTTAGATACAAGTTTAGAAGGAAAGAAAGCATAGGCATGATTCCAAGTTCCTACTAGTAGAGATTAAAAAGTTTCAGGTGCTTAATCTGTTCTGATGTGTAGTAAGAGTTCAAAGTCTGAGCACAGACTACAGGATAATCACAGAATGACATATACTGTTGCTCTGGCTACTGCTATGTCACAGGTTCATTCTTGTAAACAAAGAGTGTGTAAGGCAATGTCATATAAGCTATGTCACCAGTAATTGGAGATTATATAAAGTTAGAGAAGGAATTTTTTTTTAAGACTAGGTCTCACTGTTTTTGCCCATGGAACCACAGGCTCATGTTGCCCAGGGTATCACAGACTCAAGCAATCCCCAGCTTCAGCTTCCCAAGTAGCTGGGATTACAGGCACGCGCCACCGCGCCCCGCTATTTTTTTTTTTAAGTAGGTCTTGCTATGTTGCCTCAGGCGGGACTCAAACCGTGATCCTCAGTCCCAGGCACACTCCATAAGGTGTCGTCTACAGGCATGCGCCACCATGCCCAGCTTATAGAGAAGGAATTTTGACAAGCATCTCAGGAAGGATTATTTTGGATGATTAGAAGCCAATGTGTGAGTTGGTGTGGACCTATCCTACCCTTTCCATTTCACTGTTATTTGTGTTCTGCCCACAAATTTCTGTAGAGAAAACACCAGGTAAGCTAATGCTGGGATGTGGGGGTGGAAAGGTAAGTTGTTCAGAAAAGCCTTCATTGTAAATTTGGGTGTCTTCTACATTAATTTCTTTCCCTATGCAGTAAATCAGAGGGTGGCATTTGTTCATTTTAGGAGAACAACTTCTGGAGGAGGAACAAAAGTCACTGGAAGGTCAGAAATCAGAATGCAAAATCTTATGTTACCTAAGGGAGGATGAGAGACATGAATTGGATGATGGAGAATTTTATGCTATGAAAATGTACAGAGAAAGATGAAAATAATGAGTAAAGAGATAAGGAAATGTATGGATGCTTATGGAAAAGGAAATGTGTGGCTATCTCCATTGGGTTGGTGTGCTCAGGGAGATGGGGAACTGGGGGACAACTGGGTTCTTAGCCCCCAAAAGGCTGAATTTGAGATAACAACGCGGGGGATAGCCACAAAGATTCAATCTTAGATTCCATTAACAGGGAGAGAGATAATAAGTGTGACCTTTTCGTTTTTTGACCAGTTTTTCTGTGAATAATGCATTCAATTCTGAGTTCTCTGAATAGTTGTAGATAATCTGGAATGCATGATGATCTAGAGAAATGTTTTAGGAAAAACATCAAAGGAGACAGGGTGGGTATACTTGTCATTATTTTAAGTTTTTTGTTTATTTTTGTTTTTGTTTTTTTTTTTTTTTTTAGTTGGGCTTCACCTAGATGTGAAACTCTTCTGAATTGGATTAAGGGGTAATGAAAATTTAACTGATTAAATGCTATTAATCTAGTTTTGTTAAGCTGATCCAGAAGCTGAAGACTCTCAGATTTACCAGGGACATATCTCTTATTGTTCACAAGTGCACAAGTCTGGTGACTTTGGTATGTCTCATCCTGACACATGTACCTGTACTTTGAATGATAATGACAATACCAACTTATCTTTCACTTAACACAATGCAACTATTTCATGGACAGCTGAAGTTGTTAAACTTTCCTTAAGAATAGGCTATAAAGCACACCAACTCTTTTCCCACATGGGGATATAAAATCTCATTTATCTTTGAATAAAACTTACTCTATTCTTACCAATTATACTCCCTTTTTATTTCCTATAATTTAAATCTTGAGATAAAAGGTTGACTATTATCAGTATATCTTATATTAGAAAAGAGGATGACTAAGGAGAACATAAAAATATTTGGTTACTATATTGCAGTATTATGATTTATGGGAAATGTACATATTTTGATCATTCAGATGACCAAAGCATATTTCTCATATATATTAGGTCTCTATCCACAGTTCCTGATTCACAGTTTCTTCAAATCCTTGCAATTTCCTAAGTGTTGAGAGTCTTAAGGTTTGCCTTTGGCTGTGTTAGGAAAATAACTTTTGGAAGACACCTCAGGATGGGGGCTGGTTGTCAGTGAACCAACATTAACAGAGGGTCAAAATTTCAGTCCTGGTCCCCTGATCCTCCAAGGGGTGAGGGACTGAAAGTCAAATCAATCTTCAGTGATCAAGAGTAAATCAGTCATACTTATGTGATGAAGTCTCCATAAAATCCCAATAGGATATGTAATATGTGGCAATTTGGGGAGAATAAGGCACTTGGAGAGAGCATGGAAGGTCTTTTCCCTCATAGTTCACTCCAAGCATCTCACCATCTGGCTGTGAACTCATTCCTTAGTTTCCTTTAAAATTAACTGTTCATCTAGTGAGTAAATTTATTTCCTGATACCTATGGATCTTTCTGGCAAATTAATAAAATGTAAGGAGGGTATCCTGGGATTTTATGATTTATAGTCAGTTGATCAAAAACACAGATAATCTGAGTTTATGATTGGCACCTGAAGTCTGAGAAGGAGTTTGTGAAATCCTATGATTTTCAACAGTTGGATCAAACCAATGTGGCAGCCTGGGCTTGCAGCTAGTCTGAGTGGAGCATGATCTTGGGGGCCTGAGCCCTTTACCTGTGGAAACTGGCCCCATCTACAAGGAGACAATGTCAGAATTTAGTTGACTTTTCAGACACTGTGTTAGTGTGGGGAGGCCTACCTACACGACTTGTTGGAAAAGGATTTCAGAGAAACCTATGTATGTGTGTATGTGTTTGTGTGTGTATGAAATACATATCAAAATGAGTGAGATAAATCCATAATAATTTCAACCTTTTTTTCTATTATTACTTTCTTTCACTACCCTTTCTATAGTCCCTTTGTTCACAGCAGACATGGTTCCTTTCTAGTAGTGTGACCTAAATGTTCGCTTCTAAATGTGTGGGTCGTACAGTGAATTGGGGTGCTGTATTTTCCCACTGACTTTCATCACAAGACATTAGATGAAAGAGAGAACTTAGAAAAAACTACATTCCAGTCATCCTCCAGCTCATCACCATGCTGTGGTAGCAAGCCAGTTTCCCCATGATAGATATATAAGAAAGGTGCACTAACCAGTATGGTGACATCATTTGTTCACTGGCTTGTTGAAAGGAACAGACAAAAGATACTCAAGTCCCAGTACATAGCATGATTGTTATTCGGTTGTTGAAGAATTCCTCCTTTTGAAGAATTGCCTTTATATCAGCAGAGTCTAAAACTGTAGAGAGAGAAAGCAAACATTTTATTGGTGACTCATAGTTACAGAGATTATAGACAAAGCATTCACTCCCATTTTAAACCTTGAATCCTGGTCCCAGAAACCTACTCTGAGAGAAATATCACCCTAGATGGATGCAGATTTAGAATATATACCAGCTTTGAGGACTTAGAAATTTAGAATATATACAACCAAGAGTGCAAGGTACCAACCACTGTATCTGAGTCTTCTAAGGATGTTCTCTTTTTATCAAGTCAGTTGTTTCAGGATGATAAAGAATATGGTATACCTAACACATTCCATGAGTTTTGGCTTGTTCTCACCTTTTACTTGCTGTGAAATAAATCTGTAGTCAGAAACAACACTTAATGGAATACTGTTATGGTGAATATAGCATCCCATGAAATCACAGTGTCTATCTTTCATGACAACACCTCAGTCAAGAAAGTGAGTCCATATCCATATTATGTGTATATTCCAGAGAGAAGGAAAATTGTTGCTTCCATTATGGAAGCCATCATTGTAACAATCTCTGCCACCAAGCAGCTGGTTGATTCCCCTAGGGCATGATGCCATGTGGAGGACTTTTTAAAAAATAATTTGTTAAATTTTAATTGTTTTATTAATTTTATTTTATTATTTTACATCATGTAGTGCCCATTGGACTATGGGCACTGGTCAATTTTCTTGGAAGCATGGGCACTAAGCTGAGCCTGTAGCTAGACTACCCTTGATGATGGGAACTCCATTTGCTGCCCATACAAGGTCTCTATCTCTACTGCCATGGTCACATCACTGTGCAGAAATTAGAGGGGCCAGAGAGAGGACCAACTGATAGTCACAGGATGGGTTAGAATAGCATGATTCATTCTGTGGACAATAGTAGTGGGTATTTCCTCCTTTCTGAAAAAATATTTTGTGTGTGTGTGTGTGTGTGTATATATATACATGCACACACATACCATTTATGTATATGTACACATATGCATTTATATACATACATATATCTATACACATGTATATAGATACATAGCAAATATTTGTGTTTGCATAGTGACAAGATATAAAAATGGTGCAAGACTCAAGAAAGATAATCACAGAGACAAGAGGAGGAATTCACAGTCTCTTCTGAGAATGTTTTTACTTATATGCTGTATAGTTCTATTGTGTTTGGTAGAAGGGTGACTGTGTTTATTTATGAGATGAAGCTTGGCTTAAGGAGATGAGCCAGTGTTCTGAATTGCCATGGGATGTACTCTGGTGGTGTAAACTCCTAGAGTAAACTGCATTTCCGGAATTCCTATTTTGGTATATTTGTGGTTAATGCCAGTCACTCAAAAGATTCTTGGGAGATTAGAGGACTGGTTAGAGGAGTCATTTTGTTGTTACTGCTCTGCCGTTTTACTTCACTGGTGTGAAGGACAGTTGGACTTTCTTCTGCCCTGTCTTCTCCTGGACCCACTTTTAGCTTCTCTAACTGCTGGGCTAAGGGTGTGAATCTTTTACAAGATTCCAGAAGCACACAAAGCTTATTGGTCTTAATTTGCCCTTTAAGATTACAGGTCATACTTGTGCATTCTGGCCTGTCCTTAGTTTCATATCTATCTTCTTTTCCTGACTAGTTGCCCCCCCTTGACTTCAAATTCATAAGGTACTTCCACTATAAGATACAAAGAAGATGCTCTTACACAAACCGCTTAAACAGCTTTCACCATTGCATCATACTAAGTTCTATACAACATTTTAAATGCACATAATTCTCCTAGTTACTCACTTCATAAACCCTGACTGAGAAATAAGCCAAATATATATGTGTGTATAGTTTTAAGAGACAAATTTTACATATATAATACATAATTTTATAATATAATATATAATTTTAGTCATATATTATACATGTATTATATATTTATACATATATAGTCCACCTTCTTAGAAAGATATCTCTATATGTATAAATACATATCTGTGCGTATATATATATATATATTCTTCATTGAGAAAATACTCTTGTTTGAAGAGATATTTTAATTCTCTTTTATTTATCTAGTTAATTTCTTTTAACTGACTTTCCGAGAGCTGCTCTTTGGCTTTTGGAACCTCCTTGGGAGACCGAACTGTAGTATATACTCCTACCCTCTCCCCTTCCCCTTGCCAACAATAAAGGCCATTGGTACCATTGTAAAAAAATTTATTGCTTATACATATGTATATATATTTTTATCATTGTATACCTCCACCACCTGTGAACACCCATCATCTTAATCTCTTGTGCTCATTCCTCCCCCAATTTCACCCTCTACCTTCCTCCTTTGCTGTATGTTTTCGTTCTGTTGTGTTTGTTAGTTTTAACTTTTTCTTGCCCTTTTGTTTATTTTCCCTATATCCCACATAAAAGTGAGACCATCCACTATTTCTCTTTTTCTTTCTGGCTTATTTTCACTAGCATGATTCCTTCTAGCTCCATATATGTTGCTAAGAATGGTGTAAGTTTGTCTTTTTTGATTAGTAAATAATACTCCACTGTGTAAATACACCACAGCTTTCTGGTCCACTCATCTGCTTTGGGGCATTTGGGCTGTTTCCATATCGACTATTGTAAATAATGCTGCAATAAATATCCAAGTACATGTGTCCTTTTCAATTAGTGTTTTGGTATCATTTGGATAAATTTTCAGAAGTGGGATTGCTGGATCAAATGGTAGCTCCAATTTCAGTTGTTTGAGGGTCCTCCACACAGCATTCCATAGTGACTGAACCAGTTTGCATTCCTATTAGCAGTGTAAAAGTGTTCCTTTCCTCCACATCTACGCCAGAACTTCTTTTTGTCCGTTATTCTGATGTGTCCATTCTTATTGGTGTAAGGTGATAATCTATCATTGTGGTTTTGAGTTGCATTTCCATGATTATAAGTGATGTTGAGCATTTTTTCATATGGTTGTTGGCCATTTGTATTTCCTCTGTGGAAAGTGTCTTTTAAGCTTTTCTGCCCATTTTTTTTACTGGGGTTTTTGTTTTTTCACTTTGTTTTTGTTGAGTTGTGTGAGTTCTTTGTGGATCTTCAATATCAGACCATTATCAGTTGAATGGAGTGCAAAAATTTTCCCATTTGGTTGGTTGTCTCTTTGTTTTGGTTATTGTCTCTTTAACTTTCTTTTACAAAGATTATTTCAATTATTATAGCTGTAGGATAATTAGAAAAAGCTCTCTTCAAAATTTCCCATTAGAAAGATGATATTGTCAGGTATGAGAAACCCCAGTATTTCTGACAGCACTTTCATCTTCACTTTTTGTTTCTCTAGGAACTGAGGAACAGACGATGTGGCAGAGGAATCAGACCTTGCTGGTAGACTTCATCCTGGAAGGACTCTTTGATGACTCCCTCACCCATATCTTCTTTTTTTCCTTGACCATGCTGGTGTTCCTTGTTGCAGTGAGTGGCAACACCCTCACCATTCTCCTCATCTGTGCTGACCCCCGGTTGCACACACCCATGTACTTCCTGCTCAGCCAGCTCTCCCTCATGGATCTCATGCATGTGTCCACAACCATCCCCAAGATGGCAACCAACTACCTTTCTGGCAAGAAGTCCATCTCCTTTGTGGGATGTGCAAGCCAGCACTTCTTTTATTTGTTTCTTGGTTGTGCTGAGTGTCTTCTTCTAACTCTCATGTCTTATGATCGTTATGTTGCCATTTGCCATCCATTGCGCTACACTATTCTCATGAACAGAAAGTTGACATTGCTGATGGCTGTGGTATCATGGTTGGGAGGATGCATAATCTCCCTCACCCACACAGTGATCTTGATGCACTTCCCTTTCTGTGGATCGAGAAACATTCACCACTTCTATTGTGAGCTTCCAGCTGTTGTGAAGTTGGTATGTGGAGATGTTACCGTATATGAGACAACAGTGTACATCAGTGGTGTCCTTTTAATCCTCTTCCCCATCCTCCTGGTTTCTACATCCTATGTCTTTATCCTTCACAGTGTCATTCAGATGCGTTCAGCTGGGAGTAAGAGAAATGCTTTTGCTACTTGCAGCTCTCACCTCACTGTGGTTTCTCTCTTTTTTGGTGCCTCTATCTTCTCATATATGAGGCCCAGGTCTCAGCGCACTCCACAGCAAGACAAAGTTGGTTCTTTGTTCTACAGCATCATTACTCCCACACTGAACCCTCTGATTTATACTCTCCGTAACAAGGATGTAGCGAAGGCTGTGAGGAAAGTGTTTGGGAGAGAGATTGTCACTCAATGACTAAAATTATAATTGCCCTGAGGGTAACAGCAGAATGTGATGAACTTGTTAAATTGATCTGAGTAAAGCTCTAATATTTTCCAAGGGTCCAGATTTCTGATGATCTTTACTCAGAAACAAAGTGATTAACACATAATCCAGTATTCTGACTTGATTTCAGGTATCTAAGCACCATTTGCATTGTTTTAGTTCAATTGGGTTGCCTTGAAAAAAAAATATGCTAGGAGGGGTAAACAGCAAGCATATTTTCCTCCTAGTTCTGAAGGCGAGAAACCTGAATATCAGTGTGCTAGCAGATTTGGTGAAGTTTAGTGAAGTTTAGACATCAGGTCTGTTGAACTCTTGGTTCATAAATGGACATCTCTCAGGGTGGATAGAATGAGAAAACTCTTTGTGGTTTCTTAATAGGTCTTAATCCTATCAGTAACCTAATCACCTCAAGAACTTTACTTCAAAATACCATCAAATTGGGTAGAAATTATTAACAAATTAATTTTGGGGACACATAAAGTTTCAATGTATAGTAAACATGTCTCTGGAAATCCTTAGGCAATTTATTCCAAATCCCATTAAGTGAAGTTATATGAAATCTGGAACACTCTAAAAAAGGCAAAAAGATAAAGATGCAAGGATCCTTCCCCATTACTATTCTTATTATTAATAAAAGTATCTGTTAAACATGCCAGCAGAGTATTTATGGAGTATAGCATTGGGAGGTATTAGTTATGTTAGAAGCATGGAATGTAAAGGGTGGTTGATGACTGTTTTTAAAAAGGAAGGAACCATTTACTGAAGTTTAAAGAATAAAAATAAATTAATTAATTTTAAAAAAAGGAAGGATAAAAGTAAAATTACTCCTTGACTCATAATGCCATGAGTCATGGTATATAAAACTTCAGGAGTATAGGAAATTATGCATTTTTGTGTACATACATGGTAACAATACATATATACATACATGGTAATAATATATATAAATATATAATCTTCAATATGTGTTATATTTGATACACTTTATTGAGTTACTACTATGATTCAGATGCAAAAGCAGATGTTTGGAATTATCATTAAATAAGTCTGATAAATTTATCAGTAAAAAAAAACTGCCTTTGTGAAATTAACACTTTTAAAAATATGTACTGTTCCTTTGTTCCTACTTTGTCTGAGCTCACTTCAGCTGTCATCTTCATCATGAACTGAAACCACTAGTATGACGGTTACAGTGGCTTCTATGTTGCCATTATGCACAATTTTCAGTACATATAACAGCCTTTCATGAAATTGATGCTCTTTCCGTTCTGAATTCCTTTCTTCACCCTACTCCCTGGACACTACATTTAACTTCAAATCCATTGGCCCTTTCCTTTGCAAGGTCTTCTGCTTAAATCTTCTCATAATCTTAATTTCTTCATGTTTGATTTCCTCAGGTTTAGTCCTCAGACCCCTTTCCTACTTTCTGTTATTTCCTAAATAATCTTGTGTTTCTTCTTATTGTAAACTTATATTTCCATTCTTATTTTTCCTCTGAACTCAAAATTCACATTTAGATTTCCAACTCTATATTTCCACTTGATTGTCTAATAAATAAAAATGTCCCAAATCAAATTCACCTCCAGCATACTTCTCCTTTTCCATATCAGTAATTGACATCAAAGAAGATCAATTTGTTAGGTCAAACACCCTAGAGTCATAGGCAACTTCTTGTCACATTCCATATCCTATTGACTTTATTTCTGAAATATACTTCAACTATGACCATGCCTCACCCTCCCACCAATTATCACTCTTTAACTACTGCAGCTAATGCCTAGCTACTCCTCCTCCTCCTGCTGTTATCCTCCACATGGTAGCTTTAAATGTTTCAAAATATAGATCACTTTATTAATCCTTTAAAGTCTGCTGATAGCACATACTAAACACAAGGTACTTAGTTGAGCTTGAATGCATGTATCTGGCCTGACCCCAGTCATTTCACTCATTTAAGCTCGTGTCATGTTGCTCCTTGCTTACAGTATTGTAGTCACGTTAGCCCCTGGATGGTTCTTGAATATACAATATTCTACTTGATTTCTGCACATATTCTCCAAGGCTTGGAAGTCCTAAATAATCTCATTTCCTTTTGATATCTTTAGCTGTTAGTTTGAAAAAATGTGTTTCTCCAAGTAGCTTTTCCAAAGCAGGACTTCATTCTCTGTTCCTTATTATTTTCATAATATATTATCTTGCATGATTTTGCATCATATTATACATTTTATATTGCATTAGTCACCTGGCTTACAAAACTGCAAGTGTCATAAGTCAAAGACTTTACTGTGTTTCTTAGCGTCTTGAGACATGCAGGGTCCAAGAAAGGAACAAGGAGCAAACAAGAATCAAAGACAAAAATTTTCTAAGAGTTTTACTATTCCCACAGGTTGATAACAAGGGTCTAAAAATCCCAATGACTTTAGACCCAGACAGCTGCTGACATTTCTTTTCTTGGCTCATTGTATTTTTCACTAACTTTCCCAACCTGGGCAATTTTGAGCTCTCTTTCCATAGCTTATCAAGTTGACTGGCATGGGGAAAAGAGGAGTCTTTAGCCAAGCCCACTCTCCTAGTGCTCTCAGTCGATAAGGTTTAATATTTTTGTTCTCAATAAGTCCTGGTCCTATCTTAATACTTCCTTAATAAAAATTTCCAAGAACTCACATTCTGCTCCAAGGAACACCTCCTATATAGTTGCCCATTGCAGCCATTCTCATAGTGACCTCCTCTCAGTTTCTGAAATAAAACATGAATTTCTCACTCTGGATTTTGAATACCACTTTGTCTTTATCTTTACCCATAGCTCTTCATATTCTGTGGCTATCTTCTAATATCCTGTATTCCTTACTTTAATTTGGAGAGCTTAGTTTAGTAGTATTAAGATACCACTTCTTCAAAAAAGTTTTCCCCGTGACTCAGTCGAACATGCAACCTGTCACTTTTGTCCTAGAATAGTAAATTCTTCTTTATCATAATTTACCATCATGTGCATCATTTTTATTTATTTATGTTTCCTTTCCTAGACTTCTCCTAAAGTTATCCCTTCTAACTCCTTCTCCTTCTCCACCCCCTCTCCTCCTCCTCCTCTTCTTCTTCTTCAATTTCTCCTTCTCTTCTTCTTTCCAGTAATAATAGTACATTAGTTTAAAACCATATGATGGAAAAAAAATGAAACCATATGATGGACAGGCCCATTATTTAACTGCAAGTTCAGACATACAGTGATAGAATCAAGAAATGGTCACCAGCCTAAAGTTGCACTGGATAGGTTTCTTCACTCAGTTTTTTTCTATACTGGAGGTGGAGCACTATGAAACCTCAACTTATGAGTATAGCATCCAAGCTTCCAGCTGTGCCTGTAACCTCCTGAAAACACCTGAGAAAGTGACATTACTACCACAGAGATTTACACTAAGCCAGCATTATTGAAGTTACCAGATCTAGCTGAATCTGAGTTTGGTTTAATCCCTTTCATTGTTGTGACCCCACATCATCCCCCTTAGATAGTTTAAGTTGTTTTATGTCACTTGCATTTGAAGAGTATTGCCTAAGACAAGTCTTAACCCAATAAGATGTACTATATTCATTTATTTATTTGTTTAATCTGTAAGGGAGAAAGACTATGCTTGCATGTTGGTCATCCACACAGGCTAGCCAAAACCATGCTTGGGACATAGCAGGTGCTCAAAATATAAATTAATATATTATATCAATGCCACAGCTACTTTCACTAGAAATAGGTAGTATCCCGGTGAAAGGAGAGCACTGGGTAAAAGCATAAACAATAGGTTTTGAAGAAAGTAATGATAAATTGAATCTATTAAAAGAATTAACAATATACATTAGTGATATGAGACATTTTAATATCTGAGTTTAGGGAGAAGTGGAATAGCTTAACATACTGATATGGATGCTATGGTAAAACTGGGGGCTGTGGTCTCAGAATGGTAATGCTATATTAAGATAGCAGCCATTGTGCCCTGTGGGAGGAGACTTGGAGAAGGGAAGCCAAGGTTTTTCAAGAGAGGAACAGAGAGAGGGGATTTAAGAAGGAGTATGACTGGAGAAAGAGGAAGAGAAATTTGGAGAATGGAGAGAGCAGAGGAGCAACAAGGAGGCTGGAGGTCTTGGAGCTGCTACTGTCAAGTGTGGCAGCAAGGCAGGGAGGAAGCCAAGTTGTGGTCTTCTATCCCCAGCCCAGGCTGGTGAGGAGCCCAGGGAAGCATGCTGGAGAAACTTGTGACCTGTTTCAGTTGAATTGAAAATATGGTATTTGAAAACTGTTCTAACTTTGAAACTGTGGAACTTGGGAATTGTCTGGAGATCTGAAGGGAACTTGAAGTGTTGCTGTTTTTATCATGAGATGTCTGCAGTGGTTGCTGCTGCTGTTATAAGTGAGTCTTGCTGGCTTGGGGTGAAAGAAGGTTGAAACTGCTTTTTGGAGGATTATCAACAGCACCATTTTGGCTTGAAGTGAATAGCTGTGACTTTGGAGGAAGATCAACGGTGCCATCTTGGTTTCTTCATTTGGCTGAGGGTGGCATGGTTTCCATCTTGTGGAAGCACATAGTTGAAGGACCCACATGTAGCTTTTTTGGACTAGAGACTGAACTGTAAGGTAACATAATCAAAAGTGGCCCCCTGTACACTCAGTGACTTTTGTCTATTTTGTCCTCTTAATGAATAAATCTTGTTTTTGCCTCCTCTTATGGTTAGTGTGGTCTTGCTACTGCTTGAATGAGCATGGCTGAACCTGATGAGTGGTTAGATTTAAAGGGCCAGCTGCTCCTGTTGTATGTTTAATTAAATTCTCTACTTTGCTTTTTTATCTAATTTCAACATCTTTGGAATGTACAGGAAGATGAGGTTAAAAATCTGAGAGGAGAAAATAGGAAGGAAGTGTAGGAACTTACCATTTTCTCCTCTTACTCTTCTACTCTTAGCCTTGTATTTAAATCTTCCCACATGTAATTAGTGTTGTCATTAAAATTCTGGATGACCAACCGTTAGGGTGGGGAATCCTGGTGGCAGTTGCCTGGCCCCATTGCTTATCTTCTTTTATCTTATATGCATATGGGAAACTGAAAGAGGATTCTGTGGGCAATAGATATGTCTTCTTCAGACTATCTTCTTAACAAGTTAGATGAAAAGACACTAGAAGAATCTGTGTTCTAAGATAAAAAACTGTGCCCAGATTCTTGGGATTGCTTCTCTCCATGGTTAATTGGCCAAAGATACTCCCATTTCTTTGTTATCTTCAGAATCTCATTCTTTACAATACCTCATTCCCCTGACCCCTAAACTTCAAGTTTAGCTCTCTGGGAATATTTATCTCAGTGCCTACAGCAAGTCTAATTATCATAGAGTGCTTTTTTCCAACAGAGATTCAGAATGTGTCTTCTGGGCTTGAATTCCCATGACATTTATTAGTGTCCTCAATTTGTTAAGGTGACATCATAGGTTCTAAGGGGTTAGGAGTAAGTCCATTTTTACAGATGTTCCTCATCCTCACATTGGCTCATATCAGGCCATTGTGTCCTCATTGTAATCCCCATGATTTCTGCTAAGAAACATTCATGCAGTGAGGAGGAAGAGCATAAATGATACAATGCTATAGGCAAATTCTTAGTTTATTAAGTAGGGAGAGAGGTGTAAATTTAAGCAAAGAGTGCCTGGTGTGGTTCAAAATAATGGAAACACCAGAACTCATTGTGGTGGACTATGAATTTATGGATAACTTAGCACATATAACTGTAAATTCTTAATCAGATAACATGAATGGAAATCCTATTACTCCTGCTCTCAATGCCATTTCAGGATGCAGAGACAGTTTACATATATTTTTAGAGACAGAGGAAACATATTCATGAATGAAAGACCAATCTAGTGAGGTTAAGTCAAGTTCAGTTACTTCATTGTCTTGAAGGAATTCAAATCTCAGCAGATCAAAGAACACTGCAGAATTACATATATTATTGCTTCTGGTGCTGCTCTGTCACAGGATAATCACTCTCAACAATACACATAGATGTAATTCACTAGCAAATGGAGATTTCTGGGTCAGAGAAGGAAGTCTGATGAGCAACTCAGCAAAGGTTTCTTTGGATGATCGATAGCCAATGCATATCAGTGTGGACCCATCCTTCCCCCTCCATATTACTTCTGTACTTGATCAACCTCATGATTCTTTGCAGAAGATAGTTCAGGTAAGATAATATTGGGGAGTAAATTTTCCAGTGTGTATTTATTAGAAACTAGGGTCTTCTTGCATTGGCAGTTAATTTTTCTATTCCTTAAGTAAAAAGGTGATATTTCACTAGTCTAGGAGGAAAATTTTAAGAGAAAACAGACAAAAGTCACCTGAGGACCACTAACGAAGATGGGAAATAATTAGGCAAGTTATTTAAGGTAGAATTGGAGATATGAGTTACATGGTGGAGAATTTATGCTATAATGATAACAGAAAGAGATGAAGTAAATGAGGAGGGAAAATGAGGTAGGGAAATGCATAGGTATGTAAGTAAAAGGAAACTTGTAGGAATTTTAACTGGGTTGGAACAATCAGGGACAGTTTCTCTGGACTTTTAGTCCAGAGAAAGGTTGAAATAACAGTATGAAATGATGGCCACAAAGGTTAAATCTTAGGCTACATTAATATGGAGAGAGATAATATAAATTACTTTTCTAAGTGGAGAATTCATAGTTCTGATTTCTGGAAATAATAGTAGAGCATCTATTTGCATGGAAATCTAAGAAGATGTCTAGGAGAAACAATACAAATGTAGACAGTGTGCTGATTTTGTCAGTCAATGTAGATTTTCAAAAAATTTGCTTTTCCCATAAATATCAACCTGACTTGATCAATATTCATAAGAGAATGGATAAAGCATCAATGGGGAGAATTTGGTTGATTAAATATTATAGTCCTACTTTTATCGTTCTGATTTAGAATGAAGACTCTGATGTCTACCTTGGACATATAACTTGTTTGTTTTAATGTATAAAGTATGGAGGCTTAGCAATCTGTCAGTGTGGTTCCCATATGCATCTCTTAAAACCATTCTCAATCTCCAAATAAAGACAGTATCAAGTTGTCCTTCTAACTAACATGATATACCTATCCAAGGACACAATCACAAGCATATTAAACTTTTCCCAAGAAGATAAAAAGCACTAACCCTTTATTCATAAAAGAATACAAATCCTTTAACATCTTTTGGTAAATTTCCTTCTGTCTTTTCTGATTCTGCCTCCCATTTTATATCTCGTTATTTAAGTACTGATATAGGAAATTAACTATTATTTATATATCATACTAAAATGTAACTATATTTTAAAATATTGTAAGTTGAGAAGAAGATGGCAGTGGGAAATAAAACAATAACTGTTTAATATGCATTTATATAAAACACCATATCAAAGTAAGGAAGAGTGTTTATAACTAAAAGCTTTTATTCCTGTAGTTGCTCACATGATCACACCAGGTATTTATAACTATGTTAATTCACTACCCAGTCCTTGTTCTTTTTGCTCACAGTGCTCATAATTTCTTGTCTGGTGAGGTGACCCAAACCTTCATTGAAAAAAATCCTGGTCATTAGTGGTCCTGTATGAAATGGATTATTATATTCCTGTAAAAACAAAGGACAGCCCTTTCATGATAGAAGTGGTCCAAGGAAGCCATCAGTCACAGGTAGCTTATTGAGTCTCCTGGGTAATGATGCCATACTAGGAACTTGGTGCTGGTCTCTGCATTTGGCAGATTAAACAGTATGATTGCTGTTAGATTGCAGATTAGGTAGCTGTGATTGCTGTTAGATTGACCATGTTGAATGGAAGTCCATTTGTTGAGTTCATATGTAACTTCCCTTCCTTGCTGCCATGACTCCTTTGCTTGTGAGCAGTATACCTATACACAATATGTACACACATATTACATATATACACACACATACATATACATGAAATATTTTTTGTTTTAGTGAAGGGATATAAAAAGGGGAGTATGATTCACTCAGAAGAGTGAAAACCTACCTAAGGCAAGAAAGTGAATTCATATTGTCTTCTGGAAAAGTGTTAGAATGGTTTTATTTGTATACAAGACAGTTACATCACATTAGGCATAAGGATGACATTTTTGTATTTATTTTGTGATTAAAGACAGCTTGTGAAGATGTTATATTAGTCAAATAGACAGGAATGGGCTCTGGTGACTTTGTAAATATCAGTTCGACTAGAACTTCCATATTGGTTTTTTTTTTAAGGTCGAAACACTAGATTTAGAAGGCAGAAGAAAAGCAGGCATTTATTGTATAAATGTGTTATTGCTAGCAAAAGGCCAGGAGGAAAAGTCAAAACAAGCTAACAACCAAACTAAAGTACAAAACTGGGCCTGAGGGGGTTGGGGGCGATGGGAGAAAACGGTCAGGGAGGTAAGGAAGGTGGGTGATCCTTAGGGAATACAAAGATGAGGAATATATATATATATATATATATATATATATATATATATATATATATATATAAATTAAGAAACTAAAGAATAGGGAAGAAAAAGAAAAAAATGTGTTGTTGCTGATCTGTCAACACATTTCTAAGATGTAAAGCATTAGCAGGTTCAGTAATTTCTCTATTTTTTGTTGACCTCTACTGCAGCTTCTCTGACTAAAAGCATGTAGAACAGCATCAACCTCTGCAGGTTAAGCACGGCACCAATTCCAGAATAAACAAGACTAATTTCAGTCTGTCCTTGTGGAGCTACAGCCCTTGTTTGCTGGTTCCAGCCTACTGCTAACTGTCCTTGCTTTCTCACCATGACTCTCTTCTGAAGTGTTGCTCTGTGGACTCTAAGATCTAGTGAAGGTATAAAGGTGGCAGCTTACACAGATCAGCAAGCCAGCCTCCACAATTGCATACACAATTTTACCAAATTTCCAACCAATTCATTTAAAGATGATATACGTATCATTTCCTTGTTTAATTTCTCTAATTTATTCTTAACTCAAAAATTTTAAAAAATGGGTAGCTACATATAGAAAGTACAATACATTTAATATAAGAAAGAGAGATAATATACTCACAAAGAAGTATATGCATAAATACGCAAACATTTATGCACACACATAGACGAATACATATATCTAAAATGTTCCTTAATTATTGAAAAGAAACTCTTATTTTCAAACTTGGTACTTCATAGTGTATAGATATTCTGGAATTTTGAAGTGATGTTCGTGAAGAAAAACTATTTCTCTCTTTTTAAAAAAAGGTTATATTAATAATTAGAGCCATTGGCATTTATAAATTGCAAATTTTTTTTCTTCAAAACTCTTATAGTGAAATGTGATAGTTCTCAGGTATGTTGAATGACTCTATGCAGATTTCATATTCCTGATTTCCGCAGGAACCGAGAAAGGTGTGATGTGGCAGAGGAATCAGACCTTGCTGGTAGACTTCATCCTGGAAGGACTCTTTGGTGACTCCCTCACCCATCTCTTCCTTTTCTCCTTGACCATGCTGGTGTTCCTTGTTGCAGTGAGTGGCAACACCCTCACCATTCTCCTCATCTGTGCTGACCCCCGGTTGCACACACCCATGTACTTCCTGCTCAGCCAGCTCTCCCTCATGGATCTCATGCATGTGTCCACAACCATCCCCAAGATGGCAACCAACTACCTAACTGGCAAGAAATCCATCTCCTTTGTGGGATGTGCAACCCAACACTTCTTCTATTTGGCTGTTGGTGGTGCTGAGTGTCTTCTTCTAACTCTCATGTCCTATGACCGCTATGTTGCCATCTGCCATCCACTGCGTTACACTATTCTCATGAACAGAAATGTGGCACTGCTGATGGCTGTGGTATCATGGTTGGGAGCATCCATGAACTCCCTAACCCACACAGTGATCTTGATGCACTTCCCTTTCTGTGGATCAAGAAATATTGACCACTTCTACTGCGAGTTCCCAGCTGTAATGAGGTTGGTATGTGGAGACATCACTGCGTATGAGGAAAGAATGTACATCAGTACCGTTCTTTTACTCCTCCTCCCCATCCTCCTGGTTTCTACATCCTATGCCTTCATTGTCCACAGTGTCATTCAGATGCGTTCAGCTGGGGGTAAGAGAAATGCTTTTGCTACTTGTAGTTCTCACCTCACTGTAGTTTGTCTCTTTTTTGGTGCCATCATCTACTCATATATGAGACCCAGGTCCCAGCGCACTCCACTGCAAGACAAAGTTGGTTCTTTGTTCTACAGCATCATTACTCCCACACTGAACCCTCTGATTTATACTCTCCGGAATAAAGATGTAGCGAAGGCTGTGAGGAGAGTGCTGGGGAGAGATGGTGTCACACAAAGACTGTAATTTAGTTTCCTGAGTAGTAAGAGTAGAATGGGATAAGCTTCTCAATTCATCTGGTTAACCCTCTGAGTTTTTCCAAAGGTCTGGGGTCCTAATACTCTTTCACTACTCAAAATTGAAGCAAACCCACAATTTCTGTATTCTGACAGAATCCTTATATCTGAGGAACTAAGCAGTACTACCTTATTCTGTTTTGGTTGCTATCACAAAAATGTCATAGACTGGGCGTCTTACATCAAATCATTATTTCTCCAAGGTCTGGAGGCTGGGAAATCCAAGATCAGGGTGCTAGCAGTTTGTGGTTTTGAAGTAGAGTTCCATTCCTGGTTCATAGATGGACGTCTTCCATCTAGCTAATGTCCATTTTCACAGAGTACTTACAAAGTGACGGGTGCTGTTAACCAAAGGTAATTGAGTAAGCACCCCTTTCCCTGGTGCTAAAGGATACATGGCAAAAATCAAGGTGTAGCTGATCTCGTCCTGAAGAAACCATGCTAATGTTGTAAAGACAATGGCTGTCTTTATGAAGAAGCAGTGCTTTCAAAAATTGCTGCCTTCAGAAAACCAGTAACTTCAAAGAATGTTGGCTCTGAGAGATGTGATATATAGCCAAAATTCCCATTTCCCAGAAGATAAGACTCTAAGAAGATAGGGTAAAATTTAACAACTCTATGTTTTCCTCAATGGCTATATCAGATAGGTATATCAATCAAACTTTGACCTGGATTTTTATTTGAAAGGACTCTTTGAAAACATGTATATAATTCTCCTTGAGAAACTCAGAGTTCAGTGAGCTTTTTGAGCTATCAGGAGGCTGTTCCAGGACTCGTGTACTCAGGTTTTTTTTTAAATTTTGGTAATAATTAATTTTTGCTTACCTCAATTTGTTAAAGTGAACAGTACTATAACACTATTCTGTGCATTTTAAAATTCTAACTTAATTAATTCTCACAAAATGTTATAAAGTATATAGTATTTTTACTATCACTTAAAAAACTTAGATTATTGAATGATTTTCCTGAGACCACATAATCAAAAAGTAGTAGAAGGCCGGGCACGATGGCATGTGCCTGTAAGCGACAGCCTAGGAAACTGCAGCATGAACTGGGGATCGCGGTTCAAGTCCCACTCGGGACAACATAGAGAGACCTAGTTCCAAAAAAAAATAGCTGGGCGTGGTGGCACGCACCTATAGTCCCAGTTACCTGGAAAGCTGAAGCTGGGGGTTACTTGAGTCTGTGATACCCCGGGCAATGTGAGCCTGCAGTTCCACGGGCAAAAACAGCGAGACCTAGTCTCAAAAAAAAAAAAAAAAAGTAATAGAATTGGAATATGGTCTCAGGGTCCCCAGTTCCATAATCCTGTCCTTAATCACTAAGCCACTGAGGTTCTCTCACAGACCAGTCTTAGGGAGCTCTCTGTTTATCTTTTACTTGTGGTAACATCAGTTTATAATATTATGTACATTTGAGATATACAAAACTGTAATTCAATGTTTAATTCAATATGTATAACAACATGATCATCATCTGTCTAGCACCTTACAATTGATCACTTTATTCTCTTCATTTTTTCTTTCTGGTAACCACTAATCTGTATCATTAAGCTTTTTAAGTTTTTTTTATTTTCCCTTTTATTTTTGTTCTTTTCTATAGTCTGCATATAAGTGAAATTGTATGATACTTGTCATCTGACGTTTCATTAGCATCTTATTCTCAGTATTCATTCATATTTTCACAAATGGCAAGGTTTGCTTCTTTTCCATGGTTGAATGGTATTCCACTGTATTATATGCCACACATCTGTATACACCTATCCATTCAACAATAGGCACATAGATTAGTTTCACATCTTGACTATTTAAACAATAAGGGTAATCCTTCCACTTGTGATAGCATAGGTGGATATTGAGACCATTATGCTAATTGAAACAAGACAGATAGAAAAAGGCAATGCTACATGTTTTCACTTATATGCAGAAACTATTTTTTAAAAAAACCAAAATCATAGAAATAGAGAAGTAAGAAAGTAGTTTCCAAAGGCTGGTTGTTGAGAAAATGAGTAAATGTTGGTAAAAGTATAAAAACTCTGTTATGAGATAAAATCTGGACATCTAATATACAACATGATGATTATAATGATTATAATGTGTTATATTTGAAGGTTGTTCGTATCATAGATGTTTTCACCACATATGCAAAAAACTCATGTAAGGGGATGGACTTGTTGACTAATTTGATTTGGTAATCATTCTTCAATATCTAAGCATCATGTTGTACACATCTTATGTATCAATAATATCTCAATAAACAGAAGAAGAAGAAACACAAATTGCCAATAAAGAAGTTAGGAAAGCACTCTCACTCACTACTTAAAAAATAAAAAAAATTTATCCGCTTCAAAAACGCAATGGAAATAAATCATGTTGGGGAGCAAAATGGCATCTTGTAATGTACATACTCTATAATCCAAAAATGCTTCTGATTTCCTGCCAGGTGATGTTGCAGCATTGCTAGCAAAAGCTAAAACAAAAAGGAAAAATCTAAATATTCATCAGTAAGATAATAAATTATAGAATTTGATAGTAGAATACTAACTAATATTAAAGTTAATTTGCTAATACATGTATCAAGATGGTGGGGTCATAGGACAGAATGCAT
The DNA here is from genome assembly GCA_004024945.1 of Uropsilus gracilis. Classification (NCBI taxonomy): domain Eukaryota; kingdom Metazoa; phylum Chordata; class Mammalia; order Eulipotyphla; family Talpidae; genus Uropsilus; species Uropsilus gracilis. The sequence continues at coordinate 147,829 of PVHY01000724.1, read as the reverse complement.
TGGAAAAAATTAAATTTTGATTATGCATTAGAAGAAGTTCTGTAAAGTTTCAAAAACATAAAATAAAACCCTACTTTAGCTTCTAGAAATAAATATTTGTTGAAGTGTGTGATTAAATCATTTTTGTAGAATAGACAAGTACAAAGCAAAACTATGATGTTGCCTTTGAGGAGGTTAAATGGGAGATTAAAATGATTTCAGATTTTGTCTGAAACAAAAATGACAATATATTAATTGTAAATATCAGATTCTGAGTCCTATGGCATAATTGGTGTTTCCCTTATTCTTTATGTTTTTCTATATGTCAGAAACTCCTTCAAAATACTGTAGCACAGTCAGTAATTTAAGCAAGACATTGGTTATTTGTTATAGAGTAAAACTTAGGGAATTTCAAAAACAATGTTATTATCTCAGTCTCTGTGAGTGAGGAATTCAGCAGTGTCTTAGGGGAGTGGTTCTAGCTCAGAGCCACTCTTGAGGCTCAGTTAAGCTGTTGGCTCAGGTAGCCATCATCCAAAGGCTATACTATGTGGGGCCAGTATTCATGGGCCTTGGAATCAGAATGGGGTGAGGTAGGAAGTCTCAGTTCCTTGCTGCATGGTAACTTGAGTGTCCTTACAACATAGTTGTGGGTTTTCTTCAGTGTGAGTAATCCAAGAGGGAGCAATGTGGAAATCTCCTTGTCTTTAAGAGTCAGTCACAGAACCACACACCATCATGTTCACAAAATCCAGGCGGCTTCACTGGTCATGTGGGAGGAAACTACACAAGACTGTGAATGTCAGGAGGGTGTTCTCTGGCACCATAGCCCATAGCCACAACATGACCCTCTGAGAGGAAGGCTGGGAGTTTAGGAGTTTGGTGTCTGACAGATCCAACACAAAACAGGAGCTCAATAAAGTCAACGCCTGCCCCTCTTTTAGGTCCTGAACCATGTGGTTCCAAGGAACACTCCACTTCAATATAGCATTCCTTCCCCTGAGCTCATCTACAACCCCACTGCTGCTTCCAGTGACAGTAATTTGCAAGTTTATTGCTTTCTCCAATTTCCCTCAGCTCTCACCTTTCTTCTAGATTCTACACATCTTACTCTGCCTGAAGTAAAAGAGGCATGTTGAGTTGTCTATTGTAGTGGAACAGACTCCTCCCCCCAACACACACTAAGCGCACACACACTAGCAAATGATAATGACTCCTTATTCTGCCCATTAATCTGAGATTGAACAGAGCTATGGGTTCTCAGATTCATCAACCAGTAGTAATACACAGGGTGTATTTCTGGGCTAGCTGTAGAAATCTCGTCAAGGACATTTTGCTGTGAGAATTGTAAACTACAGCGCCTTCTCTCCCATATTTCATAGGTGCTTCCAGTAGTATTGAAGTGACCAGATGAATGTTGTTTAAAAGAAAACTACCTATAAACACTAAAATTGCATTCAGGTTAGTAAGCTATCCACACTTAGGGAGGCAAGTAGGAAATCAGAATTTCCTGTTGGAAAGGAAAGTATCTGTCTCTATAAATAGAGAGATATAGATTATAGGCAGATGAAGAGATAAACATATAGACAAAGAGACAGACAGATAGTCAGATATCAGATAGATAGATAGATAGATAGATAGATAGATAGATAGATAGATAGATAGATAGATAGATAGATAGATAGATAGATAGGAGACAAAGCATTAAGTTAGGTGGTACAACTGTGCTAGTGATGAGAAATCAAGAAGAAACTCCTAAACTCCTAGGGGGAAATGTGAATGCAATCCAAGTTGAGAGTGGTTTGCTCTCAGATGTCTACTTCATAAAGGTAGTTTTTGATCCAGTTTTTTTTTAAGGTCTATATTCTCTCCTTCTTTCTTTTGAATTAGTAGGGGTGGGGCATATATAAGAAGTCACTTCACCTTTCAGTCAATTTTGGTGGTCTAAAAAATAAAGTTTATGTGTCTGTTTTTGTTCTAGTGCCATGCTATTCTAACTATTATGGCTTTGTAATATAATTTGAAGTCTGGGAGAGCGAGTCCTCCATTGTTTCTTCTTTTTATCAGTTATTCAAGGTCTTTTGTTCCGTATGAATTTCAGTAATTTTTGTTGTATTTCTTTAAGGAATGTCATTGATATTTTTCTTTGAATTGTGTTAAATCTATAGATTGCTTTTATTAGGATGACCTTTTTGATAATTTTAATTCTTTTGATCCATAAGTAAGAACTGTCTTTCCATTTCTTTATGTCTCTTTTATCTCTTTTGACAGTGTTTTAAAGTTTTCTTTGTATAGGTTATTAACATATTTTTTAAAGATTTATTCCCAAGGATTTATATTCCCAATGGTAAATGGAATGGGTTTTTTAATTTCTTCTTCTTCTGATTGATTTTTTGCATAGAAGAAGGCTACTGATTTCTGTGTGTTGATGTTGTAACCAGCTACCATACTGAACTGGTTTACTGTTTCAAGAAGTTTTTCTGTGGAGTTTTTTGGGGCCTGGAAGGAATCTTATTAGTGGTAATAAGTCAGAAAGAAAATGACAGAAACTGGATGGTCTCACTTACAGAGGGGATATATATAAAACAAATCAAGAGGAAATGTCAAAACAAGCTAATAGCCAAACTAAAGCATACGACTGGGGTAGAGGGTGGGAGAGATCAGGATGGGGATGAGCACAGAGGATTGAAATGACAGTCACAGGTTATATGGTGGTAGGAGAACCCTGGGGAATACAATGATGTAAATACATATATTTAATAATATATATTTATAATATATACTATATAATAATATATATTTATATATTGTACAAAAGAAGGAAAAAAGATACAGGATCCTATCTGAAATGAAATTTGAGAAAACTCGAACCTCAAGATAAAGAATAACATAAGATAAATTACTTATATATGAGATCATACATATATAAATAAATAAAAGGGGCAGAATAAAAAGCTCTCCCTTACAATGAAACATCGATTAATACAGTAAGATGAAATGTTAGAATTAGAAAGATATCATCTTGTACCCATCAAAATACAGTTCTTTCAATGAAACCCTATTCATGGATGATAAAATCAGTAGATGAAAGCTTAGAGACGACCAGAATATTTGCACAGACACCCCCCTCAAGTTAATTACTGATGACAATGGTATGACAAAAAGGGAAATAAAACTTCACAGTAGATTAAACTTGTGGATGCAATTTTAGTCAGGTGTCACAAGTTAAGGTTACCAACACTAGGGTAAGTAACATACATCCCAGTGTGATGAAGGCCCTGATGTAAATTTCCAGGCAGGGATTCTGATTTCTGGGGTCTGGGTGAGGTCTGAGAATTAATGTCAGAATCAAGCTTCCCAAAGACTCTGATGTAACTGATTTACAGATCACTGACTGATTTTGCATTTGAAATGCTTGCTTATGATTGCCTTCCAAGCTTTGAGAAGAACCACATGCTTCTAAAAGTGCCTCTAGCTATAAGTTATATGGAAACATGCATCTTTTATTTGGAAGAATTTCATGTTCTTTAAACACTTCCTGCACATTTCCAGAACCATCCCCTACCATCTGTGGCCCTCTGAAGCACGCCTTGACTACCTTTATGGTTGTCAACTTCTTTGGAATTCTGGGAGTTGGTTATCAGCTGAAGAAGATACACTTGGTGCTGAAAAAAGAAAGAATTTCAATGATAGAAAGTCACTCGTGACATCATAAATACATCAGGAGTGCAGTATTTAATGTAAGGTTTTGGGCCTGGACAGATTGATCAAAACTCAACGATCAACATTTTTCCAAAATGACAGGACCTAGCAAGGGATAGAAGGTTGTCAAAAAAGACATAAATGAACCTCAAGCCACAATCAGCCAATCTTGCAGAAACTATACTCAAATCCTGCCTTCCTTCAGACTTGCTTTTAAAATTTTCCATTAGCCCCAACGCAGGTATATAACCAGCTTCAGTTGTACACTGAGTGAGTTGTACGCTGACTTGTGCCCACGAGTCCTAGAACCTCACCCAGGAGCGTTAATAAACATTTTGGTTTTTCTCTCACTAACTCCAAGTCCTGCTTAACTCAGTAGGCGTTCTATTCAATTTGAGCTTTTTATTTAACCTGATTCCTCAAAATATGGCCTCTTTACATCCAGAAATCTGACCAGTATTTCCTAAATCATCCTTGAACAAAAGCCAGCAGCTCTTAATCTTGCATGGTGGGTTGTTCCCCTAAGAGAAATCCAGCCATCATGTTTTACTGCTCTTGGGTCCTTGCTGTCTCTGATCCTCAGCTTCTCTGATTTTCGAGCACAGCTTCCGGGTCAAAGAATTGCCTGATCCCTCCCCTGTCAGGCCTGCTAGTTCAGGAAGAAGTGTCTGACGTCAGTTCTTTTTCTTTTTCTCTCCAGTCTTAATGAATGGCAAGAGTTCACCAGTAGCTTTTGTGTGAGAATCTTTAAATGCTCCACTTCCCAGAACTTTATACACCCTTAATTGCCATCTTGGAACACTCAGCCCTGTTCCTCTGACCTGCAGACATCTTGGTACTGGATCTACACCACATGAAGGCAAACCTGGTTAGCTGACTTACAGCCTCAGTGTCCACAGAAAATTCTAGAATATGAGAGGGTTCTAATTTATTTATTTATTATTCTTTTAAAAAAAATTTCTTATATAGATAAATGGTTGCTGGGATGCCTCCCCCCCCACCCCACCACTGACGGCCTGTCCATTCACTCAGACCCCTCTCTCTTTGTTTGATGATTTATGTTCAGTCCATAGGTCTCTCTTTTCTGTGGTTGTGTCTATTTGACAGGTGAGGGACTGTGTTCCTGGTACAAAGCATTCTGTGCGTGAAGGATTGTAGTCTTAACTTTGCATTGGGCAGCCTGTCCGTGCTCTTTTGAGGCTTAACAATGTCTTCTCATTGCTGGCTGTCCACTCCAGTCTATTCTCCCTGCATATCCGTTGCCTCTTCACCCCATAGCTCGGCCTTCTGGCTTGGGGGGGCCTTGCTCCAAGTCGTTTTCTGTAATGAGGTGTCTCAGTGAGGATAGGCATCGACCAATGGCCTTTGTAGATGATCTAGCTCCACTCTCTACCTTTGCAGATTTGTTGTGGAGCCAATTCCCCAACTCTGCCGACTTCCTCTCCCATGGTATATGGAGGGGCTCTTTGTTTTCTTGAGTGACATATCCCGAAATGTGGTCTGACTGGCAGCTGTGGGCACATGCCGATTAGGGCACACGTGGCCCCCACAGGCCAAACTGGCTAGAGCTTCCCAAGCCAGCGCCTAGGCCCCCAAAGTGTTCTAATTTAAATAAACTGTACTTCACCAGGTAAGCTGATGGGAATGTGTACAGTAAAAGACTTACAACTGAAGTGTTTTTGTCATTTTAACCACAATGTTGTTAGAGTCCAAAATTTTATTTTTGTATCTTTGCTTTATTTCTTTATATTACAGAAATGAATGAAATTTTTTCCATTAGCCTTTGACCATTAAATCATACAGTTTGCCTTTAGTGTAAGACAAGGATCCAATATCATTATATTTTCAATAGCAATCAAAAAGATAAAATACTTTTAAGTTTAAACTTCCCAACAAAGAGTCATATGCTGAAAAAAGCAAAAGTTGTGGGGAAGAAACTAAAGTGGTAAGTCAGTGAAAAGAAAGTCAATTTCATTGGGAGACTTAATGTCAAGACATCCATGATACTCAAAGTGATCTATGGTTTCACTGCAATCCCTACCAAACCAAAAGACATTCAGAAATAGAAGCCTTTGTCCTAAATATCATTTGGAATCAATTGAAGCCAAAGTACTATATAACCCCGACAATAAACAGAATTGGAGGACTCATACTTCTGCTATCAAAACTCACTACAAAGACACGATAGCCAAGAGCATGGTACTGGCATAAGGATAGACACATAGACCAGTGATCAGTGAAAAAGAATTTGGACTTCATCAAAATAAAATTTTTTTTCATCAAAGGACACAACAGAGTAAAAGATTATGGAATGAGAGAAATATTTGGAATATAAAAACCAAGTAAGATTAGTATTTGAATATATTAAAGAAGAATTGTACTCAATAATGATAAATGATCAGAGTAGAAACTAACAAAACAGAGAATCCAAACGACTTTCCAAAAGATGAATGAAACCAAGAGCTGTAAAGAAATCAGCCGACATGACAAATCTTTGGAAAAGTTCACAATGAATGAGGGATAACAAGAATAAATAAATCAGAACTAAAAGAAAAGTTAAAACAGAATCTTCAGAAATGCAAAGAATCCTAGGAGAATATCATAAACAATTAGATTGCAATATACTGGACAATCTAGAAGAAATGGGTGAAACCTTCAAACAGACAACATCCCGCTGAAGCAGGAGAAAATAGAAAATGTGAACAGACTCATCAGTAGAAAGGTAATTGAGAGAAATCAAAGGCCTCTCCCCCCAGAAAAGTCTGGGATTCCTGATTTTAAAACTTCCCGTTATAATTAGTGTTGTCACTAAAATTCTGGATGATCAACAGTTAAGGTGGGGAATCCTGGTGGCAGTTGCCTGGCCCCATTACTTGGCTCCTTTTCTCTGATACAGCATATGGGATCCTTCAGAAGCATCCTCTAGGCAATAGAGATGGGTCTTTCTCAGATTATCTTCTTAACAGATTGGATAAAAAGAGACTAGAAAAGAGACCAGAGGGATTTGTGTTCTAAGATGAAACACTGTCCCCAGATTCTAGGAATTGCTTCTCTCCATGGTTAATTGGCCCAGGATACTCCCATTCCTTGTTATTTCTTACAATATCTCATTCCTTAAAATATCTCATCCCTTGGCCCTACAAACTCTAAACTAAGCCCTTTGGGAATATCTCAGTAACTGCAGCAAATGTAATTGGCATGGAGTACTGATTTCCAACAGAGATTCAGTATGTGTCCTCTGGGTTGGAATTCTCATGCCATTTATTAAGTGTCTTCAGTTTGTATAAGGTCACGTACTAAGCCATCTGGGTTAGGGGTAAGTTCATTTTTATAGGAGGTGCTCCTATTCTCACATTAGGTCATATCAGACCAAGTGTGTCCTCATTGTAATCCCCATGATTTCTGTTGAGAAGCATTCATGTAGTGCGGGAGTGAAGAGCTTAAAACAATGTTAGAGGCAAATTTTCATTTTATTATGTAGGGAGAGAGGTGTAAAGCTAAACAAAGAGTACTGCAGTGGTTCAAAATAACAGAAACACCAGGACTCATGAGTGATTGTGGACTCATGGATAAATAAGCACATACAGCTGTAGCTTCTTAGATAACATAAATGGAAATCCTGTTGTCCCTGCTCTCATTGCCATTTCAGAATGCAGAAACAGATTACAGATATCTCTAGAGACAGAGGAAGCATATTAATGAATGAAAGATCAATCTAGTAGAAGTTTAGTCAAGTTCAGTAACTTCGTATGTCTTGATTGAATTCAAATCTTAGCAGATCAAAGAGCACTACAGAATTACATATATTATTGCTTCTGGTGCTGTTCTGTCACAGGATAATCATTGTCAACAGTATATGTAGACATCATTCACTAGCAAATGGAGATATCCTGGGTCAGAGAAGGAAGTCTGATGAGCAACTCAGCAAAGTCTCCTTTGTATTATCAGTAGCTAATGTATGTCAGTGTGGACCCATTCTGCCTTCTCCATTTCACTTCTGTACTTGATCAACCCACGAATCTTTACAGAAGATAGTCCAGGTAAGATAATATTGTAAATTATCCAGTGTGTATTTATTATAAAATGGGTTCCATTGCATGGACAGTTAATTTTTCCATTCCTTAAGTCAAAAGGTGATATTTCATCAATCTAGGAGGAAAGTTTTATGAGAAACAGACAAAAAGTCTCCTGGTCACCTGAGGACCACTAAAGAAGGCAGGAAATTATTAGAAAAGTCACCCAGAGAAAATTGAAGTTATGAGTCAGATGGTAGGAAAATTATGCTAAAATGATTAAAAGAGAGAGATGGAGCTAGTAAGGAATGAGGTAAGGAAATGCATGGGTGTTTTTAAGTAAAATAGAAATTTATAAGAATATTAACTGGGTTCGAGCAGTTAGGGGCAGTTGTACTTTTAATCCAGAAAAAGACTTAAATAACAGTGTGAGGTTTCAGCCAAGAAGGTTGTGTCCTACGCTACATTAATAAAGAGAGAGATAATATAAGTGGTTCTTATCTAAGTGGAGAAATCATAGTTCTGAATTCTTTAAATAATAGTAGATGATCTAAATGCCCAGAGATTTAGGGAGAGGTTTAGGAGAAAAAACAAAAATGAGACAGTGTGGTGATTTTGGCAAATTTTCAAAATTTTGCCTTCACTGTTCAATATTCATAAGTGAATAGGATAAGACGTCAATGAGGGAAATTGCTTAAGTGTTACATTTCTACTTTTATGATTCCAATTCAGAATGAAGACTCTCAGGTCTACTTGGACATACCTCTAGTTTTGTTTCAGATGTGAAGTCGGGGGGCTTTGCTATCTGTTAATGTGTCTCCCATATACATATCTTAAAACCATTCTCAATCTCCAAACAAAGACAGCATCAAGGGGACAATTATAAACATGCTAACTTTTCCCCAAGAAGAAGACGTAAAGGCACCAATCCTTTATCCATAAGAGGAAACAAAATCTTTTTTCATATTTAGGTAAAATTTCTTCTTTTCTGAGTCACTGTCCCCTTTGATAACTTTTTTAAATACTGAGAAAAGAAGTTAACTGTTACTACTATTATATTACTATGCAACTATATATTAAAATAATGTAAGTTGAGAAGATGACAGTGGGGAATAAAATAATAACTGTTTATGTACTTAAACAAAACATCTATCAAAGTAAAGAAGAGTGTCTATAACTAAAAGCTTTTATTTCTGCAGTTGCGCACATGTTCACCACACCCAGTGTTTATAGCTATGTTAGTTCAATACCGATTCCTTATTCCTTTTGCTCACAGTTGCTCATGATTCTTTGTCTGGTGTGGCGACCCAAATGGAAAAACCTTGGTTATTGGTGCTCCTGTCTGAAATAGATTATTATAGTTTCCCACTAGCTTTTTATCACAGAGCATTTCAGTATGGAGAATCATCCTTGTATATCTCAGTAATACAGCAGTCCATACATGCTCCTCCATATCCCTATGGTGTAGCAACAACTCCATTTCTCCTTACGCGTCAGCATCATCCACAGAAGGCAATATAATTACCTTCTTTGCCTCTTGACTTGATGAAGTCCAAAGAGGTGGAAATCAGTTTCAACTCTAGTGAGTGTAATTTTTGTTTGTCCCCTGGTGGTGATTTCTGCCTTGGAACTAAGACCTCTACATTAGCAAAGCATAACTGTGCAGAAAGGAAGGAAACATTTTGCTGGTGAAGACTCTCTAGGTTTAAGAGAGAGGACTCACTCCTACATCTACTTCTTGATGTCTAATCCTGTGAACTCTTACTGTGGGGTCAACATCATTTGGAGTATGTACCTAGGAGATATTGCTCCAATAACACAAGGTGTTGCTAACTTAGCGCTGTAACTGAGTCTTCCAATGCCTATTCCACTCTTCGGTCAAACCAGCTGTTTCCACTGATGGAGAAAATGGGAAGACCAGGGATTCCAGGAGCTTGGTGGATCCATTTCCACATTTCAGGTGCTAAGATATGAGTCCCTGGTCTAAAGCAACGCTTCATAGGATGCAATTATGTTCAAGAAAACATCCTATCAGTTTTTAGGTGGTTAGTTTTGGTAGTTTTATCATTGCAGGCAGTAAAATAAATCTATAAGTAGATAAGTGTGTATTCTGGTAAAAGAAAGTACAGCTCCTTTCATGATAGAAGTGGTCCAAGTAATCCATCAGCCACAGGTAACTGATTGATTTTCTTGGGTATGACACTACACTGGGAACTTGACAGTGGTCTCTACATTTGGCAGATTAGCCAGTCAGCTATGATTGCCATTAGATTGACCATGCTGAATGGAAGTCTATGTGTTGAGTCATATGTACCTTCCATTCCCTGCTGTTATGACCCCTACTCCTTCGCTTGTGAACAGTATACATACACATACATATACAAACATATTATATATGTATACACAGATACATATACACCTAATATTTTTGTTTTAGTGAAGGGAAATAAAAAGGGGAGTATGATTCACTCAGAAGAGTGAACATGCCCCAAAGGCAAGAAAATAAATTCCTATTGTCTTCCGGGAAATTGTTAATTTTTTTTTTATGCAAGATATTTACATCACATTAGGCATAAGGGTGATATTTTTTGTGTTTATTTTGTCATTAAACACAGCTTGTGAAGATGTTATATGAGCTAAATAGACAAGAATGGACTCTGGTAACTTTGTAAATATCAAATTGGCTAGAATTTCTGTATTGGTCTTTTTTTTTAAAGTTAGGCCCACTGATTTAGAAAGCAGAAGAAAAGCAGGCATTTATTGTATAAATGTGTTGTTGCTGATCTACCAACTCACTGCAAGATGTGAAACATCATATGGTTTAGTCATTTCTCTATTTCCAGTTGGCCTTTATTGCAGCTTCTCTGACTACAAGCACATGTGGTTACCTTGCTAGAACAGCAACAGCCTCTGCAGGTTAAGCATGGCACCAATTCCAGAGTAAACAATACTGATTTCAGCCTGTCCCTGTTGGACTACAGTTCCTGTTTGCATGTCCCAGCCTACTGTTAACCTTCCCTACTTTCTCGCCATGACTTTCTGAACACTTGCCCTGTGGACTCTAAGATCTAATGAAATCATAAAGGTGGCAACTTACACAGACTAGCAAGCCAGCCTCCACAATTGCATATACAATTTTGCCAAATTTCTATACAACCCACTGAAAGAGGATATATGTATAAATCTCTTGTTTAATTAAATCTTGACTAGTACATATTTTAAAAAATATTTAGTTACATATAAAATACATATACATTTAATATAAGATAGGTAATCTACTTATAAAGAGATATATGTATATATAAAGAGATGTATATACACACATATATATATATAAAATGTTTCTTAATTTATGAGAAGGAACTCTTGTTTACAAACTTAATAATTCATAGAATGTAGATGATCTGGAATTTTGAAGTGATGTTGTGAAGAAAGACTATGTTCTCTCCTTTTTAAAAAAAAATTACATCAATAATTAGAGCCATTGGTAATTATAAATTGTAGTATTTTTTCTGCAAAATTCTTAGAGTGAAAGGTGCTAATTCTCAGGTATGTTGAATGACACTAAGTCAGATTTCTCATTCCTGATTTCCTCAGGAGCCAAGAAAGGTGTGATGTGGCAGAGGAATCAGACCTCGCTGGTAGACTTCATCCTGGAAGGACTCTTTGATGACTCCCTCACCCATCTCTTCCTTTTCTCCTTGACCATGCTGGTGTTCCTTGTTGCAGTGAGTGGCAACACCCTCACCATTCTCCTCATCTGTGCTGACCCCCGGTTGCACACACCCATGTACTTCCTGCTCAGCCAGCTCTCCCTCATGGATCTCATGCATGTGTCCACAACCATCCCCAAGATGGCAACCAACTACCTAACTGGCAAGAAGTCCATCTCCTTTGTGGGATGTGCAACCCAACATTTCTCCTATTTTGCTGCTGGTTGTGCTGAATGTCTTCTTCTAACTCTCATGTCCTATGACCGCTATGTTGCCATCTGCCATCCACTGCGTTACGCTATTCTCATGAACAAAAAGGTGACACTGATGATGGCTGTGGTATCATGGTTGGGAGGATGCACAGTTTCCCTAACCCACACAGTGATCTTGATGCACTTCCCTTTCTGTGGACCTCGAAATATCCACCACTTTTATTGTGAACTTCCAGCTGTTGTGAAGTTAGTATGTGGAGATGTCACTGAGTATGAGACCACAGTATATATCAGTGGTGTACTTTTAATCTTCCTCCCCATCCTCCTGGTTTCTACATCCTATGCCTTCATCGTCCACAGTGTCATTCAGATGCGTTCAGCTGGGAGTAAAAGAAATGCATTTGCTACTTGCAGCTCTCACCTCACAGTGGTTTCTCTCTTTTTTGGTGCCTCTATCTTCTCATATATGAGACCCAGGTCCCAGCGCACTCCACTGCAAGACAAAGTTGGTTCTTTGTTCTACAGCATCATTACTCCCACACTGAACCCTCTGATTTATACTCTCCGGAATAAAGATGTAGCGAAGGCTGTGAGGAGAGTGCTAGGGAGAGATGGTATCACACAAAGACTGTAATTTAGTTTCCTGAGTAGTAAGAGTAGAATGGGATAAGTTCCTCAGTTCATCTGGGTAAAAAAACCCTCTCCAGTCCTGATATTCTTTCACCACTCAAAAATGAGTTATCCCACAATTCCTGTATTCTGACAGGATTCTTTCATCTAAGGAACTACACAATGCTATCTTAGTCTGTTCGGGTTGTTAGAACAAAAATGTCATAATTGAAACATGACAGATAAAAAGGACAAATGCTACATATTCTCACTTATATGCAGGATCTTTTTTTTTTCTTCAAAAGATCAAACTCATAAAAATAGAGAAATAGGAAAAATTTCCAAAGGCTGGTTACTGAGGAAATGAATAAATGTTGGTGAAAGTATACAAATTTCCAGTTATAAGTAAGATCTGGGGATCCAATATACAACATGGTGATTATAATGCTTATAATGTGTTATATTTAAAAGTTGTTCAGACTATGGATGTTTTCACCACATATGCAAAATACTCATGTAAGGGGATGGACTTGTTAACTAACCTGACTGTAGCAATCATTCTTCAATACCTAAGCATCATGTTGTACACATTAAACTTACATGTCTTGTGTATCAATAATATCTCAATAAACAGAGGGAAAAAAGAAGAATCGCAAATGGCCAGTAAAGAAAGTTACTCCCTCACTACTAAGAAAATAAGAACAAATTTTGCAGCTTCAAAAATGCAATGAAAATATAAATGGATACAATCATATTGAGGAACAATATGGCATCATCTTGTAATGTATATACTCTACAATCCAAAAATGCTTCTGATTTCCTATCAGGTGATGTCACAACATTGCTAGCAAGAGCAGAAACAAAAAGCAAAAACCTAAATGTCCATCAGTAAGAGAATGAACTATAGGATTCAATAGAAGAATACTTGCCAATATTTAAAGTTAATAAGCTAATATGTGACTCAAGATGGCGAGGTCTACAACACGTAATGTATTGGAAAAATCAAATTTCAAGATGCTATGCTTTGCACTAGAAGAACTTCTGTAAAATATCAAATACATATAATGAAACACTGATTTTTAGTCTAGAGATATTTATTGAAGTTTGTGATTAAATAATTTTCATAGAATAGACAAATACAAACTAAAACTATGATGCTGCCTCTGAGGAGATCAGATTTTGTCAGAAACAAAAATGATACTATATTAATGGTAAATATCAATCTGAGTCATAGGACATAGGTAGTCATTCCCTTATTCTTTGCTTTTCTATATTTCAAGGACTCCTTCAAAATACCGAGGCACAGTGTTTTGACAGGGTATTGGTAATCTAGGAAAGATTCATCATTTGTTATAGAGTAAAATTTAGGGAATTTTAAAAACAATATTATTATCTCAGCTTCTGTGAGTGAGGATTTCACCAGTGTCTTAGGGGAGTGGTTCTAGCTCAGAGCAGCTCTGAGGCTCAGTAAAGCTGTTGGCTGGGGCTGCCATCATCTGAAGGCTGGACTGTGTGGGACCAGTGTTCATGGGCCTGGGAATCAGAAAGAAGTGAGTCAGGAAATCTCAGTTCCTTGTTTCATGGCATCTTGAATTTTCTTACAATATGGCTGTGTGTTTCCACCAGGATGAGTGATCCAAGAGGGAGCAAAGTGGACGTCTCCTGGCCTCTTAAGACTCAGTCACAGACCCACATACTGTCATTTTCACAAAACCCTAGTGGCTTCACTGGTCATGTGGGAGGAAACCACACAAGACTGAATACCAGGAAGAAGGAGTTATTAGGGTGTTCTCAAAATCTGGCCCATAGCCACAACATGACCCTACTGAGCAGAAGGCTGGGAATTCAGGGGTTTGTTGTCAGACAGATCCAATACAAAACAGAAGCTCAATAAAGTCAGTGCCTGCCCCTCTTTTAGGTCCTGAACCACGTGGTTCAACTGTATTCAAGGATCACCCTATTTCAACTCAGTATTCCTTCCCCTGAGCCCAACCATAACCCCACTGCTTCTTCCAGTGACAAAGTAACTTAAAAGTTCACTGTTTTTTCCAGTTTCCCTCAGCTCTTGTCTTTCTTCTAGATTCTACACAATTTACTCTGCCTGAAGTAAAGGAGGGATGTTCCACTTGTCTACTGTGGTGTAACAGTCTCCCCCCACCCACAGCACACACAACATACCCTAGAAGGCAGACAATAACGACTCCTTGTTCTGCTCATTAACCTGAAATTGACTTAGTTTAGCAGGACAGTTCTCACTGGGAACAGACAGCTGTGAGGCTGCAGACAGGCTGGGTCTGGGTGTCATCCTGAGGGCTCTGGTCACATGTCAGTTATAAATACACAATCCTAAATTATTAGAGCTCTGAAATGACCCCAAGAAACCAGTGATTGTGATGGGATGTGTTGGTCAAAAGCATTTAGTCTCTGGTTTTTACTGATTCAGTTCATGGAGTCTAAAAATGTATGAAGTCATCAGATAACATTTAGTAAAGAAATAAATATTATTTGCTTAATATAATCCTTAGCATAGTATTCAAAATAAAACATGAAATAAATATAGTGCCACAATCACCACAATAAATTCTTGTTTTCATTAAAGTTTATTGATGAAATTGAGAATTTTTAATTCTTGATCAGTACTTAGGAGATGGTAATAACAGGGGTGAATGGAGATTGTTTTGAAAAGATAGGTGTATATATCTGACATTTATTCAATCACCTCCTTTATGTTGCGCAATATAAAGTATTCTCAATAGAAAACTGATGAATGTACAGTGTCCCTAGTCATCCATCCAGTCCAGTAGTTTAGGGTCATCTTCATTTCTGGGTTTTACTCACAAAACAAATTAAACTCTCTGATGTTCTTTCTGGAAGAACAAGGTGGAGGTCCTCAAGAAGAATCAAGCATCACTCACAGTTCTATTTCTTGGCTCAGCCTTTAGAACAATAGGTTTTTCTGGTTGAACAAGTCCTTGAGCTCCAAATTTCATGGGGATCTGCAATTGAAATAAGCATATGAGAATTGATTAATGAAGCCTAACCAATGATAGAAGCAAAGTAATCAAGATACATTGAGGAAAATCATGCCGTAGAGAAATGTTTAACCTACTTTTATTATCAGAAATCTTTAATACTCAATATTTATCCTAAAGTCATATCCAGACTGGCTAGCAAAGCATTCATCCATTCATTCAACAAAATATTGAAGATCAATTTTGTACCAGCCTGGAGGCAAAATGTTGGCTATCTTCGTTTTTATTTAAATTTTAGGATGACTTTCTAAAATTTAAGCCATACTTGTAGACATTATGAGAAAAATCATAGGTTAATCTTGCATATGTTGAAACTTAGTATTAATTGAGCAAACATAACATTTTATGGGCCATCATTGACTTCTAAAACTTCCAGTTTCTATAACTTCTGGTGGAGAAGAGCTTCATTGTTGACTAGTCACCATATGTTCATTGCTGTGCTTTCAAGACTATGCCCAGTACTTGTCTTTCTGATGGAAACTGAATTTAAAACTTTGATCAAGTTCAAAGGACTGTGCATAATCATGTCACACTAGCTACACTGACTTTTGATGACTTTTAGAGTTGGGCCTGTATAAAAGTCACAGACTTAGGCTTCCAAAACTGAAAGATCTTGACACAAAGAGAGAGAGAGAGCTCCAAATAGATTTTCAGGCCAGTAGAAAAAATTAGTAAAGGATGAATGAATGAGCACATACTTATATACATCCCTCAGGAAAAAACAATTTCCTATAAAATATTATTTATGCAGAAATCGAATTGTCTGACCTGTGTTTCTTTACAAGGTTTGAAGGTGAAGTTCTGCAGTACTCGGATAAGAGCAACCTTCATGTTCATGAGAGCAAACCTCATCCCAATGCAGTTTCGGGGTCCATTCCCAAAGGGCATGTATACATAAGGACTTATGTTGTCCTTGTTAGCCTTGCTGAATCTGGTTGCAAAATAGTTGATGAAAATAAGTTAACGAAACAAAATCACAAGATCTTTGGGGTCTCAGATTCACCAACCAGTAGTAGTACACAGGGTGCATCTGTGAACTAATCATAGAAACCTTGTCAAGGTTATTTTGCTATGAGAATTATAAACTACAGATCCTTCTCAACCCTATATTTCATAGGTGCTTCCTGTAGTATTGAAAAGACCAGATTAATGCTGTTTAAAAGAAAATGTACCTTTAAATACTAAAATTTCATTCAGGGTAGTGAGCTGTCCACATTTAGAGAGTGCAAGTAGAAAATCAGAGTTTCCTGTCTGAAAGGAAAGTACCTGTCTGTAAAGATAGAGATAGATAGATAGATGGTAGACAGAGAGACAGACAGACAGACAGATAGGTATATAGGAGACAAAGCATTAAGTTAGGTGGTAAAATTTTGTATGTCTGTGTATGTGTGTTACACGCCAGTATATAAATACACAACATATGTGAGATTAGCATATAATATTGTTTACAGCTTACTATTAAAGTAAGCAAAACCAAGTAAAATGCAATGTCACTCTAATTTGAAAAAAAATCTATATTTGCATAGAAATATATCCATATGGACCTATATCACATTATTAAAGAGTTTTATCTTAAGGTATTTGGACAGTGGACAGGTATAGTTTTTTTCTCTTCTATAGTTTGTAAAATTTTGACAATAATGAGCATTCTTCTAATGAAAAGAAAGGCCTCTAAAAGAAAAATATGTGCAAACAAATGACTATATAATCATGTTTGTCGTCTTTTCTGAGAGACATCAGAACATGCTCAAACCAGCCTGGACCAGGGTGGGTTCCCTTTCCAAGGGTGCTGTACCTTTCAGGACGGAACTCTTCTGGCTCTACCCAGAGCTCTGGGTCTTTGTGAAGAACAAAGATTGGCATCATGATCACTGTTCCTTTGGGAATGAACAAACCACTGACTTCCACATCTTTTTTGCAGACCCTCTCCAGTCTACCAGCAATTGGGTATAATCTGAGGCCTTCATTCACTACCATGTCAAGATATTCCATCTGCATCACATCATCATAGTTGAGAGGTGCCTGGGAAGAAAGGATCAGGTTTTGATAAAGTGAGATTTGAGATTAACTCTCAACTTAGTATGCAGTATTATTGAAATGTTAAGAGTGCCAAACAACTGACTATGGTAGAGGACCTTAGCACTTATAGTTCTTTCAGTATTTATTATGTCCTTTGACCTTCTCTGGTGCCTTGAGGTGTGTGGCCTAGTAATAACTAGTAAAGTGGTTTTTCTTTCTCATGTGGATCAGTGTAACTAACAAACTATTATTATTACTCTTAAGAGAACTATGTCAAAGTCACTGTTCCCTTTCAAAAAAGAGGTCCCTGAACTAGAACATGTAAAAGAGAAAAAGTCCCTATTCAACATAAACCCTTTCCATTAAAAAATCTTCTTGTTAACTCTTTTGAATATAAATATATATATACATATATCTATGATATTCATATTTTTTTGCAAAAATTCTCCCAGGAAATGGTGAGGAGGTATTCTTGCAAAGGCTCCATATCCTTCCCTTTCCAGGGATCACCCACTCACATTATTGGGGAAAGTTGCATCAATCTCATCTTGCAGTTTCTTCTGGACATCAGGGTGAGTCGCCAGTGAATACATGAAAAATGAAAGAGAAGTGCTAGTGGTCTCATAGCCAGCAAAAATAAAGATAATAGATTGGGCCATGATTTCCAGGTCAGACATAGCTAAATGGGGGAAGAAAAATATTTTAGGTAAAGCAAATTGATGCCAAACATCACAATTTATATAATGAGAAATTCAAAAGAAACTCCTAGACTCTTAGGGGGGAAATGTGAATGAAATCCTAGTTGGGAGTGGTTTGCACTCAGATGTCTATCTCATAAGATCAGAAAAAGGCAAAATTGTCTTGATGTAGTTTTTCTCAAGGTCTATATTCTCTCCTCCCTCTTTTCTCCTTTCCTTTGTGAATAAGTAGAGATGGGGGGATATATGGGAAATTAATTCATCTTTAGTCAATTTTGGAGGTCTAAAAAATAAAGTTTATGAAAGAAGGAGAAAAGACACAGAATCTTATTTGAAATGGAATTTGAGGAAACTTGAACCTCAAGACAAAGAATAATAAGATTAAATTTCTTATATATAAGATCATACAGATGTAAACAAATAAATAAAAGGGGCAGAATGGAAAACTCTCCCTTACAATGGATTATCAATTAATACAAGATGAAATGTTAGAATTAGAGAATCATCATCTTATACCCATTAGAGAGTAACAGTGATATCAGCCAAACCCTATTTATGGATGACAAAACCAGTATATGAAAGCTTAGAGAGGATCAGAATATTTACAGAGACACCCCCCTCAGGTAACTTACTCTTGACAAAGAGACAAATAAAACTTTACAGTAGATTAAGCTTGTGGACACAGTTATAACCAAGTGTCTGAAGTTAAGGTCACTGATACTGGGAGAGAAATGCATATCCCTATGTGATGAAGGCCTTGATGCAAATTTCCAGGTAGGGATTCTGATTCCTTGAGTCTGGGTAAGCTCTGAGAATTGACATCAGAATCAAGTTTCCCAGAGCTTCTGACTGATTTACAGATCACTGACTGATTTTGCATTTGAAGTGCTTGCTATGGTTGCCTTTCAAGCTTTGAGCAGAACTGCATGCTTCTAAAAGTGCCTCTAGCTACAGTTTATATCTGAACATGCATCTTTGACTTGAAGAATCTCATGTGCTCAAAACCTTCCTGCACATTTGCAGAACCATACTCTACTCCTGAGATCTCCCCCATCTGTGGCCCTCTGAAGCACCCCTTGACTACCTTTATGATTGTCAACATTTTTGGAATTCTGGGAGTTGATCATCAGCTGAAGAAGATCCACTCGGTGCTGAAAAAGAAAGAGAATTTCAATGATAGAAACTCACTTGTGACATCATAAATACATCAGGAGTGCACTACTTAATCTCTTTTCTCAGAATATGGCCTCTTTACATTCAGAAATCTGATTAGTGCTTCTTGAGTCATCCTTGAACAAAAGCCAGCAGCTCTAAATCTTGCATAGTGGGGTGTTTCCCAGAGAGAAATGCAGTCTCAGGTCCAGGTGCTCTTGGGTCTTTACTTTCTATGATCCTCAGCTTCTATGATTTTTGAGCACTGCTTCCTGTTCAAAGAATTGACTACTCTCTCCCCTGTCAGGCCTGCAAGTCCAGGAAGAAGTGTTTGACTTCAATCATTTTTTCCCTCCAGTCTTATTTCTTTTTCTTTCTTTCTTTCTTTTTTTTTTTTTTTTTTTTTTTTTTTTTTTGAGACAAGGTCTCGCTGTTTTTGCCTGTGGAACCACAGGCTCTTGTTGCCCGGGGTACCATGAACTCAAGCAATCCCCAGCCTCAGCTTCCCAGGTAGCTGGAATGACAGGCGTGTGCCACCATGCCCAGCTATTTTTTTGGAACTAGGTCTCGCTACAGGCCCCAGGCGGGACTCGAACCGCGATCCCTAGCCCCGGCCGCTTACTAGGCTGAAGCTTACAGGCACGAGCCACCATGCCCGGCTCTCCAGTCTTATTTCTTAATAAATAGCAAGAGTTCATCAGCACCTTTTGTGTGAGAATCTTCAAATGCTCTACTTCCCAGAACTTTATACACCCTTAATTGCCATTTGGGGGCACTCAGCCCTGTTCCTCTGACCTGCAGACATCATGGTACTGTATCTACACCTCATGAAGGTAAACCTGATTAGCTGACTTACAGCCTTAATGCCCACATAAAATTCTAGAATATTGTCAAAGGGTACTTGCCATTCACATAAGTTGATAATGACCTGGTTTGATACTTGCCATTAGCATTGCTGATACATACATTGATAAGGAGGTACATCCCTGTTGCTTTAGAATTGTAAATTTCAAAATTAGAATTCATGGGGAGGTGGAAGAAAAACAGTTATATGTGATGTGAATTGATTGACAGGACTCCCTCCTGAGTCCTGTTTTGGCCAGGGGGATGATATAATTAGAGTTTTAGACAAAGATCAGGATGAGCCATTTGGGGGCCAGCATTTGGGGGGGAGAAGGATGTAAGTGGCTACATGACTGAGACAGCCAACCCAGCCATTGGCCCAAGCTTGTGAACTCATGACTTTAGCATACATAAGCTGCATTTTGAAAGGAGTCTGAAGAGTCAAGAAATTTGAATTCCCATGTTGGAGTTTGCCATGCCTGGTTGACTTAGATGCTTTTGGAGTGGCTGTGAGCTAAGCCTGAATAAATGGACTTTGTTGGTTCCTGAATCTCAGAGTTTTTAATACTGCCTAAAGTAAAGAGGATGCTTCAAGAAGAAGACAACATCATACCTTTGACTACATGTTCAGAAAGCTGGAACATGCCCAGAGGGGAGAAAGAATGCCTTGCATTTGGAACATGTGCTGCTGCTGAACTCAGATAATTGGACATGTGGTGAGGTAACTGGAGATTAAAGTACAGAGACTGGACAATGGTGGATTAACTGGGTTTTACATATTTTCTTGAGTACATATTTAGGTAATCACTTTGTTTAGTAATATACAGTTTGTTCACTTAAAGTTTTTTCTGGCTTTGAAAGATATGGTTTGGAATTTTAGAAAGGTGTCTGTGGATGGCAAGAAGGACCCACAAAATAAACTGCAGGTTCTAAGATTTTTGTTTTTCTTCTCTCTGGTCTGGGAGGGAGCCAGGAAAAGCAGTGGGCAGGTGGCAGGTATTTGAATGACAAAGGTTACTGGGCTGTGGAAGCTTAGTTTTAGTTTAGGCTTTTGCACAACCATTTGCAATAGGTTAAGGTTTGAGTCTGGCTTAGAAAAGTTGGGGAAAGGATTTTTAGGGTAAAAAGAAAGAGCCTGCCTCTCTCCCAATATCAATATGAGAGGGCTCTGATTTAAATAGCCTATATTTCATCAGGTAACCTGATGGGACATAGACTTGAAGTGATTCTTTGTCACTCTAAGATTTGGGGAAATTAAAATAACAGAAAAAATGTTTAAATAGTAATTTTTTATTCTTTGATAGTATTCTTTCTTCCCTTTTTAGTTAAGTGGTAAAGCTTTTATCTCTAACACTGATGCAGTAACATTCTAATAGTAATATCTATTATTAAATTTTACATATTTTCTCTCTGATTCATTTTTCCTATTTCATTTTCCAACTTCCATCTTTTTCATTCCCCCTAAAACATCAGACCTTTTCTATTTTAAATCCTGGAGCTTAAAATATATATACAAAGATGTATTCAAATCCTATGTATAGAGCTCAGTCAGTGAATACTTATCAAAAAGTGAATACTCTTCTGTAACCATCACCAGGCTTTACCTGTTTGCTCTCGCTGAGGCGATTGTCTTTCATCCTTTTTATGGATTTTCTAAAAAAATCCGTGACTGTTTTTGGAAACAGAGAGATTTCTAACATTTCAAAAACGGGTGTTAAGAATGGGAAGAATGCTGTAGGAAAAAGCAAAGAAAGGAAAACACAATGAAAATACAAAATATACCAGGAACAATTTCAATTTGCTTTACTAATCAGAAGAACAATAAAAACAGAGTTCTCAACCAGGAGCCATTCCCTCTAAAATCTTGGCTTAGACTTCTAAGCCATTGACTCAACAAGGAAGTCACACCGAAGGAACATCCCTGTAGTAGTGAGCTTGTTCTACATCTTTGGAGTAACCAAAGAAACAAAATTACATCCCTCAACTTCTCAGGCTTTAATCTATGACACGTGTTAGAGTTCTTTGGATACATCAAACTATACTCTGCTGTCCAAATCATAGTTGGAATATAAGTAATAATAATGCATATGTTTTTTTTTCAATTACAATGAACTAAAATTATAAATCAATAACAGAAAGAAAATTGGGAACTTATAAATACAGGTAAATTAACCAACACACTCCTATATAACCAATAGGTCAAAAAAGAAATCAAAAGAACAATTTGAAATTACTTTGAGATGAATAAAAATAAGACAACAAATTACTTTAAAGTGAATAAAAACAAGTAGCCAAAGCTTATGGGATGTAGTAAAAGCAGTATTCAGTGATAAATTTATCACCATAAATGTCTAAATTTAAAAAGAATGAAAATCTAAAAAATCAATAATCTTTCTTTTTTCTGAAGAAAAAAGAAAAGAAATGCTAACTCACTCACCCTGAAACAAGTAGAAGAAAGGAACTAAAGATAAGGGCAGAAGAGAAATAATAAAGATGAGAGCATGGATGAAACAATAAATATAGGAGCAGAAAATAATAAAACAGATAAAAATAAAAATTAATAACAATTGAGAAAAATCAATGAAATCAAAGACTGATTGTTTAAAAAGCATCTTTAGCTAGATTGACCAAGGACAAAAAAGAAAGTTAAATTACCAATGTCTATATTGAAAGAGGAGCAATTGCTAGTGATATTTAAAAAACAAAGAATTATAAAGGAATAATATGAACAATTGTATACTCATAGATAAGTTGCATGAAATTGACAAGTTCCTGAAAAGACAGAACTGACTCAAAAAGAAAAAGATCATCTGAATAGATCTAGAACAGGTAAAAAGATTGACCTAGTAGTCAAGAAACTACCCACAAAGAAAAGCTCATAGTAGATTATTCCAATAGTGAAAAAAAATATTTAAAGAATCGATTTCAGTTTTTCACTATCTCTTCCAAAAATTAGAAGAGGGAATTTCCAAACTCATTCTATGAAGACAGTATGACCCTGATATTAAAACCAAAGATATCAACAGAAAAGAAAATCAGACCATTGCATCTTATGAACATTGATGCACAAATTCTCAACAAAATAGTGGCAAACTGAATCCAGCAACATATTTTAAAAAATAATGTACCACAATCAAGTGGATTTACATTCTCAGGAACTCAAAGTTGTGCAATATACCATAGCAATATAATAAGAATAAAGACACATGATCATCTTAGTAGATACAGAATAAGCATATGACAGTCACTTAGACAAATCACTCTTTTGTGATTTAAAAGAACTCAGCAAATAGAGAATTTCCTAATTCTGATGAAAGGCATCATGAAAACCCCATAGCTAAGACCACACTTAGTAGTAAAAGACTAGATGCTTTCCTCTAGAGTTAGGAACAAAGCAAGAGTTCTCTTACCACTTGCATTCCACATTTACTAAAGATTCTAGCCAGGGAGAGTAAGCAAAAAAAAATAAACAATAGTTATCGATGTATGAAATGAAAAAGTAAAATTGTATTATCAGATAACAAAATCTTTTATAGAGAAAATCCTGAGGAATCCTCTAAAAGTTCACTATAACTAATGTGGAAATTCAGCATGGTTTCAGAATAGAAGACCAATGTAGAAAACTCAAACGCATTTCTATATACATTAAACAATACAAGAAAAAAATTAAAAAAACAACTCCATTCATAATAATATTAATGTGAAAATAATATTTAGGAATACATTTAATAGGAAAGTATAAACTTATACTCTGGAAACTGCATTGTTGAAATAAGTTAAAGATTTAAGTAAATGGAAAAAAGTTATTGTTTATGGTTCAAAAATTTTTAAATATTGTCAAGATGGCAATAACTGCAAATCAACCTATGGATTTAATATATTCCCTATGAGAATTCTAACTGACTTCTTTGTAGAAATTGATTTTTTTACAATTCACATGAAATTGCAAGTGACCCAAAATAGACAGAATAATACTAGGGGTAAAAGGATATATTTGTAGGATACTTTCCAATTTAAAAACTTATCACAAAGTTAATAAGGGTAAGACCATACACATAAATCAACGGAATAAAATTTAGAGTTTTTCATTCCATTTCCCCATCTCCAACCTCCTGCCTCTGGCAACATAAATCTGATCTCACTTTAACATGAGTGTGTTGGAGTTCTAGGTTCCGCATATAAGGAATATGGTATAGTACTTGTCTGTCTCTGTCTTATTTCTCTACAATGCCCTCAAGTTCCATCTCTGTTGTTTCAAATGACAGAATTTTCTTCTTGTGTATATATAGTCCTATATATAGATATTCTTATAATATATTATATTCAATATATATTTAATCTATAATCTATATTTAATATATATATTTAATGTAATATATATTAAAATACAATACATGTATATATGTGACTATATACACATATGTATATATAGTATATATAGTCACATGTGTATATAGTCACATGTATACATGTATTATATTTTCTTTATCCACTTCTGTTAAAGGTTATTTTTTTTATTTGGATATTATTTTTATCATTGTTCCAACTTCCTCCCTAGACTTTCCACCTGGATATTTTAGAGTCTTTGCAAATTTAATATATGCAAAACTGTAGTCATGACCTTCACATACAAAAGTCTTCTGCTCTAGCCACTGACATTGTTAAATCACTACTCAAGGGAGAAAATCTGAGCAGTAACATTGACCTTTCTTCCCTAATTAAAGGTTATTTTAAATGGGTAAATTATATTTTCTATAACTTACATCTCAAAGCAGCTAGAGAGAAAGAGAAGTGGGGGAAGGGAGGAGAAGGAAAGAAAAAGAAAAAATAGTCTACATACTTATTAGGAGAATGAATGGGTCAAAGAAATTAAATCTCAAGAGCTTCTTGGTATTTTCCACAAAGGGATCTTTCGGGTTATTGAGGGAATCAACGCTCACTCCAAATGATGTGCTAGTGATCACATCCATACTGTAGGCTCCAAACATGCTATGGAAAGAAAAACATGGAAAATTAAGATTAGCATCTCTTGCTATCTGTAACCAATGTCTGCAGCAAGAAATGTATATAAACTCATATGCCCAGGCAAGAGAGGTGAAAAGTCACACACATTCAGAACCATCTGCTGGATCATCTGAAGAATCTATGCCACCATCACACTCACACATGAGGTGTTTATCAGGTACCAACAATGCAGCCGGCCCTTTGCCAGGGAGATGGAAATGCTGAAGTGAGTTAGACCCACCTCTGAACTCTAGGAGCTAAGTCATATAGGGACAGAGACATATAACCAATTAGAGTAGTGTGTTTCTAGTATGACCAGTGGTAGGTAGATAAGACTGTGTTGGTACAAACAACAGGCAAGATAATTGAACTTGACTTCTAAGGGAATCAAGAAAGTCTTGCCTCACCTCAGCTCAGAGCTAATACCTCTTCAGCACACTATAAAGTAGCAGTGCCTGTTCTGAGTTGCCAGGGACATCATCCCAAATAGGGATGAAAGTCCTACAAGTCCTACTCTTCTTCCATTCCAGCAATCTGAGGTTGCCCTGAGATCAGACTTATTTCTGTAAAATAGTAGAACTAAGAGTGTTTTTCATTTTTTTTCCTTTAAATTATATATAGCACTTCAAAATCAATTTGAGAGAATCCCATTGCTAAATGATCAGATGTCCCCAGTTTTTCTAGGACAGTCCCCATTTATGCCTGTGGTTGCTGTATAATTAAGAAGTATCCCCGTTTAGTGATAAGGTGGTGGGAGAACCTCTGAGTAGACAATGATGTAATATATATATATATATGCAATCAATTTTAAAGAGTTCAGAAAATAAAAATAAAATAAAACAAAAAATAACATATAGCAGGCCATGTTGGAAATAAAAACCTAAATATCAATTTGGGAATAAGAAAGCATTTTGTAACACAAAAGAGGAATAATTCAAGAATGACTCAGAAAAACATGAAGACAATGTGTTTTTACAAATAAATAACAAACAACAAAACAATTAGGATAATCATTGGAAGCATCAAAAAGTACAATAAGAAAAGCAAGAAAACAATGGAATAAAGAAGGAAAAAACCAAACATTGTGTCATAGAAAAGAACAAAGCTATCTATCTTGTGAAGAATACAAATTCTATTAAAATTATAAAATTAATTATCACTACATACATTTCTGCCTCATTCTCATGAAGGATTTCAGCCAAACTTATGTATGTCATTTTTTACATTAAATATTATGACTTTAAAAAAATCCCAGTTTTGACAATAAATGATATGATCACCCTACCCATGCCTTGCACAGGTCCTTGCCTCTTTCGAGACTGAAGGAGTGATGACAAGACTTAATTAGTATTTTGTTAGTTTACTTAGAAAAATCATGAAAGGCTTTAATTTGTTTCCTATTCCATTTTGCATCTTTCTTGCCCTACACTTTACCCACTAATATGTACCAAGTACCTCCTTTCTCACCATTCTATTCCCTCTACACTCAAGACTTTGGTGTGATCATATTTCTTCTTTCTAAATTATGCATCTCTACTTCTATTTAGTATTTAGACATACTGACTAAACTATGTATGTTTTCCAGAGCAGCCAAGTAACAAGTAGATAAATTTATCCTGGCCTGCCTTTTTGGGTTACCTACCCCTTCTTCTGGAACCCACAAGAGTCTGGGTTTACTAGAGTAACTCAACAATGGAAATTTTCTCTCTGTGTGGCAGGCAGCTGCAGAGTCTCAGGACAGCTCAGAAGCCTGGCAGTCCTACTTACTCTTTCAAGGTCACAGTCTTGCCTTTCTCTGCTTCCTTCTCCAGGTTCTTTACCAATACATCTCCATACTTGTCAATGATGGGGAACATCTGTTCACAAAACACAACACTCGAAGTTAAATGCAGACCCGAGCATGAGTAGTAAGTCACATTTCATAATCAATCTTATTATGTTTCTTCTATGATATAGAAAAAAAGGTGCCATTCTTAGGAAGTTCAATTTCAGCGGACGACCCCTTGGAAACAGACTCTGATCTTATTTCCCATCTGCGCTCATATTCATTCTTTTAAGTTACCAGCTAAAAGTCCTTTTATGTTTTTACCTCCTTGAGTTTTCCACTGGTGAAGGTTGGAGACAGCAATGATCGTAGTCTCTTCCAATGGTCGTCCTCAGCTATAGAGACAGCATTCTTCATGAATCCCACTGGACCAAAAGGCTAGAGCAAAAAAAGCAAAAGACATTATGCCTGTTTGTTTGGATATCTGATCAGTTATAGAAAATTGTTAAATGATCATCAATTATCCAACAAATATTAGCAAACCTTATGCTAGATACACAATAAATATTTAGTCCTAATGCCTAGCTTCCTGTGAGGAGGGTAGAGGAGACATCTAACCACTGGATATGGTTTTCAACCCTTTACAAGTTCAATCTCCATTTAAGGCAATGAACCTAGTGCTAAGGAAAGGGTTCTTTCAGTAGCATAGACAAGAATGAGACTTAACCCACCGAAGTAGAAAGGGATTGATTAGAGCCAAATGACCTTGGCAAAAAGTATGGTTGCCTCAAACCATTTCTAGCTTTACATACATCTACAGCATGAACAACTCAAAAAAAGAGACGTCTTAATATGGTGATTTAAAACTATAGTTGTTTATACTTAAAAGATTAGGCATCTATTAGCTATTCTGAAGAAATGAGCAACTACAGGGAAGTCCTTTTCCTTTCATCTCCCACCCCCATGCCAGGGATAAAAGAAAAAAAGAAAAAGACCATTCCTTTTCTCAGTTTGAAGTGGGCAATCAAGTCAACCTGTTTGACAGTGTCTTCCAATCCCAAAATAATATTCTAAAACAGATAACCCCACACCTATTTTATTCATGACAAATATTCATCAAACTAGAACTTGAGGGGAACTTTCTACACTTAATGACATCATCTACAAAAACTCTACAGCTAACATCACATTTAATAGTGAAACATCCTCAGAGTGACATCACCAAGATGGTGTAATGGGAGATTCCAGATTCACCTCTCCCCAAAGAGCGACACTTAGACAGCAAGCCACAAATGTGAAACTGATTTGGGAGAGTTCAGGAGTCTACTAAAGAAATTTCAGCGACAGGTGGAACAAAAAACCTGAGATAACTGCAACAAAAGGGTAGGAAGGAGTTTCATTTTGCCTGCATCATCCCATCCTCTGGCCAACTTGGCTCAGGGCCCAGAGGGAATTCCCCAACTGAGAGAATTCCTCTTGCTAAGAAAGGAGAGAGGATTGAACAACCAGTTTCACTAGTCTTTCAGGGAATTGCATATCGCACCTGCTTTGGTTTCACCCCACCCAGAGACTGGCATAGCTATAGATGGCCAGAGACCGCTCTGAAAAAAGAAGGGTAAGACTATCAACCATATGATGTAAGTGACAGGGCTTCTCTGTGGCCTGCTCTGAAGAAAGACATAGTAATCTTTATTACCCAGGAAATTATCACTACCCCCGGAGACCCCCTTCAGATGTGGCTGCTTGTAGTACAGAGTCTTGCACTGTTCTCTGAGTCCTGCCTCACCCTATTCCATCTCCACCAGAACTGTGCCCAGCTGTTCCTACATTCTAAGCTGCTGTATCCATGTCAACAGCGAAGCCAGGCTCTCAGACTGGCCTTATATACCAGTCCAAGTCCCTAAAGTTGCTCAGGCTGATGGACATACAATATAAAATGATGAATTGTATGTAAAGATGTAACATCAAATGTATAAGTTGGGTAGTGGGAGAGTAAAAGCATCTGGCTTTCAAATGAGAACAAAGGTGAGTCACAGAACAGTAGTTTATCAGAGACTAGGGAGTGGAGAAGAGATAATGATCAAAGGATGCAAACTTTCTATTATTAGATGAATAAATTCTGAAGAACTAATGAATAGCATGGAAACAACTATAACTGATAATTACTGAGTGGACATTAAGTATTTTTAACATAAACCAAGTTAGTATGAGCGGTAGGATATGTTAAAGTAGTCATTTCACAATGTATCATATGTCAAGGCATCATGTTATATATCTTCAATAGGTACGATCTTTATCAAAAATAAATAAATAAGGGGATTTAAATGGTGAAAGACTTGTTCCCTAAATCAGGAACAAGTTTACAATGTCCATCCTTACAACTGTTAATCAACATCATACTGGAAGTCTTAACTTGTGCACTAAAGCAAGAAAAAAAAATAAGCAGATCAAAAAGAAAAAAATACAAAGCATCTATTTTCAGGTGACATGATTGTCTGTATAGAAAATATCAAGAAGTGTATAAAGAAAATCTCTAGAATTAACAAATGAACTCAGCAAATTTATAGTTTGCAAGACCTGCAAAACATCTCCAATTTCTATAATGAACATGAGAAAATACATTAAAAACACAATACCATTAACAACCATTCCAAAAAAATTAAGTACATTTATGTTGAAACCTATAAAAGAAAATAAAGGCATCAAAGAAAACCTAAATAATGGAGGCCACACTGTGTTCATGGATTGAAACACTTGACCTAGTAGAGATACAGATTTTTCCTAATTGATCTCTAGGTTTAATTCATTTCTTACCAAAATCTCAGCAAGTTTCTGGCAAATATAGATAAGCTTATTCTAACTTTGTATGGGAAGGCAAAAAAAAAAAAAAAAGCTAGAATATCGAAAACAATCTGAAAAGAAAAAGTGAGAGAAAGAAGGTAAGTCTGCTCATAGCTGCAATAATCCAGACTGTGGTAGTGATAGAGGGGTAGATGCATAGATCAATTAACAAAACAGCGAATAAGAGATAGAGGTCTATTCTCATGTCTAGGTCCGAGTGATTTTTTTAAATAATAATACAAAGCAATTCAACAGAAGAAGGAAATGGTACTGGAGGCGTTAGATATGCACAGGCTAAACAATAAATTTTGACCTAAACCTTTCATCTTTCATAGAAATTCACACAAAATGGATTGCAGCCTTGTAATGTAGAAGGTAAAACTCTAGAAGTTTAGAAGAAAATTTAGAAGAAAATCTATTTAGAAGAAAATCATCAGGGCCTCAGAGTTTAGTGAAGAATTTTCAGGCTTGATACTAAAGGCACAGTCCACAAAAGAAAAAATTGACAACTTGGCCTAATCAAAATTAAAAAATGCTTCCTCTACTAAAGAGACTTAGAAATAAAGGCAACTACTACAACATAGTACTGACTATAAGAGTGTAGTAAGAAGGGCCTTGTGGTGACGAGCAGTTCTGTTTCTTGTCAATGGTGGTAGTCCCAGAAATCTACACAAATGACAAATTGTCATAGACCAATACACACACAAATGAGTGCACATAAAAGTATGAAATCTGAGTAAGTTCTGTGAGTCTCCTGCTTTGATATTGCATTTCAGTTAGGCAATACATTAGCTTAGGGGAAACCAGATGAAGCTTACCTGATACACGATCTCCTTAGCATATTTTTTCTTTTCTTTCTTTTTTTTTTTAGTGTGCAACTCTGTGTGAATCTATAATTATTCCATAATAAGATTTTAGATAATAAATAACTTTTTAAAAATGGATACTTACCCTTCGGTTTGTGAAGACAGTATAACATTCCTTCACTAGCACGGCTTTGATCATGTCTTGATCCGTGATAGCCAACACAGGCTGTTGGCCATCATAAAACCTGTGTCCAGAAATCAGAACAGATTAAATTGAACACAGTGGCTTCTGCAGTTGGATTTACATCCAGAAGTCTAGACTTCACTCTGACATTCCCCCTAGAGATTCACACCTCCAGAGATCATGTCAGGAAATAATATGGAAATATATGTAAGTCTAGGAGGGGTGCATGTGGGTATTTCCTGTACCATTTTGCATAATTTCTGTTTAAAATATTGTATTATAGAAAAAGAAGTTAGGTTGGTAAGTAATAGAAAGCAAGTAAATTAAGAACAAAAAAAAAAAAGTTTGCCCATATGGTCACTAAAATTTTTGAAGTATATCAAAAACCTGAAAAATGATGATGATATCAAATGGAAATTATAGACATAGTCATCTCAAATATGCAAAAATGTGTACAATGTGTACAAAATATATGTACATATATACAATATGTATAAAATATATAAATATTTGGAATGCTCAGAAAGTGACAGCAAGATTATAAATGATTTCTTTGTCCTTTTTTAAAAAATAATGCTGCTACTTCACAATTTTTAAAGGAAATATATTCTAACTATTAAAGAGAGGTACTTAGCAGCATCAAGATTTAAAAAAATTGAAACAAAAGGACAAAGAATAAAGAAATACAAAGGCATATGGGAAATCCATTTTAAAAATATCTTCCTTAATTACTTACATTTATTCTTACATGTGGATGACAAGGGGGCTCAGGCTCCATATAAGTTGCCTTAGAAGCCTGGCAAGCCCACTTTTGAAACACACAAGATTGCTTCTTTATATATGATACCTCCTGGCCAGGTCTGATCTCTGCTATCAGAATGTCCAATAAAAAGACTGGGCTGCCACATCAGGGAAAATGAAGAGACCAGAGGAACAGGGAGACACCAGCTAGAAAGTGACGCTAAGACTGCCTAGGCCATCAGAGATTTGGAGAACAGCGATAAGCTGCCACTCTTCAGGACTAATTCAGAGTACAGACTTGGACACCTGGAGACACAGAGGGTCCCTTGAGGAAAAGCCTCCAAAGGCTTCTAATAGGCTTCATCCCATGAGGCTTTGAAAGGAGACTGTCCTCATCATAACAAGTTAACAAATTTCCAGAATACTCACCCCCACATTTTTCCATACTTCTTAAAACAGTTCATATCAAAATCCCAAAAACCCTGCAACAAAAATCAAAATTATACTACTGGTCTAAATATATTGAACTCTATTTCTAGTTTGGATAAAAATGACTTGAATAGCATGAAGTTGGGCTTACTAACTTTAACTGGTAATTTGAAGGAAGTTTATTCAGATGTTTTAGGAGAAAGAACAGAAAATAGAGCAGACATTTAAAGTCACCTCTGATTTTTCTCCAAGTATGGTGAGTACTGACCCCATTACTCTGTCTACACTCAAGTAACTGACGTGACTTTGTTGATGACTGTCTCTAATGTCTCATACCCTCTGAATTATCACCTCCAGGGAGACAAGAGAAAACTTGCCAAAGGAATATGAGCATGAGTGACTGCACACTCTCAGGTCCTCTAGCTAAACATCCCTGTCCTTAGTCTCACAGGCCTTTTTGAGAATTCCAGTGGAATTAGGAAGTTGAAGACACCAAAGTCCCTTTTACTCTAGCAGAATTACACAACTCTAAGGCACATTTGTTGAGTGAGAAAGTGAGTGGGTGTATGTATGACAAAATGTATCTTCCAGTTTTCCTGTTCAATGTGGAAAAAGTGGGAGATGCCACTGCTCTCAAAAGGAGGAAGCAAATTAAATGCTTCCTCTGAGTTTTTGCTCCTCTAATTTGTACTTTAAAAAAAATGCTGTTGTACATTTCAGCTGTGATATTTTATACTTTAGCTTGCAAAAGAAAGTCCCAGAATGTGGGCATTCAGGTTCTTTTACTAAGAGAAAGGCAGAAAGGAAATGATTGCTTTTTCAGAGGGGGAAAAAAGTGCAGGAAGTTCTTAGGCAGTGAAGAGGCAATGGAGACCTAGGTGGGAGGTGTAGGATCTGAGAAAAAAAAAGCCGTAGGTCTTCAGGAGAGGAAGTCTGAACTAGAGGGCAGCCTGTACACTAACCTCTACCTGCTGGCCTTCTGGACACTGGTTCATTGTCTTCTGTCCAGTGGGCAGGCCATGGGTGAGATATCAGTGCTGGGTTAGTCACATAGGCCCTGCCAAAATTCAGTCCTGTGCCACCTAGTACAGTCCTACTTGGTGATATTAAATTTTTATAATTTTGTTATAGTATCTCCTTTCTAGTCATTTTTCATAGATAATTCTTTGTGTGTTTTAAAAAAGTCAACTCTTTTAGTGGTTAAATATCTAAAATCTACAGACAACCACCATTTTGTCCCAGTTATATCCATCCTTACTTACTCACCCACAGAGTGTTTCACTTGGAGGGAAAGAAATAAAGTAGAGAGGTCCTGTTTTATCTCTCAAAACTTCAAAGATGTCATGGGTAATACAAAGTGGAGCATAGTCATGAAAATAACTGCAGGGGGTCAGCCATTCTCAAGAGAATTCACCCAGTGGTAAATACTTAGATTGCCTAATAGACTGAAGTTTCAAAGCTATCCAGGAAAAGGGAAAAAAAGGTTTCCCAGAGCTCACGCTAAGACAGGAAGTTGATTATATAACTTAGTAGGCCATAGCCAGGCACTCCCATCATGTTTTTCTCCTAATACTAAGTATGACTGTGCCTTACAGCCAGAGGTCTGCCCCTGGCTGTAATATAATCCTCTTCACAATGCTCACATGCCAGCCACCCATTCCTGTTGTGAATCAGTCAGAGAGCTGGGCTGTCCGAATAACGTAAAACCCAAGACTCCATGTCACTCACCGTAGAACCCTGGGGTAAACTTGGCTGGGTGCTAAGTCATTATGAAGTCATTTCTGGAAAATGTGAAACTTCTGAATTTCCTCCAGGGAGGGACAATTTTACTATGGAACTCAACAGGTATTTAAAATCACAAACAAAAGCGAATGCACAAAAAATACTCACTTTACGATAGGCCCAAACAGTGCCCAGAAAAGGGAGGGGTTTCGGCCCTGGAATTCCCAGCTTTTTAAAAGTTCCATGTGAACGGGTCCCATATCTATAAATCAAAAGAGAGAGCCAGGTCACAGGTATTGTGGGGTCTGATCAGTCACTGACTAGGACCTGCAAGCTAGGAGGTTAACTTGTAGATAATAAATAATAGCAACAATTCCAACAGCAAAAATTATATTCACTCATCATTTCTTTTCCCACCTTCACTGTGAGACCCATAACACTAAAAACAATTAGCTAAAAACAGTTGAAGACACCATGGTCCCAATCCTACAGTAAATACTTGATAAAAGTTTCCAAACTTATACGCTCAAGAGAGGTTCAGGCTAGAATTCTTTCAGAGAATTCTTTTATGTCACCTTAGTAAGTTGAGTCTTCCATGATTTGAAGGTTCTCATCCTACGTAGAAAAGATAAATCTTTTGTGTGATAAGATTTTGGCTAATTGTATCCACCCTCTGACATGGTATCACTGAGATCCTACTATGGCACTGTTCTTCTAGCTTGCTCAGAGACTTTGATGCATTGTCTCCCCTCTGTACCCTGACCAGTTTTTAGAATTTGATTCTCTTCTTAAGTATATCTTCATAAAGAGATCTTATTGCAGTCACGGTACCCTTATTTCCATAGAAATAAACTGTGATCAAGGCTTCCATTAACCTCATAGAAATATGAGCACCTTTCAATAACTCCCGTCTCTGTTGTCAGGCAATAACTTGCCTGACAGGCAATGACTTGCACTAAAAAGAAAGGTGATTGACCATATGTTCTTTGGATGATATTGTATAAAGAAATTAATAGCTAAAGAATTAATTTCCAGACCATTTTCCTCCCCATGGCAACTGGTTCACCAACCTGTGACACTCGCCTGCCAAGCACTTTGCCAGGCACACTTGTTTTTGTTTTTGTTTCTGTTGTTCAAGATGGTCAGTGACAAAGCAGTTAGTTTACTGTATCTGTCTATCAACTATCTCAAAAACCCATTTAGGCTGATGCTTAAGATTGCCTGCAATTTATTTTTCATGTGTCTTATGAATCCCACAACTGGAGGCTTTGGATCCTTACAAGCCTTCCCACTCAGACTGGTTACTAAGAGATGGAAGAGAGGAAGTGGAAGAATGACGTTGAGGGATGCAGTTTCCAGCAGACATTTTAACCTTGAAGTTCCTTGGCTTATAAGGCTAGCCCTATCAAGGCAAATTAGGAAAGGGTGATTGAGGAAAATGCTGGTTATAAATGGTTCAGCATGCCACCCCCTTCTCCCCCATGCCCAGTGTTTTCAGCTAAAAGATAGGGGTCTTCCACAGTTTAGATACCCTCCTGCCGATTGCAAAAGATATGTTATACAACATAAAATGTAAATCCACAAAAAACCCCTGAGAGTTGAATTAAGATCTTATTTCTTTTCCTTTGGAAGTTAGCCTTTAAGGCACTCATAGGTTCCTAATATTCTGTACAAATCTTAAATAAACCAAAAATAAAATTACATGAAAGGATTCATGCTTGAAGGTCAGAGCAGAGGCACTTTGACCAGGACTAGTTGAGCATTTGGTCTCTCTCCAAGGCAAGTGA
The DNA here is from genome assembly GCA_004024945.1 of Uropsilus gracilis. Classification (NCBI taxonomy): domain Eukaryota; kingdom Metazoa; phylum Chordata; class Mammalia; order Eulipotyphla; family Talpidae; genus Uropsilus; species Uropsilus gracilis. The sequence goes on along the minus strand of PVHY01000724.1, from coordinate 112,578 downwards.
TGGAGGTATAGCAGCTGCCAAAAACAGGGGTAACCTGTTAGCCCCACCCCAGTTTCTCTCTGTACCATCACAATGGATCAATTAACCAACTGATTGGCTGTTTCAAAACCTGTTTCTGCCTCTGAACTTTCAAAGTGTTACACAAACACTCAAGAGAAGTGAAGGAGTTGACTGTCAGCATCATCGTTGTCTGGGGAAAGAGCTAGACTAGGTGCATAAACTCACATGGCTCTTTATGAAGAAAAGCAGAGGATGGGTTGGTGAATTTTTTTCCAAATTTCTTTTTGTTTGTTTTTGGTAGAGGAATAATCTTTTTGTACCAGTGAAGGAGGTAATATAAAGTCCTTCTTTACTTTTTTGGCATTTATATTGTGTTGGCCTACAGAGGGTGTTGTTTGCAGCTGCTAACTCTTGGCTATGCCAGAGTCTTCTAAGGCTACAGTGTGGTTTGCCAGTGGTGACACCATCTGATGACAGCCTGTAGGGTAAACGAATTTTCAGGTTTTTTTACACCCTTCTGCCATTATGACTAGGACCTGTGATGTTGTGCCCTCCCCATGACTGTGCACACCTGGGACCAATGGGTATTTACATGTGTGAGTGGGTACTCCTGGGCCTAGGAAGGAGGGCATCAATCTGGGGGGAAGAGAGACTGTGAGAAAGAATTTGGAGGGGATTGAGAGAGGGAACTCAAGTACCTGGTTTTTTTTGTGGGCTGTTTTCCCCTATTCATTATTAAAAATTCTTTGAAGATAATGCCAAGAGCTCTGACATTTTTTAGCTGCTAGAACTGATGATAAACCTACACAGATTGGAATGGTTCCAAAACACGGTCCCACTACCAGACTGGCCACACACAGTTTGACTTATTTGATGCCCAGGTCCCCAGGCTTTAAGTAGGTGAGAGGCCAACCATGGTGCCTGGTGAGTGCTCACCTGTGTGACCCCGGGTCTGTGGCTCTGAGGGAGGAATAGTCCCTCACTCCATCCTGACCCCTACTTAAAGTCAGGTGGGAGGCTCTCATGTCACAGGTTCACTAAGTCACTAGCACTGAGAAACTAAAAGAAACTGCAGGGGAGGTATATTTAAAAACATATATCAGTGTGTATTAGAAAGGTAGAGTTTATTTGTACAGTGGTGTCACATTCCTGGTCTTATCCTAGAAGGGAATGGTTATTGACACATCCCTGTGGTCCTAAATAATGAATCAACAGTCCTATTTCACCCTTCGGGTAAAAGAAAAGATTAATCTTGTGTCAATAAGATATCTGATATTAGAGATGTGACTGTGGTCCCATGGCAGAACTGCTAACATGAGAGAGTGAGAGAGGAAAGGAGCTGGACCAATCATCTGGGGAAGTCTGTCCCCAGCAGGATTGCCTCCACTACCAGCGACTGGGAGTTGGGCGCCTGAACCAAGATATTAGAACTGTATGACACGCAAGCAGCACCATGTGACAGACACCAGAAAAGATCCTGAAGAGCTGCACCAACCATTTGCCCTACAAGTTCCTGATGTGCTCAGCCTGACTGCCTCAGTTACTCCTGGAGATTTGAGCAGCCTTTTTCTGTTGCTGTCCAGGAGTGTCACCCAGGAAAAAGGGACCAGTGGGTCAAACATGGACAAACAACTTGGAGGGCGAGGCATTGGTGTGATCAGAGTGGGGGAGGGGAAAGAGGGGTAGGGTGACGGATAAGGGATATAATATGGAAGGGAGGACCAAACATAAGGGGAACAACCATACAAATGTGATCAATATTGTATGAAAACTACAAAATAAAATTTTTAAAAGTAAAATAAAATAGCTGACATCAAATAGAGTGAAACCAACGGAGTCACTTTACAATGTTATTAGGCAGAAAATATGTTGTTATGATACCTGAACTAGCATTGTTTTCAAAGAATTAAACAAGGTTTATGCTTTCTATGTTCACAACATTATGACTTTCTACTCCTAATGGTAGTGACTTTGAAATAGAGATCAAATGTGACATGGTGAGTGCTGTCTCTATCCACATATGGAAAATACCTCCCTTCCCAATCTGTTCCATGGTGACAGGAATCCCACCATTTAAATGAATTCCTCAACTAGATGGCTTTGATTCATCCCGCTGAACTATAACTAAAAGGGAAAAAGTACTTTAAATTCAGTCGTTTTGGGGACTAATGCTTTTGCAGGCTGTTAGCAATTTTATAGATGGTTAGAAAATTTGCTATATATAAATATATTAATAACAAAATACATATTATAAATTATATATAAAAAGACATCATATATAAAATTTTATAAACGATAAAAATTATATATAAAATCTCTGTACCAATGATAACTCTCCTTAGAGAGACTGGAAGGAAATGGTGAAAGAAAAGAATATAATGTTAAGATTTCTTTCAGAGTTCCTTCACTCTAAAGTTTTCTCATTTAGGGGTAAGTAATTCTGTATATTACAGAATGAGTAATTGAGTCTTAGGAGGAGATTCCTAGAAGAGAAACAAGCTATTTTTAATCTACCTGATTTTAATCTGGCTGAATAGGTTCAAATAGGTAGTCAATCAGAAGATGATCCCCAGGAACAAGTAATATCACTAAACAGAAACTAAGAATTGCCAGGGAAGGGATTTACCCTTCAGCAACTCTGCAAAAGATCAATAACCACCATTCTGTGTGCTAGCAGTCACTGCTGAAGCAATTTCCCTTCAGCTAACACTTTTGACTTTCAAAACAGATAAAAGGAAGGGCAGCTGGTGAGCACTCCAAGTTCAAGGTTGCCAAGGTACTGAGTCTGAACAGATACTCACAGATAGAGGAGCACCAGGCTGACAGCCAGGAGAAGCCAGGTTTCCAAGGAAAAGTTTGGGATCAGGTCCATGACCCCGTTCTGTCTGAGATTCTCTTCTCTGAATTGTCCCTTCAGCAGCTCCTGTTACTCTTTGCCAGCCTCTGTGTGGAAAACTTCCCTTCCAGTTCAGTGGTGACTCTCTGAAACTGGAAGGTTTATGAGCTGGGAAAAGGGGCAGGACCATAACTGCAGCCAGTAGAAGAGTCATCTGTGCTCCACCTGCAGAAACAAGCTCCACCCTCAGAGTTGGCAAAGCATTGTGAGCACTCTCGGCTTAGGGAATCAATAACTCATGAACTCAACAGTGTTATCAGTAAGTCCAAAGGTTGCAGAAGTTTATAAAGTCACTGAACTTAAATATTTCATCTGCCCATCTCTGTGTTCGCCCACATTCCAAAATAATAGAAATCCTTCACACAGATTATGTTTACAGATTGTTATCCATGTGCTCTCCTCTGTTTAGAAATACCCACGTGTCCTTTAAAAGCACCTACCTGTCTCTCAAGCCCCAGATCAGACTTAACACACCGGTGTAAAGTAAAAAAATCATTACGTCAAGAAGTCAGACATCAAACCATTGTGAGTCTGGAACCAGCTGTAATGATATCTTAATTCTTTATTTTATTAATATTATTTAAGACTCAACTTTGACCAGTTGCTAAGGAGACAGGAAGAAATGTCATTCACTGTTGATAAGGATGTTGTTTTTCATAGCTGCATAATTACTTTGACTGGATTGTACTGAAATTATCTTTTTTATCTCTATCTTCAACCTGAATAATATCTGGGTTTTAGTCATATCTGTACACTAGCACACAAGCAGGATTGTAAAAGTCCACCCATACCTGTGTGAGCACAGGAGGGACACAGGCTGATGGGATTCTTCAGTGTCTCTCTTCACATGTTAGCAAAACTCCCCATGTTTCATTTTATGGAATTAAAGGACACAAAGATTGTGTTTTCCCTGGTGGAACAAGGCCCTTTGCACTGTTAGTATGTGGTTCTGGTTATATCTCAGCCCCAGCAAAACCTAGCCTATCCCTGTCAGGACAGATTCCTACAAGCTGGACCAGGCACTGGGGTGACAAGGGCAAGTCGATGGCCATATTAGGCTTAGTTACAAAATCTTTCTGGAGGAAGATGGGATTTTATTTCCAAGAAGAATAAGGAAGGCTTAGAAATATAGTTTAAAAAGGTTTAGGTGAGTAAATTGACAGTAGTTATCAGATGACTCCCTAATCTCTTCTCGTTTGAATGTATTCTGGGTCAGAAAATAGAAAAGCCAGGCATGGTGGCTCGTGCCTGTAAGCTTCAGCCTATGAAGTGGCTGGGGCTGGGGATTGCAGTTCAAGTCCTGCTGGGGGCAACACAGCGAGACCCAGTCCCAAAAAATAGCTGGGGGTGGTGGCGTGCACCTGTAACCCCAGCTACCTGGGAAGTTGAGGCTGGGGATTACTTGAGTTTGTGGTACCCCGGGCAACATGAGCCGGCAGTTCCACATGCAAAAATAGCAAGACCTAGTCTCAAAAAAAAAAAAAAGAAAGAAAATAGAGAAACCCTTAGGATCTCATGACTTTCATGTATCTTTGTTCTTGCCAAAATGGAGTTCTTTGTTCTTGAAGGTTCTTTGGGGAGCTTCTGGGGGGGTCACCATGGAAATAGGAATCAGAATTTCAACCAGTTTGTTATTGCAAGTCTTGGCTCTTACTCCTCCCCTAGCAGTCCCTATCAGATGACAAACATTGGACATTGACATTCAGTGCCACAGAAGACCTTTCAGTCTCCCTTCTTATGAACTCATCTGTAATATGTTGTTATGAAGCCATTTGTGATAGCTGAGGCTCAGTTTATGTACCGTACCTGTCATCTGGGGATAGTAGTGTGACCCTATTTAACAAAGTCCAGTGATGGCATCAAAAGGAGGTAGAAATGCATCAGATTTCTGTCCTGCTTTTCCTGAGATCATGCTCTAGCTTCCCATGTCTGTTCTTTACTGGTATTCATGTTTGCAGTCATGTCCTTCCTTAATCACCTCTCTGTAAGGGTCCTGTATTCTAGCAATTCCTTAAGTATGCCTTGTTCTGAGGCAGAGTTATGGGTGTCTCTTTCTCAACTGGAAGGCTGCTCATGAGGAAGAGGTCCAAATGGTTCTTACCAGGGCCTGGTATGGTCCTTACATGCAACATTCACCCACTTGACCTTGAATCAGTGCAGAGATGTCCTAACATATTACACTTCCCAGTGGCAGCTATTGATTTTAGTAAGCTCCTTTTAAAGAAAGTCTTTACCCAAAAAGGACAAACTATGCTGGTAGAAATGACTGCATGGTAGGATTCCAAGTAAATAAAAGGACATAGTTTCCTATGTGACATCTACTTATTTAGGTCAGTGTTAGACAGTCCTGGGAAGTTTCAGACCAGAGTTGGCAAGGGGTGAGTATCACTTTCTACAGAAAGGCTGAAAATAAGAAAGGACAAAGGTGTTTTTTTAGAGGAAAACTGGGTCTTGTTTCCATGGGGAATAAGAAAGGCTTATAAGAACAAGGATAAGAAAGGTTTAGGTGAGCGAATTGCACAAACATGGCTTAAATGACTTATTTCTCTTGAGTTTTAAGAACCTTTCAGGTTTTGGTTTTCACAGAACCCCGTATTTTTCAGGTCAAGCCAATGGAGAACATGGGTCAGAGTGATGAACCAATGACTATCTCGACACTGAGCCCTCAGTTGTCTCCCACAAGGAATGTGATGGGGAGTGAGGCAGGGGTCTCACATGTGACACTGGCTGCTATTACAGACCTCCTCCTTGCCGCTGACCACAGAAGAGCCCCACTCACCAACAAGCAAGAGGCTATTTGCTTAGACCCCCTTTTCTGTAGAGAAGAAGTTCATGCCATCTTTTTTGAGTCTTTCATGCTGTGTGTATGATCTGGCATAACATCTGCCATGTCACCATTGATGGTTAAGGTGACAGGGATCCACTTGGCCACCCAGAATGCAGTTCTCCTCTGATCTAGTCACATCCACTGGTCATCAACACCAGTCTTTCCAGGAGAGGGGGCTATTCTTTGATGAAGACTCTGTCTTACTGGATGTCTAATGCAGGACCCTCTGAAGGGTTGGATAGGAGGCAGGGTGAATTGGCACTACTGGTTGCAGTCATCACCATCTTATACATGTCCTGCCTCTCATTTAAGGGCCCTCTTGTCAACACATTACTGGTGAATAAGCCTGAACATGCTTGATGGTAGCTGAGACACAGTGAAGCCTTCTTACTATATTAGTAGGGAGATGGCATGGCCACCGAAGAGAAACAAGGAAAGGATCTGGGGGGGTCCCAGCGATCTCATCTCTACCAACTCAACTCGATTTCTCCATTTAACTTTCTAGATGCCCACTGTGCATAAATGCTCCGCTGGATACTAGGAACATAATGATGACTAAAATCCAGTCATTCCCTTTAGAAGTTCACAATCTGGTAAGGGAAGTATGTGTGTGTGTGTGTGTGTGTGTGTGTGTGTGTGTGTAAACCAACAATGGTACTAGAGAGTAGAGAGGATAATAATGGCTTTGTGTACAGGGCACCAAAGCTGCCCAGAGGAGGAAGCAGTTACACCTATTTGAGGAAATTGGTGGGCAAAGATTTACACTGATAAGGGTGCTGTTGTGTAATTGGGAGGCCATAGTCCCAGTATAATAATGCATTAAGATAGCAGCCATTGTGCCCTGGTAAGCAGAGACTTGGATAGAGGAAGTCAAAGCTTCTTGTCAGAGGGACAAAAAGATGGGATTTAAGAGAAGAAAAGAGAGAAAGGTTGGGGAAGAAAGAGAGAGCAGAGGAGCAGCAGGGGGATGGAGGCCTCTGAGCTTCTGCTGCCATGTGCGTCAGCATGGTAGAGAAGGAAGCCATGATGTGGGCTTCCATCCACAGCCTGGGCTGGTGAGGGGCCCAGGGAAGCATGCTGGAGAAATTTATGAACTTTGTAAGCTGAATTGGAAATACGGTACTTGAAAACTTGCTTTAATTTTGAAACTGAAAGTTTGGGAATTGTCTGGAGACCTGAAGAGAACTTGCTGCGCTGCTGTTTTCTCATTTTGCGATGTCTGAAGTAGTTGCTGCTGCTGTATTAAGTGAGTCTTGCTGATTTCAGGCCACTTTAGAGTTGAAGCTGAAAGAAAGTTGTAGCTGTGTCTTGAAGGGGGCTCAACGATGCCAGCTTGGTTTCTTTATTGGATTTTAATCTCTCACTTTTAAAGGAGGATTGATGATGCCACCTTGGTTTCTGCATCTGCCTTGAAGGTGGGACAGCCACCATTTTGTGGACAGATTTGACTAAGGACTCATGCAGTTTTTTGAACTAGAGACTAAGCTGGTTGGTTAGAATCAAAGGGGGCCCTTGTATGCTCAGTGATTCTCTATTTTGGAGTGTGTTTTTGCCACTTAAACTTTTTTTTTTTTGAGACTAGGTGTCGCTATTTTTTCCTGTGGAACCGCAGGCTCTCGTTGCCCGGGGTACCACGGACTCAAGCCATCCCCAACCTCAGCTTCCCAGGTAGCTGGGATTACAGGCATGTGCCACCACGCCCAGCTGTTTTTTTTTTTTGGAACCAGGTCTCACTACGGGCCCCAGGCGGGACTCGAACCGCGATCCCTGGCCCCGGCCGCTTCATAGGCTGAAGCTTACAAGCATGAGCCACCGTGCCCGGCCTATTTTTGCCACTTCTTAAGGTTATCTACTGTTTGTGTGGACTGGGATGAACCTGATGAGTGGTTGGATTTAAAAGGCCAGCTGCTCCTGTTTGTAAGTTTAATTAAGTACTCTGTTTTGTTGGTTTTCTTATCCGATTTCATCACCTCTAAAGACCTTTAGTAGAAGGCTAAGCTTGAGGTTTTAGTGGACTAAATGTATTATATACATTTTCAACTTAGCATATTTTCAACTTACTATGACTTTATTTGGGCACAACTCCATCGTAAGTGGAGGAAGAGCTGTATAAGTGGACTAGTTGTCAGGGATGCAGTGTATAGAACACCATTTTTCTAATACTCCTACCCTTGTATGTTGTTAATCTATTGATATTTCTTCTGGGGAGACTTCCCTGATGTCCACTGGCCAAATACATACTACTCATAGTATGGGGAGGCAGTGTTGCCTTGGAATGATTGTACATAAGATTCAAAACTCAAAGAATACAATTTCATTGTGCAAAAAAGACAGTTATATGTCTGTATTTCAGTTCTCAAGTCCTCATTCTTTTCAGTAGGGCAAAACTCGGTATTGTCGATTCAGGCTAACCAGGTAGACATATAACCAGGTGTCCAACCATGGAGGCTAGGGAAAGGATTAGTAGCTAACTCTTCTGGGCCTGGTGGTGGTGGGAAGTGGTAAGAAGAGTGTAGGTCTATAGACACTCTCTCTTGGTATTGAAAGAGAGGAATATCTCACTCCAATGTGCTTGCTGTGTCCAGGCATAGGCCAACCACTAAATATAAGAGTCAGAATCCTTGCCTTTATGGATATTACACTCTAAAGGAGGGAAGAGATACTAATCCAATAACCACACAAATAGAGAATCATAATTAGGATGTGTGTTATGAAGTAAAGTTCCCAGCAGCATTTGATAGTGACCCTTCCTTCCTCTCAACTTCCCTTCTTTCTTCCCTCCCTCCTTCCATCCCTCCTTTCCTCTCTTCTCTCTCCTTTCAAAGTTCTGAAGACAACTGAATCAACAGGATTGATTGGAAGTTGTGTGATAATAATGCATTGGAAGTTGTGTGAACTTGGGCTTGCCTTGAGAGTCTGGATGTTAAACAATTTTATCTTCTCTTTGACAAGAATAAAGCCTCAGAAATTAATTGTGGAAGTTAGTCTTGATTCACTAAGATCACCCAGAAGCTGCAAGAACATATTCTGTCAGAGTCTGAACAAGAATTATGTTTGTTTATTATAATCCTCAGCAAAAAGCAGGGTAAACATGGCAATATACTCCACTTTGAATTAAAAGGTGCAGATCACTTTTCTAAAGAAGAAATAAAAGAGAGACTAAAAATATTCAAGTTTGTAAGAGAACCTGATTTTAATGAATAGGTTATTTTTTTTAATAAAATCTTGATTAAGCAGAAAAGTTGAAGAAATGAAATAGCTAGCAAAAAAGGTTTTGATTTTGCAGAGAAATAAGCTATTTTACTTCTTTTTAAAAAATGATGTGAAGACAACTGAATGAACAAGACATAATGCATTGGAAGTTATGTGACCTTGGGCATGCACACTTGGACCTGTTTCCTTTTCTGTTTCCAAAAGAAACTGACCTGAATTGACTTTCAAGAGCTTCATTCCAACCACAAGTCTCCTCAGATCAACTTCTCTCAGCCTGAAGAAAAACTAGGATTTTCTTTAAAATCTCCTTCCCTTAGATATTGCTTAGGGTTCCCCAGGATATACATAGCCCATTAGGAACCAAAGGCTCCTAAGGGCAATTTGAAGAAAAAAGGATGGGATATGAAGGACTGGGAGAAGACTCAGGCCACTTAGTCTCTGAAATTGAATTCTAGAATGTTCTGGTTTCTCACCTAAGACTGAGGACACACACAGACACACACACACACACACACACAGAGAGAGAGAGAGAGAGAGAGAGAGAGAGAGAGAGAGAGAGAGAGAGAGGAACTTCACCATAGGCAATGATAGGTAATATTTATTGTTCTAGTGCTTTACCCTCACTGAGTCAATTTACCCCACAATTTACTAGATCGGTTTTATTATGATACCTGTTTTACAGATGAGCAGATTGGGGGTTAAGGATGGTTAAGTGATCATTCAAGGTCTCATCACTACTAACTACTAGTAGAGCCACAATTGAAATTTAGATCATTTAGTTTCAGAACCCAAGGTCTTTAACACAAGCTCATCTTTGCCCAAGTTGGGGGATTTGAGTTAGAGATCTGAATTTCTGAAGGGATATCACCATAAGAGACAAGGGGGGGGTCCCTACAAGTTCAATAAGGAAGTGTGTAACTTAGATGGGTACCCCTGACTTAAATTCTCATTAGAGTTATTCTATCAGGCTGGAATGCAGGGTCATCCAGAGTCTTCACTGGAAGAGACTCTACCCATATCCACATACGTAGTCATTAGCAGGTTTCAGTTCCTTGCAAGCTCATGGACTCATTTTCTCACTGGCTGGTTGGCCAGAGGCCTCCCTCCTCTCAGTTCTTTGCTGCATGAATCTCTTGCTACTTGCCTTAGGGTAGCTGACTTGCTAAGGGCCAGAGTGAGAGAGGGCATCAAAGACAGAAGTCAGTCTTTTAATAAGCCAATCTTGTAAGTGATGTCCTAGTTCTTTTGCTGCATCTTATTCATTAGAGGAAAGTTACCTCACTGAGTCAGATTGAGGAAAAGGGATTTCCCAGAGATGTAACTCCAAGGAAGTGGACACACTGATGGCTACCTTGGAGGCCAACCACAGAGGTGAAGTCAAGCAGATCTGAAGTCATTTATAATCAACCCAGAGAATTGAAAATAGAGGGTGTCATGTCCAGTTCATTCTATGACAGCAGTATCAACATGATCAAAATTGGACCAAAAAAAAAAAAAAACAGACAAGAAGTCTTGTAAGCATATCTCACTCATGAGCTTCAGTGCAAAAAATTCCCAGAAAAATAGTAGCAACCCAAATCCAGCAGTCATCATATATATCATGGCCAGGTTGGACTGGTCCTAGAACTCAAGAGTGGTTGGAGAGAAAAAAATAGAAACATCAGTTTTCATAGTAACAGATTAAGAGTGAAAAATCATATATCATCTCAATAGTTCCAGAAAAAGCATTTGATAATACTCATCTCCTTTTTGATATATATATATATAAAATAAACTGTTTATTTATTTCCTTGATCTGATAAAATTATCAAAAAGCCTGAAGGAAACAAGATATTCATAGTATAAAAGCATTATCTCCAAACCTTTTCAATGTTTTGCTTTGTGCATGTATTAGCCTTTTCAAAACTGATTTTTTAAAGAAAATTTCATCAGTAATTATTTTACTGTAAACGGGAAAAAGTGTTATCATTTGTTGTTATCAGTAACCCAACTTGTGGATTCCAGATTAAATGATTTTAAAAAATCATTAAAAATATTTTAATTTCTTCTACTTTGTAAGGCTGCCAAAACTAACCCAATTTACAAGCAGCAGGGTTAGGGTGGGAAAGAGAGGTTCACAGGTCATCTAGTTGCACCTAAGTTCCTGGGTTGAGGTTCTTGATCTTTAATTAGACCATGGGATCCTCTGAAGATCAGGTGAAAGTGATGACCTTCATAGTAGATAAATAAAACCAGTTTTTGTTAGGAGCATCTGCAGAGGTGTTTGCAGCAATGACAGATGGGCATCCTCCTCACTCAGTGGAAGAACACTTTTTGGAGGAACACCATTCTGAGCACAGAGGGAAGGTCCTTTCATCCACATGTCCTTGTGACAGCGTTTTGGACACTTCAGCATGCATGCCACAGCCTGGGTCTTGCTTCCACTCACCAGAGCCGTGTTGTTCCGAAGCAACTTGTGGGCATCTTTGTTAGAAATGTTTATTGTAAATGTTCTTAGACTGCTCATGACAAAATCCTGTTCTTTTGGTGACCAGTCCAAGACCCTCTGCTCAAACCAAAGTCAAGAAGTTTTCTCCCTATGTTTTCTTTGAGAAGTTTCACTGTCTCAGGGCCCTAGGTCTAAGTCTTTAATCCATATTTGATTTGGTTTTTGTGCATGGTAAAAGGTTACTCCCCCATCTCTGGTTTCAGTGGCAAACAATTTTTCCATGTAGTTCCAAAGGGTTCCCAACAAGTCATGTCACCATGCATCTCTCAAACTCAGGACATTTTCCAGGACTTTTTTCCTCTCAAGTTCAGCTCATTCCAGAACACCAGCCTTGTGCTGGCAACTTTGTCCCATTCTGATTAATAGCCTCGTTATCACCAGGGCATGGGGCCCTCTCTATCAGTGTAGATTGGATCTTCACTGTACCCTGTTCTATGACACACTGTGGAGGCAAAATGTGAGCTAAACTATGAGAGGACGTTTAGTCAGAGGATCTAGGTGGGGCCCTTCATTGCAACCTGACACCATCAAAAACACTGGGTTTTTGATGGATCTAATTGGATCTGAAACCACCCAGGAACCCAGGAACCTTCCCAGAGAAGGTGACGCTGCTTGCATTACCATATACAGACATGTGTTTGGACAGAAGAGAAGGAGAGAGGTCATATTAAGCTACAAGAATGTCCTGGCTTATCATCATTATCACTGTTGTGTTTGTCATTTCTTGACTACAAAGTACAGTGTCTGGATCAAGTCAATTTTTATTGCAACTAATAAGGAAGTTCTCAGTTCACAGGCCAAATCAGGCATCCTCCTCTTCTAGCACAAAAACTCTGCCCTTGACTGGTCAGCAGTAGATTAGAGGCTGGTAGGGCCTCTGGAAAAAGCCACAGAGTTTGGCAGGCACCATGTGACTAGTGGTTAAGGCACATTTCTGGGATTTAAAAAAAATGCACTAAGGTAAAATCCATAGAACTTTTAAATATTTTAGAGTGAACAGTTCGGTAACATTTAGTACATTCACAGTGTTGTGCGACCACCATTTCTACCTAGTTTCAAAACATTTCTGTTACACCAAAACAAAACCCTCTGCTCACTGAATAATTCCCCTGTATTCTCTACTTTCCTCAGGTCCTGACCTCCCCTGATCCACATTCTGCCCTTATGGATTTACTCGTTCTGCATGTTTCATGGGAATAGAATCTTGTCATACATAGTCTTCCGTTCTCTTGGGTATGTACTTAGGAGTGAACTGGCTAAGTCACATAGTAACACCACACCTAACATTTGAAGGAACTTCACTATTTTGACAGTAACTGCACCATTTTACATTCTCATCAGCAAGCAATGTACCTGGGTTCCAATCTCTCCACATACTCATCAACACTTGTTATTTTTCTTTCTTTTTAAAAAATTTCAATCGTTTGTGAAGCAGCAAAATTTCCAAGATTTCAATTTTGTATAACTATAAAAGGCAAGACCTCTGTGAGAATATGCAGACAAAAGGGAATAGAAAAGTGTGTGAAAACTGGGAACCTATTCACATGACTCCTGTGACTAAGACATTAACTAACTCCAGAGATACCTGTGCTACCGGCAAATAGGAATGCACAGAACATAACTGATTCACAAGCAAAGAAAATTAAGCATCCTCAGCCTCAGTTGTTTAATCTACAAAATGGGTGTGCATAACTATTTCTTTCCTTCCCAAAGGAGCCCAGACCAGTCCAGACTCTGGCCTGTGACCTGCAGAGTTGGGGTCTAGATCTGCAAGTTTGGTTCATGTGGCTTTGACTGAAGAGAACTTGTTGCATCCTCTAGCCAGCCATTTGACCCTTGGCAGGCCCTTTGCAGCATTCACTCAGTATGAACTCTTATAGTTCAGCTAGTGACTGAGAGGACAAGAGTTACAGAGTAACCCCAAATTGTGTAACTTATTTTCTTTTAGTCAGGAAAAAAGTCATGGGTTTAAGTTGTAGTTAAATATGATTTTTTAATTAAAAGGTAAAATTTTAATTAAAAAACAAATTTTAAATTAAAAAATAAAAAATTCAAATTAAAAAAATGTTTAAATTGGGAGTTTACTAAGTATGAACTGTTTACCTTTTCCCTCTTATTACTTGTATTTAAAAATGTCTTTTTTAAATACTACCTGTTGTTTGAGGAGCTGCTGATGTCAGAAATACTTAGAGATTTAGTTTCTTAGATTTTCATTGAGGATTAAACTGGCAAGATTAAACTCCAGTGATGTGAACACAGCATCTAGAGCAGGACCATCACTCCACTCCCCCCCCCTTGCAGGAACCTAAAGACCCATTGAAGTCCTTCCTACCCTTCTCCTTCCTAAGGTGGGGGTATGGGGGTGTATGTGTGGAGAGTTTGTTTCTGACCAGTTCTTAAAGTTGAGCAGAGAAAAAGCAAATCCCAAAGGACAATAAAAAGGAGTAGGAAGAGCTCATTCTCGCCTTAATTTATATATATAATCTTTATAAAATTCAGATGGAAGTTCCAGGTATGGTCAGGATGAGGGCGAGGATGGCAACTCCATTTGAGCACAAAACTGTCAAAAATCTCAGTAGTCAAGATAAATTATATTCTAAGATAATGTTTTTAAAAATTGATATGAATGCAAAAGTGTATGAGGAACAAGACATTAAAACTTTAAATAAAGGCAAAATCAGTCGGTTATATTGTGAGAGGGTAACCCTTGGACACGAAACAGTCAAAAGTCCTAATTAAATCTCAAGGTTTTATGAGCTAGCCAGCCACTATCCTTCAGGTAAGGAGCAGTCTTGAGCAAAACTTAGTCGGGGTTAGTAAGGGCAAAAACTGCATGGCTACAATTGCCAAAGCAAAAGCAGGTGGGGATGCAGAAACAGAAATAAGCCATTAGGAGCAAGGGAAGCACTGGAGCATCCCACCAACTCCTGGTCTCCATGTCTTGGTTTTGGTTACCAAATGTGGGTACATTCTGTTTCTATGAAGAAACTTGACAAATTACTTCTTGATGGAAATCACTCTCCTGTACTGACTCATGGAGCTGTTTTTAAGCTGCTGGAGTAAAAGGAGTCTGGGATCCATTACATTAATAAAGCAAAATGCCAATTGTAGATCTATGTAGTGGGTGCATGATTGCTTGTTGTGCAGATTTTTCTTCCTTTTCAATATTTTCTAATCTTTTTATTAATTTGTCAGTCATTTACATCTATAGTTTCCATAGATGAAAATGTCTTTATAAAAATTTGGGAAACAATAATGAGCAATATTTCTAAGGTTTTAAATATCTTTCAAACATTGCCTTTTCCTCATCCCCTTTCCCTCCACCCTTGTCATATTTCTATCTCTGATCTTGTTAGAGGGTATCTCCCACTAACATAACAGAAGTTGTGCATTGATAAGTAACTTGTGTAGCTAGGAAATATGAGATACTTCCCCTTTGCTTTAGAATTGCAAATTTCAAGAACCTGGTAATAATGAAATCAGGTAATAAAGCAGACAAAAATAGGGTACCCAATTAAACTTTCAAACAGGAGCAGCTGGCCCTTTAAACCCAGCTACTCTTAGGTTCATCCTAGCCCATGCGAGTAGTAGTAAGACCTCACTAAACTTAAGAAGAGGCAAAAACAGATTTACTCATTAAAAAGACAAAATAAACAAAAGTCACTGAGCATACAATGGACCCTCTTTGATTATCTTAACCACCAGTTCAGTCTCTAGTCCAAAAACTGCACATGGCTATAGCATCCATGTGCATCCACAAAATGGCAGCTGTCCCACCTTCAGTCCAGATGAAGGAACTCAGATGACACCATTGTTCATTCCTATAGACACAGCTCTATTCACTTTAAGCCAAATGTAGGAACTGAAATGGCATTGTCACTCTTTCTTCAAAAGTGGGAGATTCAAATCTAATGAAGAAATTCAGTGAAAAAATTTGATTCTCCTCCAAACAGGAACAGCCTCGGCATTCCTTCAGCTTCAACTCCAAAGTGGCCCAAACCCATCATGACTCACTCAATGCAACAGCGGCAACCACTTCAGACTTCTCACAAAGAAAACAGCAACCCAGCAAATTCTCTTGAGGTCTCCAGACAATTTCCAAGCTTCACAGTTTCAAAGTTAAACCAAATTCTCAAAGTTAAACCAAGTTTCAATTCAGCCTACACAAGTCACAAGTTTCTCCAACATGCTTCCCTGGGCTCCTCACCAACCCAACTGGGAAGGGAAGCCCAAAAAAGCATGACTTCTTTCCCTTCCCTGTTGCCACACATGGCAGCAGCAGCTTTGAGGTCTTCAGTCTCCCTGCTCCTCTGCTCTCTCCTCCTTTCCATGCCTTTCTCTCTCTCCTCTCTGTTCCTGTTCCTCCTTAAATCCACTCACTCTCTCACTTCTCTTTAGAAGGTTTGGCTTACCTTCTCCAAGTGTCCACCCACCAGGGCACAATAGCTGCTATTTTAATGAAGCACTATCAGGTTAGGAGCCACAGTCCTCCAATTTCACAGCCCCCCCCTCCCATCAATATTATGGAGATTTGACTTGCTGACTTGATTGTTTCAGGGATATATGAGAAAAAAATTAGGTTGACTATGCCAAGGTGTAGTTACTGGGGAAATTCATAGTTTCTGGGGGTGGGGAAAAATAGTTCATAGTTTTCTTTCAGAAGGATAAAAGAGGAGAAAGAAAAACAAGGCTTTTGTGATACGAGATGATTGACAAGGCTTTGTTCCCAGAAGGAGGGGGGTGTAGGAAGCAAGAAGAAAGATATAAAAGAGACTCAGAAGAAGAAAATGGAGGCCTGGTGATAATGGCTGATATGACCTGGGGTCCATGGTTTTCAATCCAGGCTGGTGAACTCATGGCCTTAGCATGCATAAGCTGATGGTGTGTGTGCTGAATAAATCTAAAGAGTTAGGAGATTTGAACTTTTGTTGGAGTTTGTCTTATCAAGTTTGACTCAGATACGTTTGGAGAGGACATGAGCAAGCCTGATAAAATGGACCTGATGCTGGTTCCTCTATCTTGGGGTTTTTCTACTTCTAAAGTTGAGAAGACACTGAAAGAAAAGAAGAACATCAAGTCTTCAAACACATCATTGGAGGAAACTGGAACTGACGCCAAAAGAGGAAAAGAAAGACACTACTTCAGAACATGTGCTTGTGGACTCTAATTGGACATGTGGTGAGGTGACCAGAGACAAAAGGACAGTTTTGGACATTGTGGTGGGGTTGGGTTTTTTTATGCTTGTTTTGTAGCACATGTAATGGGGTAACCCCAAACCCAAAACCATGGGTTTTTTTTTCACATGCTTTTCATGTTTAGGTAATCACTTTCTTACTTACTTAGTAATAAATAGTTTGATCACTTTAAAAGTTTGGTCTGGGTTTAAAATTACAAGGGCAGCAAAGAATTCAGCTTAAAGTTCTGTTTTGTTTTATTTTTTTTCTTTTGTTTAGTTTGGGAGAGGCCCTAGTTTGGGTGGGCAAGCAGCAGGTATCTGAATGACAAAGGTAACTAGTGTGTGGAAGTTTAAGGGTTGATATGGTCTTTTGCCTGTTTTGTAACAGATAAAGAGTCAAAGGTTTTTCTGTGGTTTAGAAAAAACTGACAAAAAAGATTTTCAGTAAAAAAGCCTGTCCCCCTCTCCCGATAACAACATGATAATAACACTGTCATCAGACTCGTCTTTTTTCAGAGGACAATCTTTGCACATCTAATCAGAATCGCCTCAGATTTGACTCCACCCAAAGTCAGACGTTGCCTGTGCTTCATCCAGGTGATAGGTGTGTTCTGTGGTTGTGAGGTATAATCAGAGTGTTGACATGTCCCAACATGCCTGTGCAACCTCACTCCTCACCTTGTCTCAAGTTGCCTCAATTGCCCCACTCTCTCCCAAATGCCTTCTCACCTTTAAGACTCTGCTCAGAAACTTAAACATGGGACATCGAACACCTGCATTTTCCTCTGACACTCCCTGAAGTCCAGTGAAATGCAATGAATGTTCAGGAGCAGGCTACTTATTGGACAGCTGGAACTCCATCCCACAGAGGTCTCTCTGGTTACACAGAATGCTCTTTGATGTGCTGGGAGATAGGGGAGCTGAGGTGTTCTCCACCACTTACTTGTGAAGAATTACTCCCTTAGGCATTAACAGCCTGGCATTTCCTCCCTGCCCCTCAGAAAGACAAGCACATACTGGTGGTTAGGGAGCAACCTCAGTCCCTGAGGCTCAGGAAGCTTGACATGGAAACTGTCTGCAGGGAAAGCTGCAGGGCACCCAAAGCATCTGCTCTACTATATGTGCAAGTGAATGTTACTGTTCCTTCTCTTTTCCACTTTTTCCCTGAAACATATACCCCCAATGTTCTCAGGAAAATGAAATTAATAAAAATAAGTTGGAAATGTTAATGAAAATAAAAAATTTTACTTTTCTATCACCAAGCATTATGCCTGACAAGAGAGTTCAGGAGCATGTGCTTACCCATCAGACTGGCAGTGAGGCTCTTTTGATGCTCAACCTTTTCCTGCTGGCCTCCCAGTTGCCAATGCTGCCTTCACTTCTCATACTAAGGCTTCTACAAGCTGATCCCAAGGGTCTAAAACTCTCTGAAAGGATTTGAAAAAGAGGAGAACAGAAGCCAGGTTGAGTAAAATAAAGAGAAGTTTTTATTACTGCACTTTCAGGCATGGTTCACCGACCCTAGAGAGGGGGTCAAAGAAGTTGCACTTATGTTGAGGAGGTGGTTGTCTTTTATAGGGGCAGGGACATTGGGGATGGGTTCAGGTATGAGGAACCAACAGGTTTTTTTTCCTGCTGCTGTGGCAGGCAAGATCAGTTGGCAAGCAAGTTCCTTGGATGCGGTTGAGGTGGTGGGTGAGGTGGGTTGGTGGGTTAGGTGGGTGAGGTAGGGGAGGTTGACAGCAATTACAGTTACAGTCTGAGGGTGACATTTGGGTTGGGTAATGTCTGTGGGGAAGTTGTTTAACATCTTTAAGGCTCTCACAGGTGGAGTCTCCCCATGCATTCTAACTGACCTTTCACTCTCTACACACAGAGCAGCACAGTCTTTGAAGGCTAAACTCCAGCAGAGAGACAACACACAGAATTGCTGGATTAGAAGGACATGTCTAGAAGGATGAAAGATGGAGCTGGAAGGAGCAGAACAGAGGTTTGAGAGAGCACTCCAAGATTTCCTGGGTTGGCTGTTTTCTAGTAGGGTCTTCCTGCAGAGGTGGAAAATGGAGGTTAGAAGATAGTGCCAGGTGGATAAGGCCCAAGTCTCCCATTAGGTTCACCCAGACCAGTTTTTCAAATTGAAGCCAAGCATCCCTTCTAAAAATGGAATCAAGTTCCACACAGGGTTTCTGAGCCAGAATGTCCCCTGCGGAAACAGATATTAGGAAAGGCAGGGAGTGTTGGAAAGTAGAAAGACATCAGATTGTTATGGAGGGGAGGAGGGGGGAGGCTTTTTTATTAAAAATTCTTTTGCCAGCTTTTCCTAAACCAGAGAAAACCTTCAACTCTTTACCTGCTACACAACAGGCAAAAGTTCTTATTAACCCTTAAGCTACCATTTACTAGTTACCTTTGTCATTCAGATACCTGCCACTTGCTCACCTCAAGGCCCTCTCCCAAACTAGAGAAGAAAAAAAAACTTAAACACTTCTCTTTACGGGTTCATTACTGCCTGCAGCTCTTGCTATGTAATTCCAAAACCAGACCAAACTCTAAATGTGATCAAACTATTACTAAACAAGAAAGTGATTACCTAAATATGTACTACAAGATAAGCATGTAACAACTTGGGTTACTCTACTACAGGTATTATAAGATAAATAAAAATACCAAGTTACCACACCACATGTCCAAAACTGTCTTTTTGTCCCTGGTCCCCTCACTACATGTCAATCAGTCTGAGTTCAACAGTATGGGTTGCAAAATCAGGGCATTCCTTTTTTCTTCCTTTGGCATCTGTTCTGGCTTCCTCCAAAGATGTGGTTGAAGACTTGATGTTCTTCTTTTCTTTTGGTGACCTCTCAACTTGAGGTCACAGAAAAACTCCAAGATACAGGAACCAACATCATGTCCATCTTCTCAGGCCTCGCTCAAGCCCTCTCCAAAAACACCTGAATCAAACTAGATAAGACAAATTCCAACACAAAGTTCAAATTTCCAAACTCTTTAGACTCCTTCAGCACACACCATTCAGCTTACGCTGTTAAGGCCATGAGTTCACCAGCCCAGGCCAAAGGCCATGGGCCCCAGGCCACCCTGGCTTTATCACCAGGCCTCCATTCTCCTTCAAAAATGCCTGACCTTTATTTCTCTTCTAAGCCCGTTTTATATCTTTCCTTCCTATTTTCCCACTCTTTTATGGAGGGAGTCTTGTCAATCATCTTGTTACCAGGTGAGGGGAACACCCCATTTACTTTTAATTAATGAGTGTTCTCCCCCACACACACAAACAGTTACCTAGAGGTCAAACTTTTGTGATTAGGGTAAGCACAGGGGTTTATTCACAAGTAGCCAAAGACAGACTAAGAGTCTAATAGTCTACACCCTCACACTCTGTCCCAAACAGAAAGGAACCCTTCTTCTGCTCCCTGGGGAGCTGCATGGGTTTTTACCTCAGTCTTAGTATGATTCAGTCAGAAGGTTATGTCTTTGTCTTTGGTCCTCAGTCACTGAAGCCAGTATGGAGTGCATTCTGAAACCTACATGAGGTTCAACTTAGCCTCTCTCTCCCTCTCTCTCTCTGTCTCTCTCTCTGTCTCTCTCTCTCTCTCGGTGTATGTCTGTCTCTCACTCATTTTCCTCTCTAGGCCATCAGGGCAACTCAGCACTCTGTGATGAACTCTTCTTCTCCACCTTCATCCAGCTCCCTGATCTCCAAAGACTGGAAGGCTAGGAGCCCCAAAAGGTACAACAGCTCCTGGTTTCTGCTCCAGATCCTTAGGCCCTATCAGTTCTCATCTCAGCTAATCTCCAGATCCTCCTCCAAATTCACCACCCCCTTGATTCCTGTACCTTTCTCTTTTATCCCCTTTTCCTAGTTCCCCTTCCCATCATGAATCTCAAAGATGAGATTATCAATCATACTCTGGCTTGGTTCAGTTATGATCCTCTCCCTGGGTCTTAGAACACTAGAATAGGGAGTTAATTAGCATAATAATGTTGACCAAGCCTTATTTAAGATTTACAGTAATAATGTAAGAAAAGATATTAACTTTCTATCTGGCTTCAGGTCATTCTCAACCACTATATCTTTCAGACACATGTAATGGTGATGTTTAAGTTTTGCCAACAAATAACACTGCCCATATTGGGGTACTGGTTTCAATCTCACATCACAAAAGACTTGTTTTTCTTCTTCCTCCACTCCTATCCTTCTGAAAGAAAATTATAAATTCAAATCTTGAAATTTATAATTCTAAAGCAACAGGGAAGTAACTCTTTTTTCCTAGCTATTATCAATGCATAGCATCAGCTATGTTAATGGCAGGTACCCTCTAACATTATCAGACCTGAGTTTGTTGGAAGAAAAGAAGAAACAGGCAAAATGGTGTTGTTGGAGAGTCAGTATAAAAGCCCAGTCCTTAGGAACCCACATCAATCTCTCACTCACTCATTTACAACCTGTATATCAGAGTGAGGTTGTGCTACATGTTCTCAATGCCCAGGTACTAGGATTCTGTGACCTAAGTTCAAAATTCAAGGTTGCAGACCTAGAAGGCAGTGATAAAGTAGGGGTGGTGGCTAGGTTCAGTAGCCAGATGGAATATGTTGCAAATCAAATCAAGTCACTAATGATGGACTTAAATCTGCCTCACTGGCGTAATCCTTGTTGAATATTAAACAATGAACTCAGCTTATCATGTGAACCTTTGAAAACTTGGAGTATAATTAATTAGATGAGTTCAGGCAGTCTGAGAATATAAATTCAACTCACTGAAAATGGATCAAAGACCTAAATACAAGAGTTAAATTATAAAATTCTTAGAAGAGAACAGGGGTGTGACATTGAGTTTGGCAGTGGTTTCTTGGTGGTGACATCAAAAGCACAGGAAACAATAGGCAATCTGACTAAAAACTTCTGTTTCTCAAAATGTTATATGGCAGAGTAAAGGGCACCCTGAACCCCAAAACTATCTTCTCTAAATAGGTTTTGCCATCTGCCATATCAAGACAAAACATACTCTAGTATATAAGACCTTCGATGGAAAGAACTTTGATGTTGTGGTATCATTGTTAAGCTAAAATCAAGCCACAATCCCTCATCCAGCAGGAAAGTTTAGGAGGCTTGAATGGGTAAAGGGAGTGAATAGGATCACCCTGGAAACTCAGGCTACTAAGTTGATGATCTACTTAAGGTGATGATTCCTTGCAAATTTGGATTATCAGTCAGAACCCACCCAAGGACCAATTCATGATACCTGAGATATAAATAGAGCCTTGGGACACTGACTCTGTATAGTAGACTTCTCCTACCTGGTCTCTGCTTTCCTCGGTAGTGCATTTCAACAAACCCTCCTATTCTCCTTTTCACTCTGTCTCTGATTAATTTTTTCATCCAGGTGCCAGCAGCCATTGTGCTCTGGTGGGTGGAGACTTGGAGCAAGGGAAGCCAAGCCTTTTCATGATAGAATCAGTGTGAAGGGATTTAAGGAGCAGAGACAGAGACAGAGGAGAGAAGGTGTAGAGAGAAGGTGCAGAGCAGAGGAGCAGTAGGGAAGGCTGGAGGCCTTACAGCTGCAGTTGAAGCTCCATCTGCCTGAACTGGTGAAAAGTCTGAGGAAACACGTTGGAGAAACTTGCAACTTGTATAAGCTGGCTTGTAAATTTGGTATTTGAGAAGTTGGTTTAACTTTGAAACTGCAAAGCTTGGAAATTGTCTAGAGACCTGAAGAAAACGTGCTGTGTTGCTGTTTTCATTGTGAGAAGTCTGAAGTGGTTGCTGCTGTTGTATAGACTGAGTCTTGCTGATTTTAGGCCACTTTAGAGTTGAAGTTGAAAGATACTGAAGCTTTGCCTTTTGGTGAATTGAAGGCACCATCCTAGTTTCCTCATTGGATTTTAATCTTCCACTTTTGAAGAAGGAGCAACGGTGCCATCTTGATTTCATCTGACTTTTGGTGAGTAGAGACACTTTTGGTGTCTTTGGAAGAAGGAGCAATGACATCATCTTGGCTTTTACATGGTTTGGAGGTGAGATGACAGCCATTTTGTGGAAGCACATGGCTGAAAGCCATATGTAGCCTTATGGACTAGAGACTGGACTGGTTGGCAGGATTACCAAAGGGGTTCCCTTTGTACCCTTGGTGACTTTTGTCTGTTTTGTCCTTTAAATAAATAAATCAGTTTTTGCCTCCTCTTAAGGCTTATGTGGTCTTGCTACTGCTGGCATGGGCTGGGACAAACCTAAGGGGTAGCTGGGTTCAAAGAGCCAGCTACTTCCATTGTAAGTTTTGTTAAGCACCCCGTTTGCTTGTTTTCTTACCTGACTTCAATTACAAAATTGGCAGAGGCCTTGAATAGAAATTTCTCCAAAGATACACAATGGCCAATAAGCTCAAGAGAAAATGTTCAACAGCTTTGATCATTAGGGAAACGCAAATCAAAATCTCAATGACATACCAACTCACACCCATAAAGGATATCTACTGCTATATATGTGTGTAACAGTAGGCATACCACCTCCCTCCTTGTATAAAATAATTACAAATGTTTTCCTTATCACAAGAAGACCCTGGACAAAGGCAAGTCTGTCTTCACAGCAATCTTCCTGCCATGATGAGGTATGTATACATCATAATTTGCACCACTGGACTAGAAATTTAAAATAAAGCTGTTCAAGGACAGAGGGGAGGAAGAAGCAGAAAGTAAACATCACAAGTAGAGTAAACATCACAGTGTGAGTAATCTAGCATCACATTCTTTATCACTAGATTCATAGGCTTTGCCCTCCAACCAGGGCACTACATTCCCTCTGACAAAGCCTTTGACTCTAAAGTCTTATGCTGAGACAAGGGAGTCAGAGTGAAATCAGGTAACAATACAGAGAACTGAAATAAAACTTCCAAATAGGAGCAGCTGACCCTTTAAACCCAGTCACTCTTCAGGTTTGTCCCAGCCTGCATGAGCAGTAGCAAGATCACACTATTTTAAAAGGAAGCAAAACCAGACTTATTTACATCTAAAAATACAAAATAGACAAAAGTCACTAAGGGCACAAGGGACCCCTTTAGTAATCTTACCACATAGTCAAGTCTCTAGTCCAAAAAACTGCACTTGGGTTCTTTAACCATGTGAGTCCACAAAATGGCAGCTGTCCCACCTTCAAATCAAATGAGGAAACCAAGATCGCATCTTCTCCAAAGACACAGCTCTATGCTCTTCAAGCCAAATGAAGAATCCAAGATAGCATCATCAATCTTTCTCCAAAAGACACAGCTCCAGCCTTCCTTCAGTCAGAACCACCAAGAGCCATTTGCAACAGCAGCAGCAGCCACTTCAGACATCTCACCATAAAAACGGCAGCACCCCAAGTTCACACATCAGGTTTCCAGACAATTCCCAAGCTTCACAGTTCCAAAGTTAAAGCAAGTTTTCAAGGACCAAATTTCCAACTCAGCTTATAAAGGTCACAAGTTTCTCCAACATGCTTTCCTGGGATCCTCACTGGTCTGGGCTGAAGCTGGAAGCCCACAGCATGACTTCCTTCCCTGCCCTGCTGCTGCACTGAAGGAGCAGCTCTGAAGCCTCCAGCCTCCCTGCTGCTCCTCTGCTCTCGCTTCTCCAGCTTTCTTTCTCTCCTTTCCAAGCACACTCTTCTTTAAATAGCCTCTCTCTGTTCCTCTCATGAAAAACCTTGGCTTCCCTTCAAGTCTCAGTCCATCAGGGCACAATGGCTGCTATCTTAATGCCATGCTGGGGCCATAATGCCCCAATTTCACCACAGCACCCCTATCAACAGCACCCCACCCACCCTCACATATTCTGACTTGCACAGCAAGTGTTGGTGAGGATGGGAAGAAATTGGAACACTTGTACACTGCTGCTTAGAGTGTAAAAATGGAAAATAGTCCCTCCAAAGAACAAGAATGACTTCATGATGCAGAAATTTCATTTTTGGTTATAATCCCCAAATAATGGAAAGCAGCAACTCAGAGAAATATTTATCACCCCTGTTCAGATTAGCCGAAAGGTAAAGGCAACCAAGTATTGGGTTGGATTGACAGGTGGATAGATAAACAAAATGTGCTGGGTCTACACCAGGAACACTGTCTGGACTTTTATAGAAAGGGGGTCCTGGCACACATGGGGACACTGATGGGGCAGACCCGCTAAGTAAAACCAGCTGGTCAAAAAGGACAGATACTGTAGGGTTCCTCTTACGTGAGTTATCTAAAGAAGACAGACAGATGGGAAGCACAATGGGGGCTGCCAGCAGCTGGGGCAGAGTGGGTGGGTAGTGTTAGTAGGCATAAGATGTCAAGATGGGAAGACAGAGAGTGCCAGAGATGAGTGTACAATATATACAATGTATATAACAAGTACAATCTGAATGTGCTTCAACACCTACCTGTACACTTAAAATTGGTGAAGGTGGTAAATTTTATGTTACATACATTTTGTCACAGTTTTTAAAAAATGACCATCAACATGAAATTTGACATTTTGATCTGATTGCATAAATAAGATGAATTCCCTGGATTGAAGATAAAATGTAAGAAAATGTTAAGATTTTCCCCCATAGACTAAAGTGATGAATGAAATCACTAAAAGCAGTAACTTTTCAGAGGAAAAACCCTAAGGAGATGATGTGTTTGGAACCCAAGAGAAATGAACGTAGCAGGACCCAAGGCAATTACTGCATGTTTATTTTTTAACAATGCTCACTGCGTATTGCTCCCCCAGAGGCCATAAGTAGCCTTGCAAATAACCCCAATGTGAGGTCCACCTCTCCTCAGCGGAGAACCAGGGAATGGAGTCCTGCTCTTTCAGCCTCTTTGTCCTTTCTGCCTTTCACCTGCAACCTTGCTCTTGCTTTCCATGGGGTGAGGGGCTGTGTCTCTGGGTCTAGGCTGCTGTGAGTTGTCTACCCCTGCCTAGCAAGGAGGGCAACTCAGAAGGAGGCAGTTTCCTCTAGTGGGGCTGGCAGAAATCAAATCAACTGGACAGGTCAGTGTCAATATGGGGGCAAGAGGCACCCTTCTCTCAACACAGACAGCCTAAGATATCTCTTCCTCCTCCACTTCTGAAGACAAGCAGAACCTGAGATTCATATGGGACCAAGGAAAACTTGCAGGGATCCAATCCTATCACTATACAGAAGAAAGCAGAGCATGGAATTCCAAAAATCAAGCAGAATTAGATTCCTGGACAACCCCTGCCTTCTTTCCCAACTATGGAGACCTATCCAGTGATTCCAGCCCTCTTTATCTTTGACAGGGACATCTGAAAATTGTTCATGCTAATTCAGGCTCAGAGCCTACTATGGTCTAATTTTCATGTCATGAAGGCAAGCGAGAAATTTAGCGGGAATCAAACCAAACCCTGTTCCCATTACTGTCCAAAGTTCCGAATATACCCAACCCTTTTAATTTGACTCTATTTATATCTACCTCTTTATTCCATCTGCTATAATTTACTTAAAACAAGTAATTTCATTTTCCAAGTTGAATTAAAATCCAAATATTTTATTTTGTCATTAGTAGGAACAAAATCCCCCTCTTGCTTTTTCCTTTGGTGGCTATCTATTGACAACATATCAGTAAACAATTTACTTATTCTCATGCAATACTACAGCTTACAACTTTTGTCAGATAACTATTTTTAACAATGACTTAATTTCTTTCAATATCTTATAAAATATTTTGCAAAAAGTTGTTTTTATGTCTTTTTTTCTTTTCAGATAATCACCAACAGCATTTCTGTTGAAATATTAAGTCCAAAATGATAACAGAGAATGCCTGTATCTTATTCTTCCTTTAGGGAAAACATTTTAAGTTTTCAATGGACATTATATTGACTCTTATTTTAAAATACATAATTTATCACTTACGAAAATAAACTATCAATGTTTTCAGATTTTTTTTAATGTTTTCATATTTTGAACCTAAAAAGTGATGATGCATTATCTGGATGCTTTATATGAATCTTATTACATTATTTTGATTTTTTTTTTTTTCTGAGACTAGGTCTCGCGATTTTTGCCCGTGGAACCGCAGGCTCTCGTTGCCCGGGGTACCACAGACTCAAGCAATCCCCAGCCTCAGCATTTCTGACAGGTAGCTGGGATTACAGGCGTGTGCCACCACGCCCAGCTGTTTTTTGGAACTAGGTCTCTCTACGTTGTCCCGAGCAAAACTCGAACTGCGATCCCTAGCCCCAGGCGCTTCATAGGTTGAAGCTTACCAAGCATGAGCCACCGTGCCCGGCTTTATTTTGATATTTTATTTGTGATAAACTCAGCAGATTTCCTTGAGTTTAATAGCTAAATATTTTAATGTGTTTTTTCATTAGTTTGCAGATATTTAATTTGGGCCATTTGTATCTACATCTATAAATGGAATTAGTCTAAAATATCTTTTACTATCTTTGTTTAGTTTGAATTTAAAATAATATGTTCCCCTAAAAAGGAACCAGTAATAGTAATAATAATGATAGCCAAATTAATAGGGTATTTATGTAATACACAAATATGCATTTGTTTAGGTATTTTTTCATTTAATTCTTACAAGAACCTCTTTAAGAATATTCAATTATTTCTCTATCACTTTTATAAATTATTGTCACAACTTTCCATATTTAAAAATCTTAATTACTGAATGAAATTTAGAAATCTAGATTTTCTTCATTGGAGTCATATGTCTTTTTAGAAACTATTTAACAACTTTATATTTATTTCCTTTATTAGTATCATGCTTGTGTCCTCTAATACTTTTTTGCAAACTTGAGGATATTTTATTTATTTGTAAGTTGCCATCTAGTTTTATTTGCTAAGCAATATTAGCCTAAAATTGGAAATAGCATTTTCAATTTAAATGAATCTTTTATACTATTAAGTATATTTCCCAAATCCTGACTTCATTTTAATTTTCATTCTCATGTTTATCATAATTAATATTGCTTTTTAATTCTTTCTCAAAGATTAATTTATCTTTTACTTAAACTAATTATTTTTCCTTTTCACATGATTGGCTTCAAGTTTTAGTTTTATTACGTATATTTTACCAGCACCTTTAATCTGCTGTTTCCCTTCTTGTAAATTATTTAAGTAGGGCTATAGGGCTATTATTATTGTTTAAGCAGTTTAGACCAAATCATGTGAACATCCCGCAAGTCAAGCATTTGTCTCTGCCCCTTGGCCTTTCTCCAAATAGGTCCACTGTTGGAGCTGGTTTGCTTTGGGCAAATTCCAGAGCTGTGACAACATGGGAAAGAGATGCAGAACTTCCACTAAAGCAAGAAAGCAAGGTCAACATGTGTAGTGGCTACCCAAGAATCAGGAGCAGATATCAGACCTAAACTAACAGATGTCTGAACCCAGGTATGAGTGGGTTAGTTCAGCATTTCTGACAGTGTAGAGCCTGTACCTGTGAGGGTATGAAATCTGGCATGAGGTGGTTTACAGAAATGGGGGACAGGAGACAGCATCAACTCACATGGTGCAAAGTTCTCCCTCTCTCAGTCCTTGCGACTACATCTCAGAGGAATACTCAGGTCGGTGCTGTTTCCCTAACTCTTCTATTTGGCTTTACATTTTCCTTTTTTAACCAAAAATAAGTTTCAGGCTCTGAATTTCTGTAGGTAATGGTAATGGTACTGTTTTCATACACACACACACACACACACACACATACACACACACACACACGTGCATACCTATATATCGTGGTATTGAAATTTCCTTTTTTAATATGTGGATTTCAATCAATAAAATTTGTGAATCAGAAAACTGTATTAAGAAAACAATGAAACCGGGTGTGGTGGCATAGGCCTGTAATCCAAGCACTGGGAGGCAAGAGGCCAGGGATCACTTGAGTTCGTAAATTCAAGACTACCCTGGGCAACATAATGTGACCTGGTCTTGAAAAAAGCAGCTGGGCGCAGTGGCAGGCACCTGTAACCCCAGTTACCTGGAGGCTGAGGCTGGGGATCGCTTGAGTTCAGGGGATCGGGACTACTCCGGGCAACATAGCTAGACCTAGTCTCAAAAGGAAAAGAGAAAAAAGAAAACAATGATACAGTTGATAAGTAAATATAATTTAATAATTTATGCTCAGGATACCAGATGAAGGACAATTTCTAAACTTACCCAACTTCAAGACACAAGGTTCACAAGGGAAATTTTAAGAACAGCTTCCAAGAAAGAATAGATACATAAATCCCTTTAAAAGATATAATAAACCTTTCATTTTACAATCCTAAGAAAGAAGCCCATAAAAATTTTTAAAAGCTGTTATCTACAGGGATTGGAAGAAATGGATAATATAGTACGTTATCATCATTTAGATTTTGGGACTCCACATGGCTAGATTTTTATTTTTGGGTTTTTTATTTTGAGACTAGGTCTCACTATTTTTGCCCGAGGAACCGCAGGCTCACATTACCTGTGGTACCACGGACTCAAGCAATCCCCAGCCTCATCTTCCCAGGTAGCTGGGATTACAGGCACGCACCACCACGCCCAGTTATTTTTTGGGATTATGTCTCGCTGTGTTGCCCCAGATGGGACTCAAACTGCAATCCCCAGACCATAAGCTGTTGCTTACAAGCACACACCACCATGCCTGGCCTCTGGATTATTGATTTAGAGTGAAAAATAAATACATTATTTAATGGCTTGGTATCATACATTTAAAAAGAAGTTATGTTTATTTAGCAAGAGCATAAAAGCATTGAATACCTATAGTTCAGGCACAGTTCTAAGTGCTATAAATATATAGAAAAATAATATGTCCTGCTCTCAGGAACTTATATTCTAGAGAAAGAATGACAGAGATAGTAATAGATGGATGGATGGATGGATGGATGGATGGATGGATGGATGGATGGATGGATTTGATAGATGGATAGATTAGATAGATAGATAGATAGATAGATAGATAGATAGATAGATAGATAGATAGATAGATAGATAGATAGATAGATAGATAGATAGATAGATAGATAGATAGATAGATAGATAGATAGATAGATAGAGCTGAGCAAAGAAGACAGAGGTAGTATTTTGGTAAGTGTTGGTAGGTTTGCGGAGCCCTCAACAAGACATTTGAGTAAAATTCTAATGAAGAAATCTGGATGGTATTTAAAATTTTTGCATTAATGAGCTCACTTAAGGAATGAATGTAAGTAGAGAAGAGATGGGTTTTGAAGAGTTGATACAGTATACCAACAGTTGGAGGTCAAAAAAATGAAGAGGAATGAGCAAAGGACAACAAGGAAAAGTGAGGTAAGAGAGTTACCAAGACAAAACTGTGCTTCAAACCCTCTTGAAGAACTTGTCTCCAGAAGGAGGGCATGAGCAAGTGTGCCAGTTCTGACTTACTGGGTTTCGTTAGATGGAGCCTGGAGATGGAGCCTTAAATAGTGACAGCCTTGCCATGGGAAGTTTTGTGGATTTCATCATGGAGAAGCCTGAAAAGAGAATGGACTTACTTCAAAAGAGAATAGGGGGACAGGACCTAAAGAATGAGTCCTGGTGGCATTTTAAGGACTTTTGTGGGAAGGGGAAGTAGGGAGGTGAGCTGACATCTAGAAGGAAACTAGAAACATCTAGAAGGGGTGAAGGGTGGATTTTTTGTTTTTGGTTGCATTTTAATCACATTTGTTGAGATAATTTTGGTTTACAACATTATATATGTTTTAGAGCTATAGGTTCAACCTCTATAAATGTTATGTTACTACACCACACCTGCCACCAAGGCCCCATAAACTGTTGGGCATCCTTCCCACCAGACAACCACACCCGCCCTCTCCTCGATAGCCTCGAGTCTGCAACCTCCTGATTTGGGGGGGGGGGGGGGGGGGTTTAAGTTTCTCTTTGTTTTCAAGGGTGCGTTTTTTTTTTTTTTTAAATGGCATATACCTGTAGGCTCAAAGGAATGATTCAAAAGCTGGGGTGGGGAAATCTGATCTAAGTTAGGCTGTCTTAGCTTTGGAGTTCTTAAATGAGTATTTGGGAGGAGCATTCCTAAAAATTAGGAAGCAATAACAAGGAAATGTTCTTGTCCTCTCTCTCTGGGAAAAGTGGGAGGACTCAAGAGAAAGAAAGGATGAAGTCAGCTTGGTTTAAAAGAAATGTCAGTCAGGGAGGGCACAGAGCTTTCATTGGTCAGTCCATTAATCTGCTGTGGCCACATAAGCAAGCCCCCCCCCACTGCTGCGGCAGACCCTCCTCCACGCCCGCCCCACCTACCAGTTCAGCGCTCCCTTGCTGGAGTTCCAAGGCTGGCCGCTCTGCGCTCCGGACCCATTTTACAGAGCTGCCCAAGTTTTAATTTTACGGGTAGCACTTCTTTGACCTTTTTGAGAAAATCAAAGCAGTGAAATTGAAAGAGCGTTGTTTTGTGATCAGGCTAACCTGGGGTCAATCCTGAGGTCTTTGGAGAAAATAATTTAAACTCACTTAGCTTATCCTCTGTAAAATAACAATAATAATACTCCTTTTATATAGGTTGTTATAAGGATTCAGTGCTTTCACACACTTGCCTAGATCCATATGTGGCACACAGTAGGTGCTCAATAAATGTTAGCTCCCAGTTTAAAGACTTTCCTAGGTGAAGACTTTTACATTTGGCTAGATGCTTCCGGCAATGTGAATGATGCCTGTCATTTGTCTTATCTCCCAATTATCCAGTAAAAAGTTATTCTCAGAACTGATCAAATGGAGATTTCAGCCATATTAAATGTTTCCCTTTATTTTCACTTTTTACCAAATAGATCTCTTTCCTCCTATGATCCTGTGTTTTTAGCTAATAGTTATTCTTATCTGTGGATTGACAAATACTAAAATGCCTTTTAAAAAATCAAATCAATGAAACCTTCCAGACTAAGCAAAAGCTCTCAACACAGACCAGGAAGTCAATGGAACCTGCTGCAAAGCTAAAATCTTGACTTCCTGCCAACCTGCCCAATCACACTGGTATGTTCTTTTGCTCCAGTCAGGCTCAACTTCAACAAAATAGTGGCGTGGGCAAAGTCAGCCTCCCAAGACCCCTTATTACACCCAACGGGTCATCCTCATCCCTAATTAGGACGCCAACTCCCCTTCCTTCTTTCTCCCCTCCCTATGATACACATTCTCCTAGGACCCAAACCCCAAGTATGCTTTGCGGCATGAAAAACAATTTCTATTATGTCTAAATGAGACCAGTTGAACTCCCATTGAATTGTTACAAGCTCCAGCTAAATAGGGCCCTTATGTTGCCCTGCTACTGGGTTCACCACGTTGGGAGGTTTCTTATCTTTTTTTTCTACAGGGAAAACTTTTTTTTTTAAGTTCCGTTGAAGTGATGTTGGTTTATAATGTTATATAAGCTGTTAAGTTGCAGGTAGATGGCCTTCTATCATGACAGCTGTATATACTACAACATGACTACTGCCAACCATCTCTTACCCTTCTCCGATCACCCTTCAGAGGTGAATCCCTTCCTGAGTAAGCCCAGACAGAAGGGCTGGCCGAATTGTGCCCGTCAGCAGGCTCTTCTGTCCAGGCTTGCCTTGACCTACCCCATTCCTAGCACAATCACCAGGACCACAGTGGCCTGGAGTTGGCGATGAGTGACAGCCAGACCACCATGAGGCCAAGTCTCTGTGGGGTGGGGGATAAGGGAAAAGAGACATGAGGGAAAATATTAGAGGGGAAAGCTGTATTGGGGAAGGAGGATGTGTGCAAATCGTGCCCTCAGGTTCTACCTGTGGCCTTATGACTCCAAAGTCAATTTTATTGAGAGTAGAAGGAAGCTACATTTTACAGCTCTTTACTTAATATGGGGATATTAGAATTAGGATATTAGAACAAAATATTAGAATATGATGAGAATTTGGGGGGGCCTAAAACATCCCAATCAAGCCCCCCCCATCATTGCCTCTGCCATGGCCATGTCACAAGGATTCTCCTTAGAGGGATGGCAGGTGAGGTTCCATGGAGTTCAGGAAGAGCAACATTTCTGTGGTAAAGTTATTAGAAGCCTGACTTGGGAGTCTGTTAGACCACGGCACTCCCTGGTTAAAGTATAGCCTTTGCTAGGTGGAGCCTTCATTGGGATTTATACCAAAGATGTGACAGATGTGAATCAAGGAGTCATATAAGGGAGGGGTCTTGGGCACCTCAGCCTGTCTATACCCATGCTAGTCTGGATCTCCCAGCAGGATCA
The DNA here is from genome assembly GCA_004024945.1 of Uropsilus gracilis. NCBI lineage: Eukaryota > Metazoa > Chordata > Mammalia > Eulipotyphla > Talpidae > Uropsilus > Uropsilus gracilis. The sequence goes on along the minus strand of PVHY01000724.1, from coordinate 79,773 downwards.
GTCAGCCATGGAGAGAGAAAACCACACAAGCGTCTCTGAGTTCATCCTCCTAGGGCTCTCCAGCCGGCCTGAAAGGCAGGAGCTGATCTTTGGGCTCTTCCTTGGCATGTACATGGTCGGTGCAGCAGGAAATTTGCTCATCATCCTAGCCATCAGCTCAGACTCCCACCTTCACACACCCATGTACCTATTCCTCAGCAATCTCTCCCTGGTAGATTTCTGCTTCATCTCAGCCACTGTCCCCAAGATGCTTGTGAACATCCAGACACGGACACAGACCATTTCCTACAGCGGCTGCCTAACCCAGATCTACTTCTGCATTTTACTTGCCAACATGGACAACTTCCTCCTGACGGCAATGGCTTATGACCGCTATGTGGCCATTTGCCACCCTCTGCACTACTCCACCATGATGAGTCCACAAATCTGTGCCCTGATGCTGGGGAGCTCCTGGCTCATTGCCAGCTTCCACGCCCTGCTCCACACCCTCCTCATGGCTCGGCTGGAGTTCTGTGCCAGCAACATCATCCCTTACTTCTTTTGTGACCTTGTTCCCCTGCTCCAGCTCTCATGTTCCAACACCCAGCTCAACCAGCTCATGATTCTGCTTGTGGGAGGTCTGATTGTCCTCATCCCGTTCCTTGGCATCCTGGTCTCCTACATTCACATTGTGTCTGCCGTGCTCAAGGTCCCATCTGTGCGGGGCAAACAAAAGGCCTTTTCCACCTGTGGTTCACATCTCACTGTAGTCATCCTCTTCTATGGAACCATCACAGGGGTCTACTTAAGCCCCTCATCCTCCCACTCGGCTGACAAGGATTCACTGGCTTCAGTGATGTACATGGTGGTCACTCCCATATTGAACCCTTTCATTTACTGTTTGAGGAACAAGGACATGAAGGGCGCCCTACGGAAACTGTTCAGCCTGAAGACTTTATCCCATAGGCTGTGAAACAGCAGTCTCCCTGCTGTGTAACAAAAAGCCTCAGGGTTTTTGTTCTGGGGAGAGGGTGAGCTCCAGGCACAGGCTCCATGTACACAGGGTAGGAGAAACCCACACCTCATTGCCCTATTTTGTCATCATGGCTAGGGAATCTCCTCATTGCTCCAATAAGTAATTTGCAAGTCTCAAACTATGTGACCCTCCCCAGACAGCACAGACTATCCAAGAGAAGAATAAACTCTTCCCTACAGACAGAACCACATAAACAGATACAAATTAGCTTTATCTGCAGACCTTCTGGAAAGGGTTGAAAAGGGGTCACACTTTACCCATGAAAAAGTAAATTCCCAGAAGTCTGTGACCTATGTTGATAGCCTGTACCAAAGGGATGCCCCCAGAAAGCCCCCATGCGCCCTTTAACCCTTCATCTTCAGGCATCCCAATTACCAAGTTTCTCATTGCACCCCGCCTTCCCTCAACTTCTATCCCCACATCCTGAGTTGAATCTAGCTCTAAGGACAGGCTGTTCCACTGTTGGCCAAGGATGCTGATGGGTGGGTTCCAGAGTTCCAAGCACTTGTATATGCCTATAGTGACTGTTTCAGCCGAGCACCCAACTGACCCCCACAGTACAGTTATGTCTGCGCTGCAGTCTACATGCTCAAGAGAAGGGAAGCTAGACTGAGTGTTGGTTTTCCGGATATGGAAAAAAGGAGAATGGGTCACCACAATCCTTATGAGTGTGTTACGTTCCAAGCTGCCTTGGGAGAGACGCAGGATATAGACCTCATAAAAATAGGTGTGTGACTAGAGAAGCTGGATATGCCTTCCTGTCCAATAGGATAAAATCCCAGAATGCTAGGAGCATTGAAGGAGCATTACACAGAAGGTCTTAGCAATTGGCATCTAGTCCTGGTCTCTCCAACTATCAGCCATTAAACGCTAGTCTGAAATCCATCATTCTACCAAACACAATGATTTTGGTCCCTGTTCATGCTGTTCCAGCAGATCCTCCTTACCCATTTTTAGCCATCAAAATTGTAGTTGTGCTTCAAGGCTCAGATAAAATCTCAGGTCCTTCGTGAAGCCAAGTCAAGACTCTCAGCAAAAAGGAAGTATTCCCTCTCCTCTGGAATACCATATAATTTGAATTTTATTACAACCCCCTTTTTTATAGTGATGGCATTTTACTTATGTTAATGGAAGTGTAATTGACTTACGACATTAATTTCAGAAGTACAGCTTTTGACATTTGTGTACATTGCAAAATGATTATCACAATATGTTTACCATCTAAACAACTTACAAATTTGCACTGCAACATTATTGACTAGTTATATCCCCTTCCCTTTTTTTATGTTATATCCCCTTCCCTTTTTTTTTTATTACAACACTTTTCATACTCTGCTTTACATGGCTCACCCCCACTTCATTCCAAATAAGATTGTTGGATCCCATCTGAATTTTATTAACGGTCCTATTGATCTCAATAACCATCCTCAGGAGACCCTAGCATTGTACCCGACCTAAAATAATGACTCAATAAAAGTATTGGTGTTATCAATGCCATAGATGTTAATGATGATAACAATGATGCCAGAGAAAGGACACATAGGGTCTTTCTCCCTGTGATTTTGCTTTAACCAACATGTTATATCTAAATGCCAGAGAAAGGACACATAGGGTCTTTCTCCCTGTGATTTTGCTTTAACCAACATGTTGTATCTCCCCAACACTCTCCAAGGAAAAAGAGTCAGCAATCCAATTGGCCAGTCACTAGTTCATATTTGGTGGAGAGCGGTGTACCCTAAATAGTCAGCACCAATGATAAAGCACCTTTCCTTACAACCTGACCACTAATCAGTCCTCTTCTCTTTATCTGGTTGGCAACCCCTCTTAGGATTCAGGTACCTCTTTCTCTCTCCACCGGACCAACCCCACCGGTCCTACTAGGAAATCAGGTAGGCTCAACTGCTTTCCAGCTCACCATTTCCCAGTGTACACAACGATGAGACTCATCTTCTAACAAAGTGGAATTTGGCTCAAAGTTTGCTATTGTTCCTTGAGCTTCTTATTTCCTTTGAGTCCCTCAGGAGTTGGGACAGTTGAGAGGACAGGATTTAGGCTTTCCTGAGTCTCTGATCATAAAGCCACAAGAAAAGCAACAAATTCACCTTAAACCTGGATAAAAGATGTGGGGAGAAGTCAACGTAAGCATGGAAAAGTCTTTCTTTAATATGCCATTTTCTAAATGGCAATGAATATAATGACCTGGGGTCCAGGTTAAAAAAAAAGTGAACAAAAAATTTTAAAGGGGGTAAACAATGAACATGAAAGACCCTCAACCAACCTTGCTCATCAGTGGGAGGCTTTCCAGCACTAGGGTTTCTTTTTTTTAATTAAAAAATTGCTTTCATTGAAAAATTTATTTAAAAATTAGGGAAATTTTTAAAATTTTTTTTTTATTTATATATAAATTTCACATCTTTGCAATCCCAGGGATTTGCCCCCCCCTTCCCCCTTCCCCTTTCCCTTCTGTCCATTGTTGTGTGCTTCAGTTTGGTGCTCAGCCTGTTTTGTCTTTTCCTCATGACTTTTATTTATTTATTTGTTTGTTTGTTTATTTATTTATTTATTTTTCTTCAATATGTCCCATATATTAGTGAGACCATTTGGCTTCTCTTTTTGACTTGTTTCTGCTAGTATGATTTCTTCTAAGTACATCCATGTTGTCAAGAAGTCGTCTAATTTGTCATTCTTAATTGATGAGTAGTATTCCATTGTGTATAAATATAAAAATTAGGGAAATTTTTTAAGTTTATTTATATATGTATTTCACATCTTTGTTTTCACTTTTCCAAGGAAGGTGATAGGGTAAGATAATATTGTGTTGCAAATATTTTCTCCATACCTACTATTTATTACTTTTGCCATTCAGTAGTATTTACAACTTTTATGTAGGAATTTATCAATTTTCTCTGCTATTGGGTCTGGATTTTGAGTCATAGTTTAAAAGTCTTTTTCCTGGGCAGGTGTTTTAAAGAAATTCATCCACATTGTCTTCTGGTATGTGCACAGTTTAATTTTTTACACTTTGATTCATTTGGAGTTTATGGATGAGTATAGTGCAACAAATGAATCTATTTTTATCTTTTTCCAAATGTTATTCAATTATTTCAGTAGAATTCTTTAAATCATTCTCTGCCAGTGATTTGAAATACCACCTTCTGTATACATGTAACAAACAGTATTCAGTAGATTTGTACTGAGAGTGAGGTCTGTTTTCAAGCCTTTTATCCTTCTGGTTAAGTTACTATTTTAATTTCTGACTTTTTCATCACTTGTTTTTCATGCCTTCCATCAGCACTTTAGTCTAGGAGACAGGACTCCTTAGAAATAAAGACTAGAAAAATCTGTTGCAAATACTCTGTGACAAACCATTTTTCATTTTACTATTTTACTTTTCATATAACATACTAAGCACTTTGCCCAAGTCACTGAAATTTCTAGATGATAAAGTTTGAATTTCCCTCAAATTTTTCATAGAAGATGGTATTAATATTCACTTGTTAACTCCTGCAGGGGAGAGCCATAAAGTACGTACATACTTCAAAAGTCTGTTTTCCCCCCAGTCTGTTAACCGATCACCTTTTTGAGAGTCTTCAGTTTCCACTGGAGGGTTTGCTAGCAGATTGTCTCTGGCCACTTGGACAATGATGGAACAGTGTCTAGTGCATGTAGCAGTGATGCAGCCCTTCCATCTGAGCCCATTTTCTCTCCCAGGAAGCCAAATGCTTCTCCTATTTCCCTCTGCTTGTCAAGGCACAGCATCTGAACTACCCAGTTCTTTCGATCTTCAGACTCCTAGCAGTTTCAGTACCCAGCGACAATGAAGACTTTCGCCTATATTCCCTGCTTTACAAGTTTTACCAGAACTTTTTTACTGAAACACTGGGAATGCATCAGACAAGATGAATCTCTGGAAGTATGTCCTTCACTGAGATAAAGGGCAATGAGGAGAGAGGAATATGACTTCACAAAAGCCAAGTGAATTTTTTTGGCTTGTAGAAGTTCTAAGTGAATCTAGTCTTAGTGAATTGGTGGCACAACAGCAAGAAATGACTAACAGATTAGAGCCAGTAGGTCAAGTGCTGTTCTTTCCTCCTTCTTTCAACTGATAAAAATCCAGGGCCCTTATCATTCTAGTATGTTCTGCCTATGCTGTGCCTTAAAGACAGTATTATGGGGAAGAAGAGAAACTGGCTGCACTAAGCTCATTTTGCCCCTCCAGGCCCCCAAACATACATTCACTGGGAAAGGTAGTTCTGGGGCACAGGCAAAACCTGTGACCAGCTTCACGGCAGGTTCTTACCCAAAGCAGAGGGCCTGGTTGCCTGCATAGGAACCATCTAGGTTGTTTGTTATAGATTTCTAGAACCCTATCTTGAGACTCTACTTCAGTTGGCTCTGCTTGGCATTACATTTAACCTGTGATTTTTAGTAATTTTTTCTAGAAAGTTAGGCTGAGGCTTTAAGCTCAGCAGAAAATAGGACTTCCAGTCCTTTCTTTCAATAGAGCATCTTGTTCACTTCAGTTATTATCCTGAATGTCAGTAACAGTGGTTCTATCATTCTCAGTTTTGTACTCCCAGGGGTCATTTGGCAATGTGTGAGAACATCTTCAGTTGTCACAACTAGGAAATGCATCCAGTAAATGCATGCTAGGGGTGTTACTAAACATCCTACAATATAAGGGAAGCCAGAACACAGGCTATCTTTGTTAATGTTGAGAGAGCCAAGGTTGAAACACTGAGTTTAAAGGAACATTCTGGAGAAACATTTCTGCCAGTACTTCCCCTGACTCAGAAGTGGATAGTTAATCTTGTGTTACTGGGTGGAGAAGGGATTTGAAATCATTTTATTTATTTAAGAAACAATGGTTCATCTACTCCTAAGCTGGTATTATAAAACAAAAACCAAAAATAATTAAGTATAGTCAATCGGGCTATGGAAAGCATTGGTGGCATATATTTTGAGAGCTTGTTTGGAGGTTCTAGCAGGGGAGCGCAGCTACTCGTATACCCTCGACCAAAGACAATCCGACCAAAGAACCGTCCATCTCTATTTGGGGAAGGCCGTCCTCTTCGACCAAGCGTGAAGCACATGGAGTGGTGAGGGAGGAAAGGGACACCTGCCTAGCCAGCCAGATCAGCCGAATCAATACTAGCGATCAATGGGGTGACAGATGTCACAGCCAGATCGCCCTCACATCCATGTGGCATATATTTTGAGAACAATATTTTATTGCAACAACTCCCAGGACACACCTTGGATGGCAGAAAATTAGCTAGCTCTGACATCATTTGGAGGACAGAAAAAGGTTTCTTACAAAAGTCACACCTCTAGAAACATACCCCTCATCATCACAACAGCAGGCATATGGAGCCAGGCCCTGAAAAGGCCTTGAAAAGTTCCCCCATGTGAGGGAACTGCAGACACTGGGTCACATATATGGGCTATATATATCAGCTGAGCAAATGTCCATTTGCTTTGAAGTCCCAGTTTACCCCATACTCCCAACATAACAGCACTTGTCTTCACTCTCATAAGGGGCAGATACAGATGAGTTTCAAACATCTGTCACACCAGAAAGCAAAAGAACATTCAAGATGATGTTCTTTTGTGTCAAAAGAGGTGCCCACTGGCCAAAGGTGGAATGAACTGAGCATCAGTAACATCTGCAGTAGATTACCCAATATCAAATATTTAAATCCATAAATACTTCTTGGTTTTAAAAGCAATTAATCACTTTTACAGGAAGCAAAGTTCATCATTATAAAATGTTAACTAAAGAGAATAAGAATTCCCCTTTTCTGCCTGCATAGCAGAAGTGTAATCTGAAAGCTTCTTACAGAAGCATTCTACCTAAATGGAAGAATCATTTATAGAAATAAATGCAGATATCTAATATCTTATAAAAACAATCAGTTACTTATGTGTTCTTACCAAAAATGAGATATGAAACTACTTATATTTCTAGACCTGTAGTATTTTAGCTAGTATAGAATGTAGAGGGGTGTATTAAGTGATACTATCGTATTATTACCATGTTATGATGTATAGAAAAATAATGCATGTTAGAAGCCCTACAGAATAGCTGTTTCAATGAATTATTTCAAGAGAAATTATAAATTAAGCAACAAAGTATAGATCTTATAGAGATCTTGAAGCTTTTAGAAAATTATGTGGGTTTTCAAAAATTAGTCATTAATCATGAAATTATTCAATTTTTTAAAGTATGATATTAGTATATGTGGGTCTTCAAGGGTCCTTTCTAGAGGTAGACTGATGTATTTATTGCTTTTGGGAGATGCTTCATACTTCAGTGGGAGAGAAAAATGGGGTAGGGGGGTAAAGATGAAACAAGGATGACTGAGTTCATAGTGGTTAAAGTCATATCATGAATACATGAAGATTCATTTATATATGTCTAAAATCTTATAAAATATTTCTAAGTAGAAAATGTAGGCAATAAAGTAACACTTGAATAGTTATCAAAAATAAGATAGAATTCTATAGCAAAACTCTCTTGAGACTTTTTGAGGTATCATCCATCAACCTGATCAAAGCAAGAGAGCCAAAGAAGGGGAGATAGCAAGGTCTGGCTGCTACTGAAGCTTTGTCTAAAGAGATTGCAACCAGCGGCAAACAAAGTCCTGTTTGGGTAAACATATGATCAAACAGAGTTCAATTCAGGTAAACAAACGAAAGGACTACCTATGAGCAACTCCCATGCCCGTGGGGGCCCCATACTCCCTGCCTTGCTCTACAACTCCTAGAAAGGGGCACTCAGTCCAAGTCAGCCTCTGAGTCCTACCGATCAGAAGCCAGAAGCTGAGGAAAAGTCTCCTGCTGGGTTTGGCTATCTAGAGGTTCTAAGATTTGCCTGGTTGGGGTCGGGGGGAGTTGATCTGCATGAAGCTTGGACATTACCGAGAAGGTGCAGCTCTGGTTACTGCAGTCTCCTAGGGACAGCTGAGAGGGCAGGAGAACCATAAGGCCATTTGCTAAGTCAAAATTAAACATCTGTTTACTGCCAAGAAATGGGTGATAACTCCAAAGGTGACTAACAAATACAACTCTTTGGTTAGAATCATTACCATTTATCTTATTTACAAAGGAAAATGGAAACAAAAAAACTTATTCCACTAAAGTAATATTAAGAGGCACCACAAGACAAATCACATCTTGCAATTATAATACTGTCCACAAATGACAAACTACTCAGCAGCCAACATTCAAAGGCAACACTGCAGTAGAGTCCATGCTACTTAAGCAGTTTCCAGAATTTTAAACAGAATAGAAACCTTTTAGTAATAGTAAAATAATAGAAACTTGAACAGTTACAAATATTGTATCTTCTCACTTTAAAAAAAATGTATTTAAAATGCCTACAAACATGATTATTTTTTCTGAATTGACACTCATGCAAAATAGGTCCCTACAATCTCATCATCTCCAGCTGGCATCAAGGACCCAAATCCCTCTGATGACAAGGATCGAGATCCACTGAGGACAGAGACTACTCAGTAACAGGAGGTAGGTGGCAAATGCCTTTCAGGGAAGAAACTTGACAGGAGCAAGGACAGGGCTTAGATCCCAGGTCCAGAGGGTTCATGGAAGCATCCATAGTTCCATCTCAGGGGGTTCTGAAGACCAAATATATTCAATGAAATGAAACTCCACGACATCAGGGCCTTCCCCGCTAACTTATTCACAGATGGATGGAGAGCGCCTGGAAGAACATGTGATATACTGCTTGGTCTTTTATATATTTGTGGAATGAATCAAGTGAGAATACAGAGTAAAGCATTTTATATAAAGTGCTATCAATATAAGCTAATATTAGTTTAGCTTTCAGACTCATTTAATCAAACTTTATACAGAACTGAATATTTTTTAAAATACTCTCATATTTATTCAGTGATCAATAACAAAATATTAATTTCTAACAGAGGTCTGAACAGTTGTTATGGTGCCAGGAAAAATGGAATGGGGAAATTTTACAGATGAGAGTAGAATGTTACAGAAAAAAGGGGGGCTACAAATAAAGCAACATAAATGAAGCTGCCTAAAAGGTCCCAGCTGAGGAGGAGGGGCCAGACCCAACACCCAAACAGGCAAGGCAGCAACTGAGCACAGCACTTAGCGCGAACATGACTGAGAACACATTACCAACTGTTCCACTGGGGGCTCCACTGCTAAGCCCTGGGGTGACGAGGTCTCATCGACCTCATCCTGGCCTCTTCCAGGGCCAGGTGTATAGCAGGTGTTCGCTAACACTTGTTAAATGGAAGGAGGGTTAGTCTGAATTAATGATACTGTAGGCGGAACAGAGCCCTTGGAAAACGAGGTCCAAGCTGGAACAAAATTTGACCTTGACTATCAAGACTCGGGATGGGTATGAACAGTCCACCGAAGGAGAAAAACCTCAACCTGAACTGAAACAGGGTATATCTGTCCCCCCCAAAGATGGTAAGAGAAACTCTCAGCACCACTGGGTAAGAGACATAAGAAGCTGTGCTCTCCAAAAACTCAACCAGTCTTGCCCTTCTCCTGAGCGGAAATGGATTAGGGTGCCTTTCTGCACCTCTTCTTGTCTCAACTTCCCCTGCCCCCAAAGCCCTTCAGAGAATACAGATGAATGACATCCCCCATGAGCTCTCCCTTAACTTGGTGGTCTCCTCCTCTGGTACCTCCCATTAGCAAAAAAATGGTGTGCTTCCAGAGAGCCCTTACTGCACCGGAGCCTCCTGGCGATGCTGAGTTTTCTGGTGCCGGTTGAGGATGGACCTCTGGTTGAAGCTCCTTCCACAGGCTGGGCAGTGGTAAGGCTTCTCCCCAGTGTGAATCCTCTGGTGTCTGACCAGTCGCTCCCCCTTACTGAAACGTTTCCCACACACCTGACACCCGTAAGGCTTCTCCCCTGTGTGTGCTCGCCGATGCACAGCCAGATTAGCGTTCCTACTGAAGCTCTTGCCGCACTCACAGGTGTAGGGCTTCTCCCCAGTGTGTGTCCTCCGATGTACTTGCAGGTGCTGTCTCCGGCTGAAGCTTTTCCAGCAGTCGGCACACTTGTAGGGCTTCTCCCCTGTGTGACTCCTCTGGTGCACCTCGAGGTGGTGGCGCTGACTGAAGGTTTTCCAGCACTCACTACACACATACGGTCTCTTTCCCAAGTGGGTTCTCTGGTGCTTCATAAGGTACTCTCGCAAAGTGAACCCTTTCCCACACTCAACGCAGCCATAGGATTTCTCCTCTTCATGGGTTCGCTGGTGTCTGACGAGATTTGAGCTCCGACTGAAGCCTTTCCCACATTCAGGGCACTGAAATGGTTTCCAGAAGGAGTTATGGGTCTTTAGGTCGTCAGGCAGAGGTATGACAGCCTGCTGGGGAGGAGGCAGCCCTGGCATGTTTTCCACAGAGCCACCTGGTTCCTGTTCACAGGTTCTTCCCAGGTCAGGATTCTGGAGGGCACCTTCCCCATATCTCTCTGATGTCATCTGAGCAAGCACCCCTTTGAGATCTGCTGGCTGGGTTTTTGCCTCCTTTTCCTTGCTTTCAATGCCTGTAGGATAAAGAAGACAAAGACTGATTCTGAAGCAGCTTTGAGTTAAAATGTACCTGTTAGAACTTGGCTTCTAAAAGTATTCCATTAACAATTCCTCCTCCTTCCCTTTAATCAACAAGCTCCATACATTGTACTTTCACTGACTCTAAAACCAGGTTTTCCTTTATTCCTTTCCATCTCTGTTATAGACTGAATGTGCTCCTTCCAAATTCACAGGCTGAAGTTCTAAGCCCCAAGAGGATGCCATTAGGAGGTGGGGAAGTAATTTAGTGTCCTCAGAAGAGGAAGAAACCAGAGTTCTTCTTTCTATCCTAGCACAGAGGTCATTTGAGTATGATCCTTCATGATGGAATAATGCCCTTAGAGGAGGAAGAGAGATAAGTCAACTAGCCCCAACATCAGCACCAATGTGAGGACAGGGCAAAAAGGTGGCCATCTGAAGGGAACCTTCACAAAATCCACTGGGACCTTGATCTTGAATTTCTCAGCTTTCCAGAGCCGTGAGAATAAATACTGTTGTTCAAGCCAACTAGTTTACCAGTGTCTAAAACCATCTCCATGCCTTTTTACCAAATAGTCTACCAAATTTTAATTCCTCTTAAACTTAACTTTACTAAATCACTTTTATTTCATTTAGGAACTATGTCACACCCTGATTATTCTTCTACCTAGGTCTCTCCAGGACATGTGCATTTAATTAGCACTGCTTAGCCTGCACTTACTCACATGTGACCTTGTTATAAATGTGATTTTACTTCATTGAGATGCTTCACTTTTGTCAGTGATTATCAGCCTATCCCAGCAATGGTGAAATATCTGCAGTTCTCCAGATCCTCCACCCATTTGCTCAACCACTGCCTCTACTCAGGCGGCTCCCTCCACCTAAACTTGTTTCTTAATCTGGGTCTTCCGGGAGCCTGGAACAGGGAGGAAACTTAATGACTGTGGATAAAAAGCCAGTTCAATATCCTTGTACCAGGCAGCCTCTAAAATGGCATAACTCCCAGCTCTGAGTGATGGAGCCCTTCTATAACCCCTTACACTATCCTGAAACTAACAAAACAACTGTTAATAAAAGAACAAGAAAAGAGAAATGCTACCGGGACCAAAAAATCCAAGAGGAAAATGAAAGCTGTATTTAAAAGACCAGAGCATATTTCAGTCAAGGTCATTTTAAGACAAGAAAAGAACAGAGATTACATGCTTCCTGATTTTTTCAAATCTGAAGGGCACAGTAATTATTTCTGGTATATTCTTTTGTAAACTTTACATAGAGGTTAAAATGTAGAAGACATAAATGTAGAGTTCAAAGAATTTTCATAATGAACACAGTCATGTAAGCTGCATCCAGATCAAGGAACAATAGTACCAATCCCCAGAAACCCTTCTCCCATTATGAGGATCCAATCTTTCTCGCAGGATATAAGTGGGGCTAATATCCTGCCCCAGGTTAACATGCTACCCAGACTTTTAGCACCATAAAATATCTCTGCCTGTTTTTGAATATGATGTGACTGATTCACACACTGCTCAAGACTCACTCATATTGTGGTATGTAGCTGTAGTTATACTACATTCTTTTTCACTGGTGTACAGTATTACACTGTAATATAGGAATATTCATTTGTGTAGTTTCCCGTTTTGAGCCAGTATGAACATAAAATTAAAACTGCAATTACACATTAACTGATATTACACACTATGGAATTAATATTTATTTTCTCAGGCTAATCCTATACAGCTATCAATGTAGGAACTGTAAGTACTGTATGTACAAGGGAATGAATCTAAGGTAAATCTGAATGGCAACTGATTAAAAGGAGTCATTTAGAATTTACACAACTAATTAAAATATCTAGGGCCAGGCACAGTGGCGCATGCCTTTAATCGCAGCCTACAGAGCAAGGCCGAGATTAGGAATCGCTTGAGTCCATGGGTTCGAGACCCACGAGGCAACATAGCGAGACCTAGACTCAAAAAATATTTGGGTGTGGTAGTACACACTTGTAATTCCAGCTACCTGGGAAGCTGAGGTTAAGGATCACTTGAGTCCATGGTACCCCAAGCAACATGAGCCTGTGGTTCCCCAGGCAAGACAGCAATTTTTTTTTACCTAGTTGAATGAATGAATGAATGAATGCATGAATGAATGAATGAATGCATGAATCTAGAACTACCATATTTACCATATATTTAGATTCATTATCTCATTTAATCCTCATGCCATGAGTTGGTGTTTTGTAAATATCCCCATTTTACAACCAAGGAAACAGTTCTAAAAAGGTCAAGTGAGATGCCTGGTTCCTTGAAGGAAGTTCAATACACTCATTCCTCCCTCAACAAATCCCAAGATGAAAAAAGGCCAGGTAAAAGCAGGGATTATAAGTGATTAGCATACAAGTTACAGAGTGATGAGAAGGGAATTTGCAAGAACAAAGGAGAGAGACATTGCCAACCATGTTCTTTTACTCTTGCAGCTGTTCTCCCCATTCATTCAGCCCAGAAATTTCCCCATACTACTCTTCATTCGGCCAGTTCCCAGGTCCCCACAGTGCCCCCTGCTGTTAAGAAGCGTTAACAAAACCAGTAGGATTCTCACCCTACACTTCCTTCAGCTCATTCTTTCCTCCTTACTCACCTGGTTTCTGATGCTCCACCTGTGAAGTCTTTCAGCAGTTGTCTTTTCAGTGAGTGTCCTTCCAGTCCCAACCCCAACTGAAACCCGAGCACCACTTGAAATAGGCGGGGGAGGCTCTGCTCGCTCTCACAGGCCCATACCCAGCTGTCATTTCTAAAACCCACCAGTCGCTTCCTTCTGCCACCCTGTACACACACTGTACACTCAAGAGATTTCATGTACTTTAGTCCTGCCCCTTACAAAGATACTACACTTTGACACCTGCACAAAAGAGGCACCTAATAAACACCTGCTGAGCAAATGATCCAGCAAACCCAGAATTTGCTGCTTTTCTTGGGCTCTCAAGTATGCTTCCACCATGGACAGGCTAGGTACTTCAGGAATCCTAACAACTAAGCTGTCTCATCACAACTGTTGTGAAAGAAAAACTACCTTTTGTTTTCTCAGCTACTGTTCTCTTCCCTCTCTTGATGAAAATGTACTAGATAGAAGTTTACACCCCTCAGGCCATGGTTTTTTTTGAAGCCCAATTGCTCATCTGCCATGAAACTGCTTCCTTTGTCAATAGCACCAAGTTCTGAAATATTGGGTGAGGGCCTGTAAAGGCCCTGACCTGTAGGTTTCAGAACTCCTCAGTTTCTTACCTATGGGATGGAAACAGTCTTACCTGGATGTGAGATCCCACAGTCTTGTGCTTCCACATATTCCCCAAAGCAGTCTATCTGGGCCGGGGTCACATGCCTCCACTCCTCCTCTGGGAAGGCCAAGGCCATATCTTTAAATGGTCCCAATGCCTGAAATAACAGAAGGTTGCTATCAAAAAATAAATAGCCCCCAAGCAGAAGTGTTCTAAAGGCAAGAGACAACTCAAGGTACTTAAGGTTCAACAGGGAAGAACAGAACCAGACAGAAGGAAATGGGGGGAAATGGGGGGGGGCACCAGACCCTTAGTCTTGGGTGCAGAGGTGTCCACCTCCTGAAAATTTAATGACAGGCAGGTAACAGATTTGAGTCTTTGCTGCTGACACTTCACTTGTACCTAAAACCACACTGTCCAATTTCCACTTTATAAAAAACTCCGCTCAATCTTCAAGTTCATTAGAGCCTGGAACTGCTGTCTTTCCTCCCATCTAGAATTAATTTTCCTTCAGAGGCCAAGAAAAATTCAGGCAACCCCTGTCTTGAGCACAGTGCTCCATTAAAATCCAGGTTTTGTCACTTACCACACCATAAAGAATTACTACAGTAGAAAGGAGCATCTGATCAATTAAAAATATTGCTGTCATTCTTCATCTCCCATAAACATACCCTTGGAAAGCAGGATTAGGAGGTAACACAGGCATTAAAACCTTTCCAATTACTTCTTTAACTAGACTAGACCTGGCTCACTTCTTGTTTCTGCTAAATGACATCTTTCTTTCTGCAAGGAATGTTTTGCTTTCAGAAAGGTTGCCACACTGGAAATTCCCATCTCTCTGGTAACATTCAGCATCCTGTGATACAGCAAGAGAGCACCATCTTAGCCTGCTCTTATAGCAGGCAAAGAAGTGCTAACAAGACCAAAACTCCTGGTGTAGTCAAGAGCAGGGACCAGAAAGATAATCTGCTCAGCATTCCCAGGAGCCCCCACCTGAATTGGCTATATTCCTGCTCATATGGCAGGAAGATGGGGTGCAGGGAAAAGAGCAAAGGAGCCACAGAAGTAGTGTCTCTCTGTCAATCACCACAGCTTAGATGACATCTACCAGGTTTCTCCCTCCTCATGATCTTAAGAGTAATAGAGTCTCAAGATTAATACAAATGACTGAATCGAGCCTTATACCTAAGCCCAAAGGCATAAGGCTCAATTCAAATTAACAACGGAGGATGGAATAGTGGAGAAAACTCACAGAATAAGAAAGATAAGGTGATTTAATTTTGGGCATGGCACTCTACTGTGCAGAGAAATCTTGGGGAAAGTGAATTTCATTTAAAGCAATGTCATGTTCTCCAAAAAAGGCAGAAGTGTAGCTCACCTGGGATCCAGTAGTGAGAAACCCAGCTGCCATCTCTTGGTCTCTGGTGTTCACTGGTGGGAGGCCAGGACCAGTCTGAAGAATTGGCAGAGCTGAGAAGGGGGATAAAGCATGAGAAGGTTTAGTGTTGCTTACAGTTAGCATGCTCAGAGATATCTAGTGCCTGAACAGAAGCCCAGGAGCATTAAGAAAACTCCAGACAGCAGAGGCATGAGTGTATCCTAACCTGTTCTCAGCTGGGAAGATGATCCCAACCCAATATGTTCTATCCTTTAAGGCTATGCAGGACCTTAGTCACACTCTGGAAGTAACACAAAAGTCATAGGTGACTTTCAGGGATATGGTTTGCCTGTGCACTTGAAAAAACATTCCTACACATTAATTACATATTTCCTGGCAATTTCTAAAAAGGACATAAGGAAAGGGAGAAGAGAAGAGATAAGAGAACATGATATCCCCTGCGGAAAGCACAACGTCAAGTTACAGAAAACAATGTCACTTCATCTTTTTCCTACTGAAGTCAAGGAAATAGCCAGGGAAATTCAGAATATACCTTCCAGGTAACTTAGCTTATCAACTGCTTGGTTCATGAAAGGAAAGTGGAAAAGCACAATGTAATACTTTCTGGATTCTTGTTTGGGTACTGCTGCAGCTTACCCTGTTCTGGGAAGGCCTGAGTCCCATCTCCAGGGTCCTGAGTGAGTTGCTCCTCAGTGCCTTGGTCTAGGCCTTGCACCCCTTCTCCATGAGGCATTCCCCACTCAGGCTTGACCTCCACTGGCCCGAGGTGGCCACCTGGTTCCCAAGGGGTTCTGCAAAGTGCTACCTCCTGCTGGTCTCCCTGCACATGGCATGGAACCTGCGAACAGTCCGCAATACCTATTAGAATGTGACCTGGGAAAGGCTGTTGTGAAAGAATTTAAATCCTACAAAGAAAGTTAAGAAAAGAACCTTCCCAGCTACAGGACTAAGGAAGAAAAAGCTAGTTCAGTTCTTCTTAAGACATCAGTGAGAAACTGAAAAGGAAGCTAAATTCACTTTATCAGGTCCTGAGCAATTTTTATGTGTTCATGCCATTTTACAAGGGCTCCACTCTGTCTGCCTCAACTAATCAACTGCAAATTAAATAATATCAAAGAGTCTAAATGTTCTTTTGCTGAGATTTTGCTCTAAAACACTTAATAGAAAAAAATTCCCCAGCTACAGAAGCTCAAAGTGAAAAACACAAAGCACAGTGAAGTACCAGTAAGTATGGCCCATTATTAGAAAATGGGCAGCAACAAATGCTGGTGTGGATATGGAGGGAAAGGAGCTACTGGTGGGAACGCAATCTGGTCCAGCCACTATGGAAAGCTGTGTGGAAGACCCTCAAACTACTAAAAATGGAACTACCATTCAATCCAGCAATTCCACTTTCGGGAATCTACTCAAAGGACAAAAACATTAATTCAAAAGGATACCTGGTCTACGGCCATACCACCCTGAACGCGCCCGATCTCGTCAAAAGGATACCTGTACTCAGATGTTTATAGCAGCACTATTTACAATAATCAGGATATGGAAACAACCCAAATGCCCTAAAACAGACAAATGGATCAAAAAGTTGTGGTATACATGTACACAGTGGAATATTATTCATCAATCAAAAAAGACAAACTTATGTCATTCATAGCAATATGGATGGAGCTAGAAAGGAATCATGTTAGCAGAAATAAGTCAGAATGAAAAAGAGATACTGGATGGTCTCACTTATATGTGGGATATAGGGAAAACAAACAAATGAATAAGAAAAATTCAAAACTAGCTGTCAGCAGAACTGAAGCATAGAACAAGAAAGGGGGAGGGGAGTAAAATCAGGGGATGAATGGGCACAAGAAAATAAGATAATGGTTCATGGGTGACAAGGTGGTAGGAGAACCTCAGGCTAGCTAAGGATGCAAAATACACACACACGTAATCAATTTTTAAAAAAATTTTTTAAAAATTCTATTTGAAACACACACACAGTACAGTATAGTAACTGTGAGGGGTAAAAAACAAAACAAAACAAACAAACAAACAAAAAAACTGCCCTTAAAATAGCAAGACAAGACAAATAAGGAAAACTCCACGGCAACCATCCACAAAAACAAAGCCATTCCTGGCCCACCCTAAAGTTTTTGAGTTGGGAGTTTACACTTGATCTTAGCCAAAAGGCCGAGAAGCTGAGTTGGGAGTTTAAAGAAAAACAAAAAAACTCTTGGATTATACAGGAAGTGAGGGTAACTGCCATAGGAAAAAAAACACTAAACAATGATTATTTGCATACAAACTAACATTTGGTGCTGTGCTCTTCCTAACCAGCCAATCACCCAGCAGAGAATGACAGAGATATGGCCAGAGTCCCCAGGAAGCAGCTGAGGTAGTTACTCAGTGTCATCAAAACACCACCACAGAATTGCTGTTGTCATTGAAGCTGACATTCAGATGTGTAGACAGCACGGTGACAGCTCTTTTGAATAAAAATACTCACCAAGTGGACTCTCCTGCATTCCCACACACATCTCTGTCCAAAGAAGAATGTATACACTTGGGAGCTGGGAAAGCAATTACATCTGCTCCCTTTGGCAGGTTCACAGGGGAAATACGACTAGGTCTCTACCCTCACAATCAAAAGAGAAGATAAAGGTCCTTCCACAGGTTCTACATCTTCCCTGAGACTGACCTTTTTTTTTTTTTTTTTTTTTCTGAATATACCACTGCCCTTCAAAAATTACCTCAGGGAATCTGGGAGCAGAAGGAAATTCTACACCATACCCACTGCTTCCTTAAATCTTTAAATTTGCTAAACCTCCCCTTCCCACACCAATGAAACAAGACCGCAATACCCCCTTCTCACCCACCGCCTTGGCCTCCAGAGCTCTCTCAGTGAAGTCCTCCACCATGGCGACCAACGCCTTGCCACTCTCCAGGCCGTGCTCCCGAACCCAGGTATAGAACTCTCGGGGAAGGATGGTCAAGAACTGTTCCAATACCAGCAGTTCCAGGATCTGTTCCTTGGTGTGCAGCTCAGGCCTCAGCCACTGGCGACAGAGCTCCTGGAGTTCCCTGAGGGCTTCATGGGGACCAGCTGCCTCCTGATAACGGAACTGCCGAAACCTCAGACGAAAAGACTCAGGACTAGGGTCTTCCCTTCCCTTGCCCCAGGGCAACTCTTTCTCCAGTTTCACCACAGGAACACCCATCTGCTGCTGAGGATCTTCTGCCATCCCTGGACGCTCTTTAAGCATCTTCACGCTTCCTTTCAGAAGACTTAAGGTCTATTGGAAAGATTAGGCAGACAGTGATGGCAACACAAATAAAATACAAGAAAGGTCAGTCCATCCCAATTTTATCTCTATTGCTGGAGAACACAGTAATAAGGTACTTTTAAAAGTCTGAATACATATGCTGAAAAGCAAGTCAACTCACCTCAGTAAGTATACGCTCACCACTTATAATGAGCAGAGAATTAACAGAAAATATATAGCACTTAGCTTCCACCCACAAATAACAAAGGATCTCACTGTGGGACAATCCTACCATCAGACACTATAAGATGGGTATAATTAGGTCAATCATCAGGGTCCTCCTAACACTAAATGAAATATACATTCAACACACACACATATGCATATATAGGTATATATGTACCTATGTACATAGATATACACCTATATATTGGTATATATATCTACACATATTTATAACTATATATGTATCTACGTATATGTACTTATATGTATATAGACACATACGTACATATACAGATACATATACCTATTACATCAAGCCACAGAAACTAGAAATGCAATAGATAACAAGACTCTAGCTATTTGAAACTCATCTTCTAGTATAAAAGCCAGATAATCAAATGCAAGCAAATAAAGTTATTTGTGGCGATAAATTCCAGTAATGAAATAAGTAGGATATTAACAGAGGATGATCTACTTTTAGATTTTTCTGAAGTAACGACACTTAGACGGAGACCCAAAGTATGAGAAAGGGCCAGATATTGAAAGAGCATACCAAGCAAAAGCCCTAAGGCTAGAAATTACTCGGTAAATCTGAGAATAGCCAAAGCACAAAGCAGCTGCAGCAAAATGAGGAAGGGTCAGGTCTACGTAAAATGAAGACGTAGGTAGAAACCAAATTATCTAGAAACCAATTATGAACATTATTCTTATTTCTTATTTCAGTAAGGATTAACATGTTTTGCAAAGGTTAATTTTGCCTGTGGACTATCAACAGAGACTAGATCAGAGTGGGTAAGGCCAGCAGCACTTATAGTGGTCCAAGTAGGAGACGAGAGGGGCTTAAATCAGGGTAGCAAAAAGCAAAGTCAAGACACCTTTTGTAGGTAAAACCAATAAACTTGGTGGCTTTAATGTGAAGATGTGCTCAGCCTAAAGGGAACAGAGCAACTATTAGAAAAGAGGGAAGACTTTCAAAGTGGCAACGGTTTTATCATTTAGAAAGCAGGTAAACATATACTTCATTTAAAACTTAGAATTAATTCCGTGAATACTACTCCCTCTACTTTCCACATGCTGACTGAAAATGTAAACAAATTCCAACTTATAACAAGTTGTAAGACCTAGCTCCTAAAATGTGGTACAGGTGAGAAACATGGAAAATCAAAGAGAAAGATTGATGAGGTTCAAGTACTAATGAGAAAGATGAAGCCTGTTCTAGACGAGAAAAAGTGTACAATTTACTTGCTAAGGTGAGGAATGGGGGCGAGAGAGAATTTAGACTGGGAAGACAGAACCAAAGTCAAAAGGGAAGCAGGGATGTGACTTTTAGAAAGGGATAAGAGCAACCTAAATGGGCCAGAGAATGAGGACGGTCCGAAATTGCCGTTTAATGTTCTATCGGTATTTGTGCATTCATCTACCCTTCTTAAACCTATTTTACCTTTTCCTATATTACTCATTTTCTCTACTGCATCAACGGAGATTCAGGCTTCAAAACTTTCCAGTTATTGCATTCATTCTCTGTACTACTGAATTCATCGCACTGCAACGCAAATGTTTTACCAATGTGTCCCCAGCTATCAGATTCCCTGAAGGAAGAGGGGTCCCCCACCCCCACCCCCCCATCCCATCTTTTATCCTGGTTCTCCACAAATAGGCTATTTTTTAAATGAGTGTCCCACCTCTCGCTCTAAAAGGACTACTCTCACTTCCTAGGGGGTTCCGCCGCGATTCAGAGTTTCGGGCTGGTGGACAACCAGCTCTAAGTCAAGCCTGGCCGGGCGGGATCAGTCTCATTCCTACCTGAGCCTACCGCTGTGCGGCCCCACGGTCTCAAGACCGAGGGCCTCGGGAGGCAGCTCCGGAGAGTCGCGCCGTTCACAGCGCCCAGCTCTGACACCTCCGAGAGCCGCAGTGGTTCCACAGCGCAGCCTGCGCGCCCCGTCCAGCAGCCTGCCGCAGCCCCGACACGGCTCTCTCACCCACCGCCACACACCCGAGTCGGACTGCCGGTGCCCTCGATGGACCGGAAATGGGGCGCAGATACTGTCAGACAGGTGCGCAAAAAAGGACGCTTCCGTTTCCTCTCTAGGATTCCTGGAGGTCAGTACGTCTCTATGGTCGCTCCGCCCCGCGTTCCTTTTGAGGAAGCGCACGGTGGCGCGAAACTCTTCCCCGGCAAAATGCCCTTCCTCCGCCTCCCCCAACCCCGCGACTCTCGGCGGGTAGGGAACTTCAAGGGGTGGAGAGTCCAATATTTACTCCAGACCCCCGGGGCTTTGTGCAAGACATAGGGACCAAGGACCACGGAGAGAAGTACCAGTATAATGGATTCACCTAAGACGACCGGGCCTGGACTCCGTGGTGGGAAGAGTTGGAGGAACCGGCACTATGAACTCAGATTTTAAGGTGGATCCAAAAGTGAGGTCAGTACTCCGAGCAAAGGAAGCAGAACTAGTGCAGGGCGTGGGGAGGAACTGATGGCATCCCTGCAGCTGAGACTAAATGGTTAAGTTGCTTTCAGACCAGAACAGCACAAGAGAAAGAAAAAAACGCACCCTTTCTCCGGAGACTTGCTTTCACTCAGGCAGCAAAGCCTGGAGGCTTACTTACTAGCCTTGAGCTGCGCTCCAAAGCCAGGTGAATTTTCCAAGTGTGGACTGCCAGGTAACTAGCTAAATAGACTTAAGCCAAATCCACATTTCTTTGTCCCTAACCCACTCCTCAGGCAGTAAAATTTAACTCAGTTGTGTTTAGCCCCAGCCCACACATAAAGTCTAACAGCTGACTACAAGGATTTGAGAACTTTTGTCTTTTTGGTAGGTACCTACTCAGACTTTCTCTGTTCCTAGCATCAGTGTTTCAGTGATTTGACCTTAGCTACACATTGGATACACAACCTTGTTTTGAGGAAATGGGTAACGCTACCACATTAGTTAGAACTAGAGTGAGAGGTGTGGAGTCCTGCCTGGTTGAGGCTCCAGGGACCCCTGTATCTAAGTTGTCCTTAATTAACTTTAAATGTGGAGGACATGGCTGGCCCGCGGTGGTGCAGGGCTTTAATCCCAGCCTAGGACCAGAGGCTGAGAATGGGAATCGCTTGAGACCCGCAGGGGCAACATAAGGAGACCTAGTCTCAAAAAATAGCTGTGGGCATGGTGGTGCACACCTGTAATCCCAGCTACTTTGGAGGCAGTTGCTGGGGATCCCTTGAGTCCTGGGTACTCCAGGCTACATCATAGTGAGACCTAGCCTCAAGATAGACAGGTGGCTAAATCTGAGATAGATAGATAGATAGATAGCTAGATAGATAGATAGATAGATAGATAGATAGATAGATAGATAGATAGATAGATAGATAGATAGATAGATAGATAAGAATAGATGTGGAGGGCACAGATGGGGGAAGAAGAAAAAATTGATAAATAAACTTTAAATGTAACCACTGGATATACTTGCTTCATTCTTATAGATAGATAGATAGATAGATAGATAGATAGATAGATAGATAGATAGATAGATAGATAGATAGATAGATAGATAAGAAAGAATAGATGTGGAGGGCACAGATGGGGGAAGAAGAAAAAATTGATAAATAAACTTTAAATGTAACCACTGGATATACTTGCTTCATTCTTATGGCACAAAATTACTTTCTCAATTTGGGGAAACAAAAAACTAAACTAAAAATAAAGTAAAACATCTAGGGGCTGTTTTTCAGTCTTAGCTCAGTTTAGGTGTGAGTCTCTGAAGAACACAAACTGAATCTTATACCTCTATGTACCCCCGTAGAGCACTGTACAAGGTCATCCTTTAAGGAGTACTACTTGACAGTCACATCAGAGCCCACACAACTAGAGTCATGACCATCACACCCCATCTCCAGAAAAACATGCACAGTCCTGAGACATGTTTTTGAAGTTGTTCTACTTAAGTTCTAAGAGCTTTATCCACATGTTCTTCAGAGAGGTGAGGAGGCATTACCTAGTATTGTTGAGATGAAGGCTGTGACACCAGCAAAGGGCTTACATCACTGTCTATCCTCCCCACTCCACATCTCTCCTCACAACCCTGTCCTACCTGGGAGGCTGAATGCTCCTCAATCTGAAAGCACCATTAGGACTATGAAGGGGGTATTTCAGAGGTGCAGCAGAGTTCTTAGACTCATGAAAGGAGGGAAGGTCACTGTTAGTTGGTTAATTTACCTGTGCTTGCCGCAGAGGTACAGTCTCATTGGACTCAAGCTTCCAGATCTGGAGTTCAACCTTGGGCTTTTAACTTACTGTACCAACTTTTCCTCCCCACAAAACATACTTAAGAGAAGCTTCCTGTATTATGTCACACTCATTACACTGTTTGGGACATAACTTTCCTTTTAATATCACTGACTCTAACATCTTCTGTTGTGACTATTTCTACTCAGTTTTTCACTGAAACCCACTTCACTGGACCATTTTGTGGTATTCTTCCTTTCCTCCTCTCCTCTGGACTGAGTTCTTGAGGTATGAAGTAGCAGACAGTCTTTCTTTTATTGAAAACACTTACAAAAAAGAAAGGGGGGTGGTGAAAGAAGAAACACATATGAAAGAAAAAAACTACTCACTCAGAAAGTTCAGAAAAATGTTCTAAATCTTGAACAAATTTCAGATGTGAGCATGACAGGATCAATATGAGTTTGGGAAAGTGGGGGGTTAATTTGACAACCAAGAAGCTCACCAAAACTGGCAAAGACTGGTGTAGAAGGGGCAGTCATGGACCCCTCCACACAGGTGTTCATACTGCTTGACAGCAAAGATGACCGTTTAGGTCTAGATGACTAGTTCTGCAGCAGCGACTCCTTTTGTACAGAGCTCAGTTCTCCCCCCAAGTTGTCCAGATTCTTCAGTTGTAGAGTCCTTTGGGCCCCCTCAATACTTTGAAAAATGGGCAATGAATGGCATCTGAGGCAGGCTGTTCCTTGAAAGAGGCAAAAGACACCTAGGTAACAGCAGAAGTTTAGGTAAGGTTAGAGAGAATACTGAGTTCCATGGCCTGGATGTCAGGAATCTCCTCTTCAACTCTCTGAGCTGCCCAGCTTTGACCAGTGTTCCCTCCAGTCTAGAGTGGGAGGGAAAACAATATATAAAAAGACAAGGCATCCAAATAGGTGAACCATGGGCAAGGTTGGATGGCATCTTAGCAATTATACATCTATTCATAGGTAGGAAAATGAGGCTTCTCAGAGGAAGTTCAAATTAAAAAAAAAAGGGGGGGGGAACCACTAGATGTCAATTGACAGGAAAATGGATAACTCATGATATAATTACACAGCTGCATACTAAAGGTGTTAAAAGTGAATGAACTTTAATTCTTAATATAGAGGACTCTCAAGATTATCATGTTGAAGCTGAGGCTGGGGATTGCTTGAGTCTGTGGTACCACAGGCAACGTGAGCCTGCGGTTCCATGGGCAAAAATAGCGAGACCCACTCTCAAAAAAAAAAAAAAAAGATTATCATGTTGGTCAAATAAAGTAAGTCTCAGAAGAATAAATACTACAGTATTATTTTATGTATATAAATTGTAGTAAATATAACTAGCATAAATTTCAGAATAATTGGTTCTAGAGGATCAAGAAAAGGATGCACTCAGGAAGAGCCATGGTTAGGAGGGAAGACATCAAAGACTGGGAGTATCCTGCCACATACACACACACACTGCCTGAATTTTGACAATTCAATTGTTTTTGAATTTTAGATTTCTAAAATGAGGGTATGCATAACAAGCTACAGCAACTTAGAATCATACTTGAAATTAATCTCATAAAATAAAGGTATAATTTTCCAATAATGGATTTGATAAGTTTTGTTCTTAAACCATACAGTTGTACCTTTATTTTTAACCACTAGAATCTTACAGATATATTACAAATATTCTTTATATATTCAAAGTATAAAGTCCAGTTAAAATAGGTTACAATGAGTCTGGTTAATATAGTCTGGGACACTAGGATTAGGGGTAGAGACAAAATTAGATGGACAGTCTTGAAGATAATTGGTTAGATAAGATCACAGATTTCAATAATAAGATGGAGATAGGACTAGAAAGCCATAGAAACCAGGATGGAATAAAGGAGAACATGGAAATTTGGAAGAGATTAGTTTTAAAGTCAAAGAAGATAAGAACGAGAAGGACAAAAGTGGTGACAGGGTTAAGGCCAACTAGTAGAACTTTCTGTGGTCATGATTCTGTATCTGTTATGTCCAATATGGACATATGACTACCAGACATTTGAAGTGTGGCTAGAATGTCTGAGGAACTGAATTTTAGACTTTATTTCATTTAAACTAGACCTAATTAATTAAATTTAAACGGCCACAGGTGGCGAGTGACTAGAGCTTTGAACAGTTCTAAAGCATCTGTTACCAGGAATAGGCACAGACAGGTTCTGGTGCTACCTGTCACTACAGATGCCAATAAGCAGAAACAGGAATTGAATCTATAAGCGCTTTTATTTTCCAGGTCTCTGGCCATCAGTCTGAGAGAACAATGGGCATAGCACCCTGAAGACACCATCCTGCCATCTCTTCTTGAGCTGGCCTTTTATAATGAGCTCAACAAAGACAGTCATAAGCAAACAGTCCATCAGAAGAGCCTGTCAGACCTGATGTTTCTGGTATCTGTCATGTTCAGCCCCCAGAACTTGTTATCAGTCTCCCAGTAGTCTTATTTTTTTTGAGACTAGGTCTTGCTATGTTGCTTGGGGTAGTCCCAATCCCATGAACTCAAGTGATCCCCAGCCTCAGTCTCACAGGTAACTGGGATTACAGGGGCCCACCACCACACCCAGCTGCTTTTTCAAGACCAGGTCTCACTACATTGCCCAGGGTAGTCGCAAACCCGCAAACTCAAGCAAGCCAGGCCTCTTGCCTCCCAGTGCTTGGACTACAGGCATGCACCACCATACCGGGCTCTCCCAGTGGTCTTGACCCTGGTACATCTGATGACATCAATATCCAGCACTCCTTCAGACATCATCAATTTAAAGCAAGAGTTTTAGTTTAAAAAGAAAACAGATCACTAGTCATATACTGTGTACTTGTGGCCTATGTTATGTGTGTATGGGCACATTCCTATACTAGGCATGGTGCCCTTTCCTCCCTCCCTAGCCCCTTATATCCACAGCAGAGAGAGGACACCAGGACCAGAATACTCACCAACCACTATGAACAGAAGGATGCTAAAGCCCAGGACATAGTAAGGCCACTGCATGAAGAGCTCTGGGGCCTCAGGCTTTGTCCTCAGTTCCTGGCTCTCCAGAGCATGCATCAAGGCCAGGAAGGCACATGTCCCTGCAGGATCAAAGAGGTATGTTTGTTCTCCTCCTGTGATCGATCTCCACTCCAGCCTACCTCAGACTTAACCAGAGTGACTCATAGTGGTCAATAGCTTGTGAACCTATATGGAGGCTCCTTTCTCTTGCCACACCTTGGTAGCACCTCCTAGGTACCCACTTGCCTGTCTCACCTTCCTCAAATCTCAGACCATGTGTCTCACTGCCTAAGGGTCCTATAATCAGTAATTCCTTTCCTGAGTACTCTCTGTACCCATGCTCTTGGCTGATGCCAGGCAGTCCATGAGAGTGTGACACTTTGGATGAAACAACCTGCTTTCCTTGTGAGGCTTCAACCTCCTCCAGCTGATGGGAATCTCCCAGATTAGAGTCTTGGTCACTCTTCTAAAAGCAAGTGGTTTCCAAGGGCAGAGATGGTGCCTACCATTCTTTCATCCAAGTATTTAGATCTCATATATTATAATTATATTATTATAATTCAGTGCCAGATTCTAAGACAGTAACCACTATAGAGATTACTGCTAACTGAAAGACTTCCACTCAGATAACCCCAAGCCACTGAGAGAAGGGCTGTGCTAGTTGGAAATACGGGATACTGAGAAGTCCTGAAGGCAAGGGATCATCAGCTCTGAGGGGCAGATTCATAGAGAAGGGTTGACTAATTCATAGAGAAGGTAACAGGACAGGAGTCTTAAAAAATCTCTTCTGCAGCTGAAATCAAACCCCCTCCCTGCCTTTGGAACCCTCACAGCTCCTCCCTTAGGCTTGGAAGCTTCTTAAGGTGTGCCTGTTCCACACCTGTGAGGAAGCGGACATAGGCTGACACAAAATTGTTCCTCTGGGTCCTTGGAAAGAGCTGAGACACAAAAGACACCATGATGAAAGTGGTGAGGAAAGACAAGATGACTGCAGAGAGCAGG
The DNA here is from genome assembly GCA_004024945.1 of Uropsilus gracilis. Taxonomy (NCBI): domain Eukaryota; kingdom Metazoa; phylum Chordata; class Mammalia; order Eulipotyphla; family Talpidae; genus Uropsilus; species Uropsilus gracilis. The sequence goes on along the minus strand of PVHY01000724.1, from coordinate 52,800 downwards.
AACACCCGGCCAAGGATGATGTGAACTGCAGGGAAGGGAAAGCCAGGCTGAGCTGGGACCCTAATGCCCAAAGGGCAGAGCCCACCAGAGCCAGAGCAACACCACCCTCTGATGGATCTCAAACTGTAGCCTGAGGTCAAGGTTCTGATCTTGCCAACTGTGGTCCCTTTATTTGTTCCTACTGACATGAAAGTAAATTAGAAGAAAATCAAATGGACAGTTTCAGACACAAACCATTTATCAATTCTTATTGGACTGAATTATAATAATTTAATTGAATAAGAATTGATAAGTTCTATTTGATCTTATCAAATATTATGTGAATCTGGTGGTACTAATCATGTGGAGAAACATTTTGGGAGGAAATGGTGTATCAGTAAATGACAAAATGAAACTCCTATAAATAAAATTGGTTGAATATGTTAAAGTGAAGAATCACATCTGAACTGGTTACACTGAGATAAGCTGCTAGTAAAACAAAATTTTGTGAGGTCAAGATGTTCTAACTACTGCAGGTAGCCCCACAACCCTATTTAATTATCCCACTGTTAACAGAATAATAAAACAAATAGACCCCAAAATAACAGAGCCAGACTCTTGATAACAGGCATAATTCAATAGCATGATTCAAACTCATGTACTTTCCTCAGCTTGAAGAGACAGACAGGTAAGGTGAAATAAAGAGACAAAATGTTGAAGACCTAGATATTCCAAAATCTACCCTTGGATTAAATAGGTAGTTTTCTAGTGGGGTCAGTTGAGCCCCCTCAACAAATGGGATATTTGGCAATGCCACGAGGTAATTTTGGTTGTCACAGCTAAGGAGGTGGTGGTGCAATTGGCAGTTAGTGGGAAGAAGAGGGCAGGCATGCTATTAATTGTACGAGAAGCAGGAGCCCCTACAATGGAGTATAGCTTTTCTAAAAGGTCAGTAGTGCCAAGGCTGAGGGACTCTCAGTCAAAGAGTCTACATGGTCCAACCTATTGTCCCCCAAGTGATTTTTCTTCTCCAACTACCAGCAATAGCCCTTAAATCTCCTGGGGTCACCTCTTTAACACAAGCAGCTGAGGTAGCAGCTCTGCAGGTTATGTGCCAAGGACTGAAAGCCATATTTTCAAGGGAATGTGTACAAATATGGGAGGCTCTGAAGCCCCTTCAGGCCATGTTTTGCAAGCAACTTTGGAAGGTCTGTTAGTGGAGGCTGAAAGGAAGTCTTCACTCTGCTCAACAGGCTGTCCCCCAGCTGGGTGCTGTGTCTAAAAGGTGCTGTCCTTATGAATTCATGACAGCCCCTGAGAGGTGGCAGAACCCCATATAATAGGGCAGGATCCCCTCCCCAAGAAATAAACTTGTTGACACATTTGTTCCTGATTCTGGTGGGCAATGTGACAATGTGCCCTGTCATCTCTGCCCCTGATCAGTCTTCTGTGCCTACCCCCATTTCTCCTTACTGGATAAAGGTCGATGCTTCCAACATTTGACATGGAAGCAATTCTCAAATAGGCCACTGAAAAAGAGTCCCACTTCCTGGGACTCTGTGCTCAAGTCGCACCCAGAAGGGAAAGATAGAGACCAGCAATATGAGCAAGTAGCCCACGGAGGACAACGTTGAGGTTATGGCCCAGATGAATCTCTTCATGTTCTGCCCTCTAAAGTCAGCATCACTTATCACCTGTGCAAGGGAAAAGTAAGGGTGAACAAAGGGGCATCTTCTCTAAATTGTCTGCACAGGATGAGGAAATGAGAGTCACAGAAATGTTAACCTTCCAGTGAAGCTCTGAAAATGTCAATTTCTTTACCTCAATAAATTTGACAATTTATAGGTCTCTGAAGTAGACTTTTAAAAATGCATAAAACATTTTTTAAGTCATCTTGGTCATGTCAGGACCCTCCTCTGAATCCCAATTTCCCCCTCTGTAAAGCAGGAAAGTTGGATTGGCTTATCCCCAAAGTCACTGCTAAAGCTTTAACTTCTTAGTGGTGTTAACAACTGCCCACCAGCCTCTCCAGCTCCCAGCTGCCCCTGTGCCTGGGTTTCTTCCTGGGGGGAATGTGCGTGGGGGGGGGGGGGGGGGAGCTCTTGGCAACTTTAAGCCTTTGCCATCTCACCCCTATGCAAAGCTCAGTTTGGTTCCATCCAGTCCATGCTACCCTAGTCACCAGCCATCAAACATTCCTTCCACAAAATTTAACATGCACTTACTGGATGCCCCATGCCCGTTGGGGAGAGGGATGATACAAGTATAAAAAAGACTTGCAGGCTCTTGGTAACAACTGGGAAGAGAGACACATAAACACATCAATCCAGTATTTTTGTCTCCCCAGCCTGGGGTAGTATCCTGGGTCTCCACTTCCTGTCTGCCGCTCTTCAGAGACAGGACCTTGTTGCCTACCCCAGAATGGGCCTGGTCCCTGCCTGAGGCAGGCTTCAGCCTTGGTACTACATGACAGTCACAGGGATATGTGATTTAGGGGACTGATACAGACCAGGCTCAAAGGACTATAGGCATTTAATGGAAAAAGGGAAGTTGTACTGATGAAGAAACAGAGAGTCAGAGAGAAGGACCCAGTGGTCTACAACCCCACTGTAGGTCAGGAGTGGGCAATAAGTGTGTGTGTGTGTGGGGGGGGGTGTCATAGCAGGAGAAGTGGAGGAAAGGGAGGAGGGAGGGCCGGGACCAGAATCCTGCATGGCTGTCCCTCCCACCTCACCAGCTGCCACTGGCTGGTAGTTCCAGTTTCTGACTCCCAGTCTGGAATTTAGTGGAATCAGTAAATTTTCCTGATAAGTAGATTCATGTTTGAGAAAAGAAGAGAAAGAATCTAGGGAAAGAGGACTGCAAACTTTTTGTTTTGCTGAGGGTATTTGTAACAAAACAACTGTCATCTACTACCATTGACTTAATCACTTTCAAAAGAACTTATGATGGTGGGAAGGAAGGAAGCTGTGTACTAGGGGGCCTGGGATGGGGCTTCCCTCAATCCTTCCTAAGACACCTGCAACCCTCACTTCTCCAGGTTCTACAGACTGTGGGGCAGCTGGCAACTGCACTGTGGAGTGAGAACCCTGGGTGATACCAATACATCTGAGTTGGAATGGAGAAGAGGCTGAAGGGAAACTAGCCCATTTCCCACTCAACTATGGCAACTTGGGCCACACTCTACTGTGACATTTCATATATGCAAAGAAGGGTTCCAACCTGGCCATCTGCCATAGACCACACCCTTCAAGCTGGCTCCAAAAGTCTATTGGGTAATGTTTGGTGGTGCAGGGGGGGTGACATGGGAAGAAGGGGGCTTCTCTTTCTGCCCTCTCCACTCTGCCCTGATACTTGGAGCTATCTCTGCATGACCCCCACCCCCATCCAATTGTCTCCTCTCCCTTTGTCTGGGGAACCATCCAACTGTCTCCTCTCCCTTTGTCTGGGGAACCTTTGTCAGGGTTACCCCCAGGTTGTCCTCTATGGCAGGGCAAATCCCCATCCCACTCCAAGTCTGACCCCACAGAGACCATTCCATCTGCAATCCCTGAGCATCAGTTGGCCCCAGAGGCCCAGCAAGGGGATGCTCTGGGTCTCAGCACAGCCCACCTAGCCCTAATAGCCCTGGAGGTGAATGAGATAGCTCACATCTCTCCAGCCACCAACCACCATCAGCTCACTTGGCCCATGACTAGAGTTACCTGGCCTTAAGAAGTGTTCAGTCTTGACCTAACTCTGCAATAAGTGCAACTGGGTGGGGGAATGAAGCAATTTGGAGTCCACTAGATCTGAATTCTAATTCCAGTTCTGCCATTACCAGCATGGTGATTTTGGGAAGTTATTTCTCCTTCCTGGGTGTCAGTTTCTCAACTGTGAAAGGAGAATAATAGTAACTCCTACTGGGTGGCAGAGGAGAACAATGGGAAGTGCCTGAAAAAAGCTGACAATATTGACCTGGACAGAGGTAAGGCCATATGAATAGCAACCCAGGATACTGCCAGTTCAGCTCTTCTCCCAAGACATTGTTCACCCCAGCCTCTTCCATATCTAAGCCCTCCAAGGCCTGCCTGGGCTTGTTCTCTGCTCACTTTCAGGCCTCTCTTTCAGGTACATCTACCTTCTTCTCCGCCTGGTATAAAGATGGGACAGCTCACCTCTTGTACTGGTTTTAAACTGTGGAGGAGTCTTTAAAGAACAGGTACTTAATGGAGGCAGGCTAGCTTCCACATTAGAGGTGACAGTGGCCACATTTAGAAGTTGAGGCCTTATTGCAGAGGACCCTAAATGCCAGTCTCAGGAGTATGGACTGAATTCAGTAGCCACTGTGAACTAATATGAATATTTTAGGAAGGCCATACGGACACTTGACTTTTTGTAAAGACTAGCTGCAGAGAGCCTGTGGTAAGGGCCTAGCCTCTCATCTATAACCTGATTCCTTTCTTCCTCTAAATCTTTCAAGGACAAACTCAAACATTTTTCCAAGGTTTTCTGGGCCAATATCCAATTAACAGGAATCCCTTCTACATTGTTAATTGCCCCCAGAGCCTCTCTTAGTTAACTATTCCAACTCAACTCTATGTTCCTGGGTGGGTAGGATCAAAGCACCTTAAAATAACAACTTAACGAACACTTGTTGAGTTAAAAATTAGCCTGAAAACATAATTAGAAGGTTAAATGTATGTATGAAGGAATCCCCCAAACAGAGGCCAGCTCTAAGTCCATGATGAGGATTATCTAAACCTTTGTCCCCTAATTAAATAATTCAGGTCCATTTTTTCAATGGTCTGAAACAGAAAATAATGATAATATGGCCGTGAAATTAAAGTGTTATTTGTAGTTTAACCTCAATTTCCACTAGCAGGTGGCTGACTTGTCTGTTGTATTTCACAGGCAAAATAATCCTGTAGTTCAGATTTTTGTTGGAAAATGTATCTTTCCAAATGAGCTAGGATGACTGAGATGGGTGGAGCCTGCTTTTTTCCTGGTATTTGGGGGCATGGGTCACGCTAAATTGGGTTCATTCATTCATTTACTAACATAGCATTTACTGAGCTGCTCCAACGGCCAGAACATTTAACGGGTACTGGAATGACAGATCTGCAGTGCTATGATAGAACTGCTGTAAGTTTGCTCAACAGTCAGAGGAAACGTTAATTGCAGGCTTTATGTATACTAGGGCTTTAAGTTAGACAGAAATCAGGAGCCTTGCACCAGGACAATACTAAGTGTAAGATTAAAGTGTCCATCGGATTTAGGGTCGAGGCTGTAAGACAAAGTTTAGATCAAGATAAGCCAGCGAGGTCTACTCCTCACCTTCGCTGTCGTGAGGCTTCTGCTGGGAGAGGGATACAGGAACAGATGTCCTGAGACTTCTATTCAGACAGTTCTTCCATGACCTGGTGCAATCCCCGGTGCTGTTCGAAGGCCAGGAACTTCTCTAAAAATGCCTTTTGAACACCACACAAGGGTGGGCAATCGCTTAAGGAAAGGATGGGCGGAGGGAACTAACATAGGGGGAAAGCATACTTAACGCTTTCCGCTTTCTAACGAGTGGCTCCCGATCTAGAAGGTATCAGAAACTTCATTTCCTTTGGAGGCAGGCTGTACGCAGCCGGGGGAGCCTGGCGCCTCTCCGGGACCACCAGCCAGAGCAGAGGTCCCAGACACTGGCGCAGTCCTGTACCTCACCCAGGGCGCTGGGTCCCGTCGCACCTGGGCCCGAGTCCTCTGCCACACAGCCAGCTTCCCACCGCGACTGCGCAGACGCAGACGACCCACCCCTGCTCCTTGGGGCCCCAGGTCGCTGAACCCGACATTCCCTCAACGCACTCTCCAGTGCCGAGGACTTCGGTCTCCCAGAGACACGATTGGAAAATGCTGGGGTCCCAAGTCGTGTGCTTCCCATCTAGTAAGCTCGTGATTTAATAGCAATTGCGAGTTCCCTAGGGGCCACTGAGGGGTCGGATTCAGAAAGGGGTGGGATTCAGAAAGGGGTGGGGCTGGGGTTTTCATTCAGTTTGCCCTTCCCCAAGGTTGACTTAGGTCCCACATCTGTTTGTCCTTCGTCTCTAAGTGACCTAGGATCTAAACTGGGTCCCTTCTTTCTCAACCTCTATTCCTTGGGCACTCCATTTGTCTTCCGCATTGCCTCCTGCCCTGTTTTACCATCCATTTTCCACCTCCCCGGGCCTGTTGATCACAAGGCCAGGCAGATTCTGTCCCCCATTCAATCAGTCTTCTTTTGTGTCTTCAACCCAATCCCTCCCAGTCTTGGTGTATATAAATAAGCAGTAAGAATTGCCATCGGTGGACTGAAAAAGGAAACCATAGAGAAGGTGGCAAAATAATCGGGCTACTGTACCTTAACTATGCATTTGCTAGAAGCATATTTGATTTGTTGGAACAAAAGAGGTAAAGCAAATTATTTGTACATAAGGGGAGTACCCTGCTAAATTCAGAAATAACTGCTACTTGCTAGGGGCACTTAAGTAAACATCCTATTAATCCTCACAACTCCATTAAATTGGTTGTTTACAGCCGGGCACGGTGGCTCGTGCCTGTAAGCTTCAGCCTATGAAGCGGCCGGGGCTAGGGATCGCGGTTCGAGCCCCGCCTTGGGCCCATAGCAAGACCTGGTTCCAAAAAAAATAGCTGGGCATGATGGCACGTGCCTGTAGTCCCAGATATCTGGGAAGCTGAGGCTGGGGATTGCTTGAGTCTGTGGTATCCCGGACGAGAGACTGCGACTCCATGGGCAAAAACAGCAAGACCTAGTCTAAATAAATATATGTTAGTTTACTTTCTTACATGCCAGAAGCTGCAGTGTCTAAGTAACTAGATGCTACATTTGAACTGTGGTCAATGCAAACGAGTGCCAGGGTCCAGCTGCACCTAGGAGTCAATGAATGAGCCTGGGTGGAAATTTATAATATGAGCTCCTATAGAAAAGACAGGCCACTACAGGCCACTGTAATCATGGCCACTTTATAAATTTACAAACATGAAATACAAAAGGCTAACCATTTTCTGAAAGTGGAGTGTATGGACTGAGTCAGCAGAGCTTAAGATTTCCTATTTCCTTGTTGACTTGTACAGGGCACCATCTATTTGAAGTTATTCCTGCAGTCTTGAATTAAACATTACTTCCTCTGTGGACTGCTATTTTGAAAGGACTGTAAGACATGCCATATGACAGAAATTTTCACTGGTTCTAGTAGGGAGTTCCTACTATAGCCAAGGATGCCGGATGATTCCTCTAGAAATTTAGTTCTCTAAACCCAGGGACAATGCTATAATCTTGCACTGCTAAATGCTTTCTCACTAATTCCTTTTAGATTTTATGCTAAATCTTCTTCTTACTTATAACTTTATGAACACTGACAGCCAGTACCTTTTACATTATCTCATTTAATTTTCATGCTATTATTCCTAATTGTATAGACCAAAAAACTAGAGGCTAATTTCCAGTCACTCAACTTGGAAGCAGCAAAGTTCAAGCCACTGTTTTGACAACTACTGAAAACTGTTTCTTTACTCCATGGGTGGCTGGTTTCTCATTTGATTAAATCTACCCAATGACTAGCATAGAGTATCATAAAGCCTGGCAAATTGTACTAGTGAATGGAAGGGCCAATGAGGTTATATGTATAGAATTGGGAATTCCATTGTGCTTTGCTGAGATTACACCCCAGAGGCCTCCTTTAAATTCCTTCTTGTTCTTCCTCAGTTACCAAGCAGAAGTTAGGCATTCCTCCAGAGTTCATGCATTATCTTGAAAATGCCACTGTTTATCCATAGGCTCTTTGCCATGCTCTTTGCCTGAAATACTTCCCCTGCTCCTTTTTCAGTATCTGCTATGTTCAGGCTATCTCTATCTACCCAGCCCAATAACCTAAGAACCTAACTTGATTTTCCAATTGCCATGTGGCTCTACTATTATAACCAGAGGTTACAAGAAATCTTGGTAAGGAATGTCCACTAGTAAGTTCTAGTAAGCAAAACAATTTCATGTGCATTTGGGGCATCAAAAAACAAAAACATAAATGCAGTGATGGGGGGAAAGGTACCCTGAGAGGAAATATAAATTTGGGAGCTCTGAATTGTGGTCTACCATTGTCAAAACTATTTCAAAGAGGGGAGCCTGATTAGCTCTCAAGGGAGATGAGGATATTTTCTCCCAGTATCCCAGACATCTGTGGGAGTATTTAGTATCAAGCTGCAAACTGGCAACAGTAAATCACTGAGGATGTAACATAATGGCTATCAAAGAAAACTGGCTTCTGGGATGGCTCTAATTCCAACACACACAAAGCTTTGAATGCAAACAGATCTTTGATTTTCATTAATTTACGTGACTAACAGGTTCAAGTTCCTCTTTAAAGCGGAGCAAGTTCCCTTGAAGAGTGGATACAAGAGTAAGGATGAGTGTGACTATTTACAGACATAATGGGCATGTAGGCAGATAGACCTGCCTCAACTATTACATTTCTTCCCTTCCCTCCTGAGTCCTTCCAATTAAAGAGACTAAGAACAGAAACTCTGATTGTTATGGACCAATTAAACAATGGCAAGTTTACAGGGGTTAAATTACTTGCCTTCCTCAACTGTTCTTCATTTAAATTTTTACTTAAAAGCATTCTTCCAACAAAACCTCAAACTACTTATTCTTATATGCTAACAGTATCTCAATCAACCTTTTAAATTCTAAACATTCATACTTAGTTCTAGAGGTATGTAGAAGAGCAAGCTTTTATGATCAGTACAAAGGAGTGACTCATCCTTCTGAAGGGTTCTGGAAGGAATGAGTTGTAAGCCAGGAAGGTGATCACAACACTTTTAAATGCTTCTAGCTGAAATCTTCAAATTTTATTTGAAACAGATTCTCAGAGTATCAAACACTTTTATTCAAGTGTTTTATTTAAGTGTACAAAAGCACATTCCTAAACCAAATGCATACATGTGATTTTTACATATTCTGCTATTTAAAGATTACTTAATCCTGTTTCATAATCACCAGAGGTGACCATCAATCTATATGTAAGGGTATACACATTCACAGATTGGAAAATACATGCATTTTTTTCATTTGCTTTTACATTTAGATCAATTTCACTTAGATTCCTATCTTGCCCTGATAAGATCCCATGCTTGCTGATGGCTAAGAGGTAAAATACAGTAGTAGACTATCCTAGAGGTTAGCCATAACAGACTTACAAAATGAACAATAAATTTTTGTGTATTTGCTGAGATCTCTAGTGATTATAACATCTGAATATGAATCAATTGCTAGAATAATTAGAATTTTAAATAACACCTGTCTTAGTTACAAAACATTATGAAACTTAAGATGGAGAAGAAAAAAAAATGCTTTGATGTTAATTGAAGAATGAACTCTTGCTAGGTGATATAACAGTGATCCTAAACTCTGTAACCAACATCTGTGGTCATTTTTCTTATCAGTCAAAAAAACTATGATCTTTCATTGGCCATGTTTTTTTAGATAGTTTTAAATATGGACTATAGTGTAGTAAAATACAAGAAAAAAATAAATCAATAACTATACACAAAGCCTCCATGCTGCCGTGGGTTGATAAGGGGAGACTAGGGGCAGAGACCCAGGCAAAAAGCAACCACAATGGTTATAATTTTACCAGGAATAACTGTGCCACTCTCTTGACGCTTTCTACAGATGTTAGATAAGAACATCTGTGGTAGAAGGCTACATTCCCTTAATGAAGTTTTCTGATTCTTTAGTGTGTTCTTTATGTTTTGCTCTATCAAAAGCAGATCTAAGCATTTTGCTAGCCTCCAGTGGAAGCATATAAAATACTTCTCTACTAAAAATACTCTAACACAGACATGCAGAGAAGGTGCTGAGTGTAGCTTGGTCACCAGGAGTCTTACTGACTACTTGATGTCCTGACTGAATCTTTTAGAAGGCTATGGATGTAGAGGAGGCAGCTAAAAACTTGGGCATTGTTTGAAAATGTCTAACTGTATGCCATAAACACAGGAGAGACAGAATATCTCATAATCATAGATGGGCAGCATGTGGAAACCCAATTCTTTTAAAAGATATTTTACTTTAGAAGACATCAGAATATCATCAAGGACAGCATACTTGTTGATGAAAAGGCTTAAAACTAGGAAGTAGGGTCCTCAGAAAAGATTAGGCCTAGGAGTCTGTTTTCGAGCAAAGTTAGCCTGAAAACAGAAAAAGCTAAATAAGCTACTTTCCAGAGTTATGTTTTAACACTGGTTTATTAATGATAGCTTAGGAAAACAGTGACCAACAGAACCAATTTCAGGATAAAATGTTTACAGGCCATATTAAAATGAAAAGTCTGAGCTCCATAAATAAAGTATACATAACTACTTACAACACCTATTGTATTAAATAAAAAGAGTATCATGAGAAGACAGCAATGTGTTCACCAAGTCACTCTTCAGACTAGGTTCTTCTGCAACAAAAAAGACTGGGAATATATATTAGCAATTTCATATACAAATAATCAACCATAATTTGAAACATCTTGATACAAAGCATGAAATATGGCAATACATTTTTTCACTTTGCATAATATCAGATTATGGATACTCTTATGCTGAAAAAGATTTGAATTCTACTGAGATTTGTCATATTTATACACTCATATGACTTCTTGGGGATTGATTCTTTGATAGTGAATGAATATTGGATTATGACTGAATCTTCCCACACACACACATATATATATATATATTATTTAAAGGTTTTCTGCATGGAATGAATCTGATGAACAAGACTGTTTGACTGATGGCTTTCTCACATTCATTGCAATAGTGGGACTTTTATTCTGGTATGAATTCTCCAATGGTGACTCAAGTACAAAAATAGCATGAAACTTTTACCACATTCAGTATATTCATAGGTTTTTCTCATTGGTATTGGCTTGCGGGTATTGAGTTTAACACTAATAGCTTCCCTACATTCATCATCACATTCTGAGAAATGGGTTTCCCTCTGGTGTGGATTCTCTGATGCTGAAAAGGCTGAGCTATAAGCAATGAGTGACATACAGTTACATACATTTCTCCCTGCTGTGAACACTCAGATGTTGAATGAGGCCTGAACTTGACTAAATGTCTTTCCATGTTCAATACATTCATAAGGTTTCTCTTTGGTATGAGTTCTTTGATGTTTAACAAGTTGTGCTCTCTGACTGAGGTTCTTTTCCCATGCATCACAATCAAAGGATTTTTCTCTGGTAAGGACTTCTTGTTGCAGGACAAGATCTGAACTATGAATGAAACTTTCCTCATAATCATTACACTCATAGGATTTCTCTCTCCTGTGAATTTTGTGATGCTGAATAAGGCATGAGGTTTGACTGAAAGCTTTTCCACATTCATTACATTCATGTGGCTTCTCTCCTGTGTGAATTCTTTGATGCTGAATAAGATGGGAATTCAATCTGAAGTCTTTTCCACATACATTACATGTATAGGGCTTTTCTCTGAGACGAAATCCTTGATGTTTTATAAAGGCAGGCTCACATTCATTGTATTCATTGGACTTCTCTCTACAGTGGACCTTTTGATGTTCAGCTAGGTATGAGGTATGACAGAAGTCACTGCCACCTACAGTACACTTACAAGGCATCTCTCTGTGAATTCGCTGATGCTGAGTCAGGTGTACATTACGACTGAAGACTCTTTCACAATGACTACACTTAAAAGATTTTGCTCTAGTGTGAATCCTCTTATGCTGAATTATGCCTGAGCTCTGACTACAGGATTTATCAGATGCTTCACAGGACTTATCAGATGCTTCACATTTATAGGGTTTTTCTCTAATATGTATTCTTTTATGTCGACTAAGACTTGAGCTCTGACTGAAAGATTTTTCACATTCCTTACATTTGTAAGGTTTCTCTCTAGTATGAATTCTCTGATGTCTGGAAAGAGCTGAGCTCTGATGGAAGATTTTCTCACATACATCACATTTATAGGATTTCTCAGTGGCAGGAATGCTCTCACATTTATTTAGGGGAGTAAGATCCATTAAGCTTTCCTTATATTCACTACTCTGAAAATCCTGTGTTAGATTTATTTTTCCATGTTTACCAGTAGCTGAATTCTGGTTGAGACTCATGTCATACTTATCAATGTCATCAATATTCTGTATTCTAAGAACTCTCTGATCAGTATCAAGGGCAGAGTCCAGACTGAAACTTTTTTCAGATTCATAACATTCATTGTTCTTCTCACTGGTGAAGGTTTTCTTGCTAATTGCTATTTGCCTAAATTCTCTCTCCAGGAAAAGAAATTTCTTTAGGATTTCCTGAAGCCTTTCTAATCTGTCCTCAGATTTATATACTTCTATAGTCTCAGGAACTTGGGCAATATCCTTTTTCAGTCTTCCTACTCTCATTTTGTATGACTGCACTTCTTCCGACATTTTCTGCTTAGAAATCAACAGCTTGTTCTCTTCTCTGGTCTCTCCATCTGATTCAATATATAAATAGAAAATGCAAATGTAACATGTACCCTGTGCTCAGAAAAAGAAAACTCAGTGGGGAAAAAATTAAACCTAACAGCTACCAGGATCAAAACAGTTTATTTACTCTGAAACATAGGCACAAACTCTCAACAGTTTATGTAAAGACAAGAATAGGAGCAATGAGGTAGAATCTAAATGGTATGGTACAAACAGAGGGCATATTCAGTAAAGTAAGAAAATAGCCAATTAGGTGTTTCATAGGCAGTAGCATGAAAATAATTAGACAAGCAACTTGACCTAGTATAACTTGTAAATTAGTAAGTGGCAAAATAAATATTAAAATTTAAGGAAAAGGAAAGGAGCTCTCCAATTATGAGGTACAGACAGAGCTCTTCATTCTGTCAAGGTAGTTACAACTTGGCTCAACAACTTATTTTTACTTCCCTAATTCCATCCGGTTGACTGCCTTACTCACCTGAGCAGACATCTCTTAAGACTTCTCTATTCTTAGTTTCCAGATCAAAGACCTGTAGATCTTGTTCCAGCTGGGAGATCCCATCAGGCTTGGAAATTGGAAATCCTGCTCATAAAGAAGGAAATGGGATGTGGCAATTTATCCCCAGATACTATACCAGCCACTTTTTAAAAAAAAATGGTTAATGGGAGACAGTGAATCCTTAGAAAACATTTGTAAGGCTTGGAGAGTGCGGAAGGCAAAGATATTCTATAAGCAGTTCATCTTTATGTTCTAGAAATACGTGTGTGAAGAGGTAAGCTAATGACTTTTTAGAGAAAGTATTCATTTAAATAATCGGAAAAGGGATTATGTGCATTGGTATATAACTGTCTTTACAGAGATTTTTATTACTACTCTTCAGCTGTTGCCTATACATCAATCTTTGTATAGGAACTGGTCTGCAAAGACTAGATCTGATCCAAACAGTTCATTAAAATGTAACTTCTGGGCTGGAGAAAGGTGATACTCACTTGTAAAGAGTAAGTTAGATTGTAGCAACAGAATTAGTGAGAAGTGACTAAATAATACAAGGGCCAATTTCCAAACACAAACTTATAGTGCACACGAGAAAACAAAGAATAATGTGCTACATCCTTATGCATCAGGAACTTACATTCTATATGCAAAGATGACGAGATCTCCCAAGGATCTTACATTCTAACTGCAGACAAACTAACTATAATACAGTAAAGAACAGAGACGTTAACTATAATATGATACAGTGGGGGAAGGGAAATATAAATGCTTTTTCACGAAAAGCAGTGCTTCTTTGGCTTGGATAACAGATGACTGGGTTCTGATCTCTTTTAAAGCAAAAGCAAAGGGAAGTCTATTTTTGTAGAGGCAGAAAGATTATGGTATGAAAGAGGCAGCTTTTATACATGTTCAGCCCAAAAAGAGTCTAGCAGTATACAAACAAGGTCTAGTTCAAGCCCTAATCTCCAAGTCTTTCTTTCCATTTAAATATCTATTCTCTTATCCTGATGTATCACTGTAAAATAAAGTTTACAGATTTTTTTTTCTCTTATCCTGATGTATTACTTATCCTGATGTATTACTGTAAAATAAAGTTTACAGATTTTTTTTAAAAACTGGTTTCAGGTATTATCATCCCCATTTGGTTTAAAACTCTTTGAGAACCAGCAATCATGTATGATTTATCTTATACTTCTTTGGATTTGTTTACATTACAACTACTGACTGAGTACCGCTCTGTGTCCAAGATAGCCAATGTTTTAAAACTGGGCATGAAAAATATGTTGAACCACAGCTGCCCTCCTGTGAGGGAGATTAGAACAGACATATGAAAGACATTTATTATGTTTCTGAATTCCTGTTAGGTATAAGAGAGTTCTCAATTCTCCATTTACTTTCTTTTTCTTGCAGCACAAGGGGTTTGATTTATGTTTAAGGTAATGTCGAAAGGTATACAAAAAATGCCTAGCAGCAGAGTAGAAGACAACAGTTTAGAAATAAAGTCACCTGTATGATCAAAATATTAAGCTAATATTTACTAAAGCAACTGAAAGATACACAGTTCTACTCTAATATACAAGCTCTCAGTAACTTAATATTCACCATAACTTTAAGAACTAGAACTCCAATAGTGTCCATTTTACAAATGGGAAAATTATAATCCAGAAACATTAAATAAATTGCCCAAGCTCATAACATCAGTCAAAACTAGAACTCAAATCCATAGTTTTATTTCAGAACATTACTTTTAAATAATGTATGTAAAAAAAATAATGATTGAGAATGAACTCCATTTCTTCTCCAAAATAGGTACAGAAAGAAAACAGTAGGCCAAACATTAACAGAGTAAAAGATGAAAATCATAAAAACAAAGAAACAATGACTAGAACACATAGACTGCCAGGATTCAACAGATTTGGAGTCATAGACATTTAAATGAAAAGGAACATAAGAGATCATTTAGTATCAAAGAAATGAAAAAAATTTTATAAAAATCCAACTCCCTATGGAAACAATCTGAGCAATATTCAATTTGAGGAAATTTCACTATAAAGGAATAATTTGAACACTCCTGAAACTTTTGTTTGTATTTTTAAAATGTGGTCTATCATTATAGTATTTGTTATTTTTCCAAAATACCATCTTGTAACTACTATGCCAGGTACTTACAAATATAATATAATTTAGTCCTTGCTACAACCCATATAAAGGGAGATATTATTTTTCAAATTTCATAGATGAAGAAAAAAGTGTCAGTTTAAATAATCTGCTAAATGTATCACAGAGTTAGTAAGGAGAACTCAAGTTCTCCTTATAATCTCCACAGTTTATATATTCAACCCAAGCTACTATACTAAGGGTCACAGAAAACATTAAGGTAGTTTTCTTGCCATTGATCCGACTGCCTTCTTCCTAAATTTAAAGCAAAACCCTGTCCTAAATATGCCTTTGCTTTAAATTTTCCTTAACTATAGTTGCTCAGTTTTATTAAAATCTTTTTTTTTACTTAAATGCACTGTCTGATCATATTTTTTTTAAACTTAATCTGATGTTTAAAAATTACCAATTTTACCTCACTATTTGGCCTGTTGCCTGTACAAGAACTGTGTTAAGATTTTAGCTATCTGGGAAAAAAAGATTTTAGCTTTCTGGAACCTTCATGCCTATATTCCTGATCCTTAATATAAACACACACATAAACACACACACACACACTACCCACCCCCTTAACTACTTACTCTTGTATAGATGTCTATTATAATGGGATGCATTTCTAGACAGTTTTACTTCTTGAATACATGTTCTTTCGGCTTCCAAATTATGTAACACAATGTCTGCCTATTCAATTTATCTGTCATTCTGAGTACAAAAACCATACAAATATGAAAAATACTAAATAGTGCAATGCATTTTCCTAAGGCAAAAAACAGTAAAAAAAGAACAGGGTGGGCTTCAGACTTATATGAGCCCCAACTTTAACTAATTCTTGACGTTGAACAGGATCACTTAACTTTTCTGAGTCTCAGATCTGAAATAGAATACCAATACCTGCTTATAGGTTTTGTAAGTTTTATTTATTTACTTATTTTTGAGACTAGGTTTTGCTATTTTTACCCGTGGAACCGCAGGCTCACATTGCCCGTGGTTCCACAGACTCAAGTGCTCCCCAGTCTCAACTTCCCAGGTAGCTGGGATTAAACACGTGCCACCATGTCCATCTATTTTTTTGGAACTAAGTTTCACTATGTTGCCCCCAATGGGACTCAAACCACGATCCCTAGTTCCAGCCATGGCTTCCTAGACTGCTGCTTACAGGCATGTGCCACCATATCCAGTGGTTTTGTAAGTTTTAAATGCGGTACATGAAAATAAGGGACATAGTAACATAGTAAACAGTTGTGGTAGTAAAAGACATTCTATGCATAATTACTTTTGTCCTTACAAAATAAACTTTAAAAAGAAGCATGTGCCAAACATTCCTATTTATGAACTCACTTGTTTCCAATGCTGTCATCTAACTGGGTCTCTGCCACACTCTCCCATGTGAAATGCAATCCAGTTCCTTTCTCAGTCTTAATCTACTGAGTCATGATAACTCCCTTTGGGTATGGCCGTCAAGCCAGTAATTCAGTCAAGAGAGAATGCTTTTCAGATTTGGTAATAAAAATTATGACTTTTTACCTACTTTTTTTATTTTTCCTCAGCTGTTAATACTATGTATTCTTACTACTATATAGAGGAAGAACTAAAGCAAAGGACAAAAGTTCTAATATCTGTGACAAACATAATTCAGAGCAACTACCATGGTGAAAATGTGAAGTGGAAAGTGGAATTGCTAAGGAACTAAATTATTAAGTTCTTATTTCACAAAACAGTAAGTTAAATTAGCAAGTGAATAAATTTGAATTTCAGGTAGAGTTTGCTAAACATACAAATATTAAAATGCCTTCCCAAGAACTGTAAAAATAATTACTAAAGAGATGTTGTTGACTCCTTACAAAAAGTTGAGTATGAGGGTTTCTTGTTCACATTTGTATCTAAGAGAATGTGTGTGTACGTTGTGTGCATGCATATCCTGTTGTGTGCAGAAATGACTGAGGAAATAGAATTAAAATTCAGCCTAATAATGGGCTATTAGGCTGATTAAAGTTTCTTTAACCAAAAAGTAGACAGGCTATAACTGTTGGAAATTATGTAATTATTAGGTAAAATCAACAATAGTTTACAATTACATATCACTTTACAGTATACAAAGTCATTAAATATACATTCAATTTGATACCCTGAAATAAAGAAACTGAACTCTTGCCCTCCCATTTCCCCTCCATGAAGGATAGAACTAAGGAATCATTGATCAGGAAAGGTTATATAAATGCATCAATCTGTACAGCACCACAAAGAATAAGGGGGATGAAGGCAAAACCTTGGAGACAGCCATAAGGAAGGGAAGACTAGAATGTCAAAACTTGAGGAGAACCCAGGGGTCACAGAAGAGTTAAGCAATAGAAGGGGCAGGTTCTGTTCACCGGTGGAAATGAGGGGCACAGCATATGTTCCACATTCTAAAATAACATGAAAAGATCACAACTGAGGAGCTGAAGTTGAACTCAGATGTCTCAGAACACGAAGAGATGACCACCAACCATGACTTCTGAGTGAACTGGGTTCAAAATGCATCTGGTTTCAATGGAGGGCTTCCTTTGGCCCTTTAGAAATTTAACAAAGGTCATTTGAGCAGCTGCAATTTCACATACTGGTAGCATCCTGGGGAGCATCTATTCCATTAATCAGCTTAATATCTTACAATCGAGGAAAAGGAGTTTCCGAGCAGGGGCGAGGAAGCCGATACCTGGGCCATCTCTTGGAGATTCCTGCTGAAAGGACTGCAAGTGTTTCTCCAGAGAAAGCACTTGCCTGGGTATGACTCAGGGCCGGGCAGGAATTCACACTATGAATCCGGGAGGTGGGAAGGCGGAGAAGTATGCCTATAAAGATCAAAGAGCCAGGAATGGAAAACACACTAAAAACCTGTCCAGTGGATAGGCTGCCTCCCCACAGATAAGACCTTGCTGATTCTGAATATAATCAAG
Source organism: Uropsilus gracilis (assembly GCA_004024945.1). Taxonomy (NCBI): domain Eukaryota; kingdom Metazoa; phylum Chordata; class Mammalia; order Eulipotyphla; family Talpidae; genus Uropsilus; species Uropsilus gracilis. The sequence continues at coordinate 34,754 of PVHY01000724.1, read as the reverse complement.
GAGACAGAGCAACACCCTAGATGCCAGCAGCATAGACAACGAAGAGGGAGAGAGAGCGCATGGGAGCACTATGATTACATACACACACAAAAAAGAGCAGAAACAAAGAAAGGCAAAAAATGAAAGGAGGAATAATGCTCGTATCAAAGGGGCCACTACACCCCCACTGATGCTTCTCTGGAGACTACAGGTAGCCTAATCTCAGCTCTTACTATATCAAGCAAATGACAAAGGAGAGACCCAGTTAAGAATTTTGACCCCACCTTAGTGTACGGACAATATCTGAGACTTCCAATGCCTTGGGTGAGGTTACTTAGAATTTCCACCTGGGTGACTCACTAAAAGGTATTCACAGTGAGTCATGCCTTTAACATGAAATCTCTCAAATTCTGCCTGCTTGGAGATGAATAGAGGGATCTTAAGAAGTGAGGGACTATTCAAAAAGAAGAATTCAGTCTTTCTTCCTAGGAAAATGGGAAACTCTCAGATACATGAATACTGAGATACCAGGAAAGAAAATGTCCATGGGTTGGTAGGTTCTAGAGTCTTTCTTATTAAAAAAGGAAAAGACAGGGAATGCAAGAACTTAGGCAAAGCAAAAGCAAGTTCCTTTCTGCTACCAGGGAATAGGTGTCTCAGAGAAGCAGGAATCATCAGCATAAGATCAGGAGTAGAATGTCTCTTTATGAAACTCCCAAAGGAAACCCACTCCCAGAGGAGATGACCTTAAAGTTGGAGGATTCGAATGTTCTAAATAAAACCTAGAATCTGAATCACACTCAACTACCTCACACCAACTCAGGAATAAGGAAGTAAAGAAACCCTAACAGGTAAACTGAATAATATGAAAGACGATCCTTACCCAGTGAGACCACGTTCCCATAATTCTCTAACATCACTTCTCTGTAGAGATCCCTCTGAACAGGGTCCAGGCATCCCCATTCCTCTCGAGTAAGGTGCACAGTCACATCCTCGAATGTCACAAACTCCTGAAATAACATAGCCTGGCTGCTCTATGGAATGAGACCACTATTGCATCACCACCAGAGAATGAAGGAGAGGATACAGAGAAGGCATCCAGTATGCATTTATGGTGGGGAGGAGGTTAGAACCTAGGGAGTAAGTTCCCTAGAACCCTTCTGCATCTAAGAAGTGCCCATCACAGCATTATGGATAAAGAAAGAAGTGTCTGTTGGTGGTGCTTGGGAGATGGAAAGGTGTTTTGTGTGAAGTCCAGGTCTCTGATGAGGCTCAACTGCAAAATGGGGTCTGCTATTGAAAAAAATTTCAGACAGGGTTTTATGGATGGGATGAGGGAAGGGCCACACTCAATCAGCAGTGATATTCCCTGAGGAAAAGCAGAGGGTTCCTCAGCTCACCTGGTACCTGGCTGTCAGAAGTGCAGCTGCCTGGTCTCCTGGGCTTCCCTCATGGGGAAGAGCAGGCACCTGGGGAACAGGTGGAGCTGAGGGAGGAGAAAGGAGTGCAGAGTGAGAGCAGCCCTTCCCAAACAGGGAGTCAGTGGGATGCTTCCTCACAGCAACACTCTAGTAAAACCAATAAATGTTTATCAGGTATTGCATGTGTCTACTCTGCTCCTTCTTAGCATTTGCATTCTCTCCTAACACAGATCTGTGATACAGAACTTTATTATGAAATCTCATTATTTTACCTTATCCTCAGGATATGACATTTCCTCTATCAGAAGGGTAAGCACTATACCTGTTTAGCAGATGGGCAAAGCAAAGCACAAAGACTTGAAATGACTCATCCAGGGTCATGGTTATTTTGTAGACTTTTGAACCACTCCCAGACACTGCTCTGTAAACTTCATTCAGCCTTTCCTTTGTGAATGGGGACTGCCTCTGCAACCTGTGCATAAGGTCCCTAAGAATAAGGAATGATCATCGGTTTTCTCACAATCCTTTCCACACTCCCACAATGCCCAACAGCACTATGGTCGCTCAATCTGTGTTGTTGATATACAAGTTATTTCAAGCATTGCATGTGGCCACAAAGAATTTATGGCACGGACCTTACAAAATGGAGTACAAGATAGATCAACCTACCTATATGATACACAAAAACATTGTTATACATCCATATGTGGTATTTACACATTCACACAGGCTTGTGCTCAACCAAGGAATTAAATGGCTGCTTTCAAAATTAGATTAGTCACAAACAGTGCAGTTGCAACAGAAAGGCAGGTGGCCAAGCACATATAATCATCAAGGAGAAAAGAAACTAACTGAAGAGAATGGGGGAGGGATAGACCCTAAATCTAACAGGAAGTGAAAGCAAAGCAAGGACTGTGAAATGTGGTAAAAGTAGCATATCTTACAAATTATTCTGGATGTGGTAACTGGGGTGAAGTAAAGGTTATCTGCAGGAAAAACAGTCAGCGCAGAGTAACTACTCTGCCAATTAAAGAAAGAGCTTAATAAAGGGGTCCAGCCCAGAAATGAACTGAGTCATATTTGTCCCTTCCCTCTAGACCTCCCTCTATGGGTCACCTTCTTATTGAAGTTTCTGGCCTCTCTTATACCAGGTCCATAAGTTTGCTATACTCCCATTTTCCTGAATATAAGTACTCTTTCTGCCTTACCCCCAGTGAGTCCCTGTTCCATGTCGGCATCCTGTAAGAACTGAGGTTCTGGGGACAGACCCTCAGAGTGTGTCTCCAAAGACTGAAACTGGATGACTGGTGATCCTGGTGCTTCCTGGGCTGAAATTTCCTCCATCCCTGTTCTGGAGGATGATGAACATCACTGCAGAGTGAAATTAAGAGGAATTATTGTAATATGTTAAAATAACCCATCATTTTATACCCTCAGTCTTCAAAAAGTGGCTGATACACTGTAAATAACGCAACAAAAATTGCTGATATCAATGAACTAACTAAATTAAACAGGAAAAAAATGGGTTACTTCTCAGTTTCAAATAGCCAAGAACCAAATCACATGGTCCAAGTATGCAGGTTTACTTGAACTCCATTAATTCAGAATTTGTGGGATTTCAAAAAGTGTACCAAGATAGTAATATGGTGTAAAGATTTTTGTGAAGCTTAAAATATTTGAAACTTAGTAACTTTCTGAAAGCTTAAGTTTGTACCCAAAAAATATGCTATTTATGGTCATTCTTATTAATTATCTTTCAAAAAAACAAAAAGCAGGGCTTTCTGGAATTATGTGGTAAATACTGTGACAGTCCACTTTAAATTACTAAGTGGTCCTGACTAGGAATAAAACTCTTCTGGGGTCAGAACCTCGCTAACTCAAGACTAGGTGGGCAGGCCTTTTCCCACAATCCGGACAACAACCCTGGAGGACCTGCGACTCCAACAGGTTTGAGTGGTGTCCTTCAAACCCAAAGATGCTTTTGACAGGGCTGCTTCACGTTCACAAGAACTGGTCCTGGAACCGGGTCCTCGGAAGGCCTCGCCCGGCATTGCCCTCCACCCACTCCCTCCCACTATCCCTGAAGACACGGCCCAAAAAGGGCGAGTCGGGCCTCCGAGACCCAGCTCACCCAGGCCACGGTCACGGGTCTGACGGCTGGGCTCTCGGTCGGCTGGGCGTCGGGGTGAACTCTGACTGAAAGAGAAACAGGCCCTCGAATCCCGGCCGCCGCGCGCTTCTGGGGACAAGAACCACCACTTGCCCCGGTCGGGCGACGCCTCTTCCTCCTCCCGGGGAGGCAAAACAAACGTCGTCCCCACCGCGACGGCAGAAGGGCATCAGGCAACTCACCCGAGGGGGAGAGGCTGGCCAGGAGGCCGTCCCGTCGCGGACTCTCGCAGCTGGATCGCCAGATCCTTCCGGAGGGTCGCTCTAGATCGCTCGGAGGCCGGCACTTCTCGGTGGCATTTCCGGAGGTGGAGTCCGACGGCCAGGGCGGTGGGCGGGGCCGAGCAAGGGCCCCGGATGAGAGCCGAGCCCCAGTGCCGCGCGTGCGCCTTCTCCTTGTCTTTCTGCCGCTTCTTTTCCCCATCTCTTAGCCCTATGGCCCCTGTAGCTGGTGTATCAGTAATGGCCCGACAACCCCGAACTTGGGAAAGCACCGCTGCTGGCCCCTGCGTGGGGACCGTAGATCGCCAACACTCTCTACAGGGTGGTGCCCGCCCGTGGGGCTGCAAGACCTAATGATAAGACTTCTAGTTGCCTGTCAGCAATAAAAGACACACTAAGGTGAGGATTGAAGGCTTTAGTGATAGGAAATTGTGGCATTAGAAGCTACTAAGCTTCTCGGGGAAAGATGGGGACATAGAGCAGCTTGTAGTGGAATAGAGAGCAGATTGGAAGAGAGCTGCATTCCTGAATGATGCAGAAAACGGTGTTAGGTAAAACATGGTGCAGGTGAACAGGCAGTGTTGGAACACCCCAGGACAATCATATTTTTTCAGCCCTGTTTAAAAATTCTGGCTATCTTGCACATAAGAGTGGTGCTCAATGAGTAGCTCATAAGTAAATAAACAGATGCCACTAAATTGGTGACACAGGAAGCAGCACCTTGCAAAGTAGAAGTACTGTCTAGGATACAGTTTATGCATTGAGATGCATGAAGTAATAACATATATGTTGTATTGTGTCTACAATAGAGAGGTTACATGGGTAGGAACCAAGAAATTGAGACAGACTTGGCGCCTACTGCTATCACTTCTAGGAACCCATTGGTGGCATTTGTGCTTCCTATCACTAAATCTAAAGTCTCCTGGGTTATAGTCCGATTCCAAGAAAGAGCAGTTCTAGGAGATACAGTAAGTGTTCCACGGTACCGGAAACCGAGAATACAACTTTGGCTTTTTCGTGCCAGTAGATCAGTAGGCAAAGAATAGAATCCCCACAGTCCCTACCACACTACACAATTAAAAAAATAAAGCCGGGTGTGGTGGCACACGCCTGATGTCCAAGTGCTGGGAGGCTGGGATCGCTTGAGTTCGCGACTAACCCCAGCAATATAGCGAGACCTGGTCTGCAAAAAGCAGCCGGGTGCGGTAGCAGGCGCCTGTAATCCCAGCTACCTGTAAGGCTGAGGTTGGGAATCTCTTGACTCCGCAGTAACCCAGGCAACACAGCGACACCTAGTCTCCAAAATCAGTCAAACCCATCCAGTCGCATTCCAGAACCTCTTTAATATAGGAATGGGGGTAGAGGTAAAGGAGAAGGGCAAGTTTAGACAAAGACAATATAATGCATAACAACCTAATGGTGCTTAGAGATGACTGGGAACATTGGAAGGAAGTATGAAGATGTATATGGAGGAAGAAATTCTGAGAATACAGTATCTTCAAGAAGGACCATTCATTAGCAAACCAGCCCATGATAAAGGAAAAAAAGTGGTTTATTTTAAAGAGTTGTAGAAGAAAATACAAAAGAACTACAGAAAGACAGAAAAGAGCCATGGAAAGTAGAATGCAACAACTACCACAACAAGGGCAACCCTCCTGAGGAACAGAACATTACTCAGCACTTGGAAGGGTATTGAAAATATCACCTCATCACTGGTAGCCTCTGTAGCAAGGGGTTGTTCCTTTTGTAAGCCTTTCCATTGTTGTGCCCAGACCTGTCTCAAAACTTAAGAGTCATGTCACAAGCAGCTACCCAAGGTCTTAGTTATTGTTTTATGAAGGTAAAGTTTCTTGGTCTATTCATAATGTAATAGTAAAAGCTATAATTATTGTGATACCATTTTGCCAGCAAAAATGTTGTAGATCTCAAATTTGACTTACTATAGTAATTCCACTATTGTTATTTTGAAAACTCCTTGGAAACATTAGCCAAGTTCAGAATCCTTAGCTGTCTTCATTGGAAATAATGCCTGTTGCCCATAGATCAAGTATTTGCAAATACTGCCCCTTCAAATGGCAATGGGGAACCAGGGTCCTCAGAGAAGCAACCAGTTCCATTTTGTAAACTAGTCCTCCTTGGTTGACTTTGTGATGACTGTCCATATCTTTGTTTCAGTTCCTCTGCTACACAATCACTAAGCATCATTATTGATAATTTAAGTAGTTAGGATTATTGCTGTCAATAAGAAAAAACATGAAAAACGCCTAAATATCTGAGCAGGATGGTATCAAGGAAAACCTAAGCCCCCTGTTCCTGGATGGGGAGAGATGAGTAGAGAGAAATTTCCCAGAGTCAAACTCAGAGATTGGGGACCTGGGACCAGAAGTCCTCCAGCATTCCTACAAAGAACCCCCAAACGTATCGCTGCCCCGGGAAGGCAGGCGTTGACTCGCTTCCAGCTTTTGTAATAACCTTAGGGCAAGCTGAGGTTGGGTCCTAATGCACTGTCCTGCGATCCCGTTTCCTCTCTTTTCTATTCCAGCACCCATAGTCTTCTCTGGGGTTCACGATGAAACGTGGGTCCTGCCGAGAGTACGGGTGGGACAGAGGTGGGTGTCCAGCTGTGCTCCTCAACCCTCCTCGCCACAACCACCAGCGAACGGCGCAGAGGAGGGACCTGCCCCTAGCTTTCGCCTCAGATGCCGCCGCCTCGCGAAGGGCAGGTCTCACCAGAGGCAGCCCCAGAACTGAGAGGGAAAGGAAACCATCGGTCTGGCCTGTGCTAGATGCCTTTGGCACCTAGAAAAAGGGGTCTGTGTGGGCTTTCTTTATCTTGTTTTTCACCCCAGAGGGTCATTCACCTCAAAATGACTAGTTTAATGTGTGGGCACCCCAATTCCCAGTTGTCCCTGTTTGCTTTCCTGCTAATGAGGGTCTTTTATTTCCCCCTTGATTCCCAGGAATCAAGGGATCTTGATTCCCCCACAAAGATTTGTAAAGTGAGGGCGGCCCCCACCTCCAACCCCCCACTCCGCATGTATCAAGCTACTCGAACCTTTATTAAGTGGATAAGTTTAGGGTTTACAAGTTTCAGGCCACCCCCGCTGGTGATGTAGAGTGCTTAAACCCTGTTGAATAAAGTGTTTTGGATTTAATATGTAAATATTACATACACTGCACTTTAACTTTCTGTTTCTGAACTTTCTGAAGGCTTCTTTTAAAGTTGTGATTTCAGTCCCAACCTAGAATGGGAGGCTGAGACTGGGAATCGCTTGAGTCCACAGTTCAAGACCCACCTGGCGCGACATAGCGAGACCTAGACTCAAAAAAATAAATAAGTAAAATAATAATAATAATAATAATAATAATAATAACAAATAAAGATGTGGTTTCAGACATTAAGTGGTTTTTTTCCTCCGTGGGAAGCAAAGGTTTTTTGAGTGGTAATTGGTGAAAGGGACTTTATGGTGCAGTGGAAAGTGCTATAGGACATTGAGACCACTCACCAGTTCTCTGCTAATTAATAGGGTCATCTTGGACAAAACACAAAGTCTCAAATTTCACCAGAGTATAATGGATTATCTCAATGGACCCTTCCAACTTGGAAATCTGTCTAGTGAAATTAAATGAAAAATCAAAAACCAAACCTGATACTCCATCTCCATTTTCTGCAAAGCCACCAGTATACAGGAAGATACCTTCATTATGGAGAGATGCTGTTAAGTGGCAGGGAACTATAGAAAACACACAAGCTGAGGGCAGATTGATCATATGTAAACAGTCAGTTGTGGAGAATGCATTGTAAGCACATCAAAGAGACCCTGGAGAAACGTAGAAAAATATAAGTAACTTAACTTTGGACATGAAAAATTTCTGTATCTTAAACCTGTGCAGCTATAATATTCTTCACCTTCTTACTCAGATGTTTCAGAAGCAATCTGACATTACTATATAGTGAAATTTCTTCACTTATATATGATATACCCTTCAAAGTTCTGAATTTGTTGAGCTTTTACAAATGAGCAGAAATATTGATACTGTATTCATTCAAACAGATGTTTTTTGTTTTTGTTTTGAGACTAGGCTTCACTATTTTTGCCTGTGAAACCGCAGGCTCACTTTGCCTGGGGTACCACAGACTCAAGCAATCCCCAGCCTCAGCTTCCCAGGTAGCTGGGATTACAGGTGCATGCCACTGGCCCAGCTATTTTTTTGGGACTAGGTCTCACTACCTACCCCAGGCAGGATTCAAACCGCAATTCCTGCCCCCAGCCATGGCTTCCTAGGCTGCTGTTTACAGGCATGTGCCACCATGCCTGGCCTCAAACAAATATATTTTTTAATGTGGAATCCTACTGACCATTAAGGGACAAAGGCAACAATGAGAGCAAATGACGATATTCTTGAAGGTGCTGAGTCCAAAGAAATGAAAATAAAACCCAGTTTTTCTGCTACTACTTACCCAGAATAAGCAGGAACCTCTAAAAGGGCCTATCTGGGTCAGGGGCCCTGACCTCAGCCCTGCATCTCAGTATTCCCTTCATTTTGATTCTTACTGCCATGTTGAGGCACAGCCTGTAATGTAAGAATGTCTTATTCCTTCATTCCATCTTTAAAACTTTGACCCAGATGTCAGAAAACAAGATTCCTTTAATCACTTTAAAATACCTGAGGTAGATTGGCATATTCAGAAGATTTATCACTGAAAATGAAATGTATAAAGAAAATATAGTTGGAAAACAAAATGTTGACACAAATGATGATAAAGTGGATATAAATTCTAAAGATGGGAACAGTAGCAAAGCTAGGACTCTTAGGAAAGGTTAAATGGATTTCAATATTTTAAAATATAAGTTGTAAGTTCTCCCCTCCTTGTGTGCCCCAGTGGATCATGACATACGTCCTATGGAGTTCATCGCTTTTTGGAATGACAGATCACTTTTTAGTGACCAGATGTCAGTGTAGCTGTATAGGTAGGACCCTGGAATTCAAACTTGGATTTGAGTATTGGTGCTTCTACACTAACTTTGTATTGTTAGTAACATTATTTAATCTCTCTCAAATGTTCTTCATCTGTAAAGTGGTGATCACAGTACTGCACTCATTAGCTTAACATCGGTATTAAATGAACTGTGTAAGTAAACTTCCCGGCACAGAGCCAATACAAATGGTATTTATTCAGCATTTACCATGTCACACCACTGAATTTAGTGAATTGCCTTCATGATTTTTTTGTATGAGGTACTAGCAGCATATCTACATGTCACTTTTTACTACTGCTGTAATAAACCTTTTTTTAATCTGCAGAATAGGAAAATTAATTTAATAAACATCTCCTAGGACAGCTAGATCTTACTTGCATCAAATAAGCCAGGTGTTGAACTGAATGATAACTGCTGAATCAAGGGACACTACGATAGGGCTCCCCAAGTTACCTAGGAAGTGGGAAGCATAGTCGTGATAGCAAAAGTGGAAGATGAAGATGAGGAAGAGCATTTTTGAAGGGAAAGAAATAACAGTTACTGCTGCAGTTTCTTAGTCACTCCACTATGAATGCAAGAGACTTATCATATTTAGTTGCATGTCAAGTCACAAAAGAAAAACTGGCTCACACAGTTGCAGAAAAATATTTTCTTCCAGTATGTATGAATATGGTAATACAATTTTGGATGATAATCAGCTGATAAATTAAGAACGATACCTTAACAATTATACAATATCTTGCGATATCTGTATGATTGCAAAACATTTAGAAGTGATGCTTATTACAGTTAGAGTAGATTTTGGTATAGATTTTGCAATGCAGCTTAATAAGAGCACTGACAGTGCAAGTTGTCCAATACTCCTGGCTTATGTCAGATACGTGTGGCAAGATGATTTTATAGAGGACCTTTTGTGTTGTTTAAACTTAAATTCAAATACAACCGGATTAGATTTATTTACTGAATTAGAAAAGTGCATTGTTGATCAATATAAATTAAACTGGAAGAACTGTAAAGGAATTACAAATGATGGAGCACCAACCATGACTGTAAAAGTTAGCAGAGTTACTAAAAAATTGTTAGAAGCAATTCTGGTGATAGTCTTTGGAATCACTGTTTTATTCATCAGAAGCTTTGATATCCAAAAACATTCCACCAAGTCTAATGGAGGTATTAAAAAGTGCAGTGAAAACTGTTAAAGTTCACTGAACAACCGACTTCTTGAAATATTTTGTTCAGAGATTGGAGTGAATCACACCCACTTAATTCATATCAGAATTTTGATAGCTGTCTCAACAAAAGGTTATTAGGCAGAGTATATGAACTCAGGGATGAGATTTACATTTTTCTCATTGGAAAACAATCTCATTTGGCAACTATTTTCGAAGATGACATTTGGGTAACAAAATTGGCATATTTGTTATATTTTTGGCATTCTTAATTAATTAAATTTGAAGATACAGGGAAAAAACAATGTTCTCTATTTTAATCATATTCTGGGATTCCAGAAGACATTACTGTGTTTGGCAAGCAAGACTTAGAAGTAACCAGCCCAGCTACTATATTTTTCTTATATTGTTGCAACAGACTGAAGAGAATATTGTTGAGGAAGACTGCTTAAAAAAAATAAAATTGAGATCGTTGCATCTCACTTCTTTGTCTCAAACTTTTCCTCATTACTTCCCAGCAGAGAAATTTGAATTCTTAAAGGACAATACCTGAATAAAAGATCCATTTGCTTTTCAAACCCCACAGTCAATAACTGAGTTAAACTTGGTGCCCAGAGATGAATTATTATAACTTAGATTGTTATTTACACTGAAGAATTACTAAGAGATGTTAAATTTATCAGCATTTTGCATTAAGATTAAAGATGATTTTCTATTGCTAAGCATAAGGAGTATATTGCTGCTACTACTATTCACAACTACCTATTTGTATGAATTAGAATTTTCAATTTTTTTTTTTGAGACTAGGTCTTGTTATTTTTGCCCATGGAACTGCAGGCTCACATTGCCCACGGTACCACAGACTCAAGCAATCCCCAGTCTCAGCTTCCCAGGTAGCTGGGATTACAGGCATGCACCACCACACCCAGCTATTTTTTTGGGACTAGGTCTATGTGCCCTTGGCGGGATTTGAACCGTGATCCCTGGCCCCGGCCACAGCTTCCTAGGCTGCTGCTTACAGATATGTGCCACCATGCCCGGCCAGAATTTTCAATCTTGACATGACTTAAAACAAAGAAATCAACTCAACAGTGTCCCTGATATGCATGTAACCTTGTCTTCTTGTGTTCCTAACTGGAATGAACTTATGAACAGGCAAGCACACCCATCACACTAAACACCACCTTTACAAAATGTTTGTTTTGTATTTTTTTCAAAAATTGTATTTAAATGTTAATAAAGTTAAATTTGGAATTTACTGGACTTTACTTCCACATGTAGTATTGTTACAGGAAACTTGTTTCAGTTTCAACATATAGGGCGATAATGTAAAATACATTTCTGTGAATTACTAGCAATTAGAAAAAATATTCTTTGACAATTTTACACTCAGATTTATTCCCTGACCCCTACTGATGTCTTGCTCCTTCCTTTTAGGTAGAACCCCTTCAAACTCAGTTATTCACCATCGTATGTGGTGGTGAATGTTCCCCTTTTTTGTTCTAATTCCAGGATGTAATATTTGATGCTTATTATCACCTGCCTCTTTCAGCATGGATGCATGTTATAATTTTAGATAATGTGTTATTGTTGATGGGAGACAAGAATTTCCTTAAGCAGTACCAAGGAAGCCCCCTGAAACATTCTATGTTAAGTTGGTGGTTATTTGGACTATTTTCATTTCCCTCTTTCAAGGAATCAGAGCTTAGCAAGAGCCACTCATTTCCAAGTAAACCCATGTTCATCCCACCCCCAAACCTTACACAAGTCTGTATATTCCATGTGTCCTATTCCAGTTTGCCACCAAGAATATCACAACTGAACAGTAACCACACACTGGGGACTAGCAATACTCTGCTTACCACGTTGTGGTAAGTGGCCAAGTCCACAGTCTGACAGTCAAGGACCACTCACAGCACCAAATGTTTTACACCATGTTCCCTAAAGCAGAGGCTCAGATTCAGTACTATGTGATTTGTTGATAGCATGACCTTCACGGTTGGGAATGAAACAGGACATAGTAGGGCAAGAGTGGAGCATTGATATAGCCTCAGATAGACTAGCTGTGACCAGATACACAAAAGTTCTGGAGCGCAAACTGTACCAGTTTCCCCTTAAGACAAATCAATCAGGTTTTGGTACCCCATATCCATTAGTTGAGATGACCAAAGGGTGAGAAGCAGCTAACTCCTGGGTGAGGTAAGCCCCATCATCTGAAGGCATGTCCTGTGTCTAAAAAACGGGGATGCTGTGAGCACTTAGTCCACACTCAGACCAGCTGGATGATGGACATGCTAGCTTGGCAAAGGGGATCTGCACAGGGAGCAGTGTACAACAGACACGAGTATTTACTGAACATTTATTATACGTCAGGAAGTCAGCAGAAACAGGACTTCAGCAGAGACCAGAATATCCTCCCACTTTCTAGCAAACAGGTTCAAAACCTTCCTCAACAACTCTTTCCCACCAGGCACAGCTAACCACAACCTCCCTGCTCCTAATTACCGTTCACTTTCAAAACCAGCTTCAACTCGAAGTGAAACTCATTCTATATGCTATTATCTATAAGGAAAATTGCCCTGGACAACAGGGAACTATCATTTGGATCAGTTCTTTCTATGGTTCAAGTCCTTCGATGGACGTAACTGCTCTCATTCTTGTGGGTGATAGAATATAAACCAGTCTACAGTTAGACCTGTCTTTTTATATTAACCAAAGTTTACTCTCCTCACTTTATAATTGTAATTTTTCCTGTTGCCAGCTAACCCTAATGGTAGGAGAATTCAAACAAACACAATGTGGAATATGTTTCAAGTTGCAGTCTGAGTAAGGCAGTAGGAACATGAACCCCAGCTCTGCTAACTAGTCTCTGAATCCCAACTATCACAAAATATATAAATAGCTTAAGTCAGAGGGTTCTTCTCAGAGGGTTTAATATTCAATAACAGGAACATTACAGTGGTTGGGATAATCATTTTTAGAAAAGGTTCATTGCTGAAGTACCAAAACACACATCATGCTGAAATGTTTTCTCTTTTCCACTGTGTTCTTCCCTGAATAGATAAGCTGTCAAACAAGGTGGAAACTACAAGTAAAGCTTATTTAAATTGACTGCATTCATGAGGCATCCCCCAGTGTCAATGTTCTGAGCTTCAAAAGAAAAATGAATGCCATCTGAAGGCTTTCCATCTACCATGCCAGTAGTTTCTCTCCTCTCTAGATTCTCAAGCACAAAAAAATTTCTCAATGGTGAAACAGACAGATCTATTTGCTGTGGATTCTCTAGTGTTTCCAAGGCTGAGTTCCAACTGAAGGATTTCAATATGTCTGTTTGATGGTAAGTTGGATAAAAAATGCTTGAAGTTGTCATTACATTCATCACAGGAGCAGGGTTTCTCCTCAGGAAGGCTTCTCTAAAATCGCTGTTCTATGACAAACATCTACACACTTAAGGTATTTATGGGATCTGTCCTTTCATGACTTCGTAGATGTTTAAAGAGGCTACAACTCCAACTGAAACTCATTCCGCATTCTTTACACTGAAAGGGTTTCTCACCGGTATGGATTCTCTGATGTTGATTGAGATGTGACTTCAGTGTAAAACCTCTGCCACACTCATTACACTGATGTGACTTCATGTTGGAATAGGGTTTTTGATACTGTTTTATGTGGGAACACTGGCTAACATTTTCTCTACATATATCACATTTAGATGTTTTCTCTGCAGTATGAGTTCGGTAGTGCTGGATAAGGTCTGAACTATAACTAAAGGTTTTGCCACATATATCACACTTATAAGGCTGCTCTTGTAACTCAATCTTCTTATCTTCAATCACTGTTAAGTTCCAACTATATGCTTCCTCACAAATGCCATTTTTTTCATTTTTCTGACCCATGTGGAGCACCTGATGTTCAATTAGGCTAACATACTGGAAGAAGATTTCACCACATTCATGACACTGATGAGATTTCTCTCTAGAGTGGAGTCTCAGGTGCCCAGCCAGGTGTGAACGTCTCCCAAAGCCTTTCCCACACTCATTACACTTAAAGGGTCTCTCCCCACTATGAACACTCTGATGCTGAACAAGATGGGACCTCACTCTAAATGCTTTCCCACATAAATGACAGGTATAGGGTTTCTCACCAGTGTGGACTCGCTGATGTTGAGTTAGGTGCACACGTTGATTGTAACTCTTCCCACATTCATCACACCTAAATGGTTTTTCTCCTGTGTGGATTCGCTGATGTTGAATAAGATGTGCACTCTGAATAAAGCTTTTTCCACACTCATTACATTTATGTGGTCTCTCTCCTGTGGAAGATTTTTTGTGGACATATGTGACCTCACTGAAATTTAGCCTCTTTGAGGAGGGTTGTCCTAGAATCTCTTTCATGGGAATTCCCTGCTTTCTATCCAACTTGTCTTGGTGTTCATGGTCTTCTCCAAAATCTTGAACTTGAGAAACATTTCTTTGGATTTTTCCTGAGAGCTCCAAGTCTGTTTCTGAAAATTCTGAAATTTTCTTCTTCATATTCAACTTTGTATTCTTACTTCTTTTGTCACTACCTGAAGAAATAGGGAAATGAAAATGCCGTTATTTCTTTTACAAGAGAAAAAGTGTCACGAAAGGTAAGGTTAATCAGGTGAAACTATGATGTAACAGACAGAACAAAGAAGATGCATGTATTTGATACTAAGAGGAGTAAAAAGATACTAAGAGGAGTAAAAAGAGGAGTAAAAAGGATAGCTCAAAAGGGCGATGAGAATGAGACTACGAAGTCATAGGGCTTAGGAAACACATTCATTAGATAGAAAGGACATTAGGATGGTGGCATTATAGGTGAGTTTTCAATTACCCCACTTTCTTTCATTCAAACTTCCTATTATTATTATTTTTTCTATTATTTTTATTTAACTATTATTCCTTCCTACCATTATTATTTAACTATTATTTTTTCATGTTAAAATACATGAGATTAACTAAATGAGGAAGGCAGGGAAGATGTAAGGAAGCACCTAAGAGAGCCAAACTCCTCATGTTTTACAACAGAACATCAATGGATAATGTCAAACAATAGCAGTATTATATAAATATAAAGAATCACTTGAAGAACAGATGAGAAGGCTGTTCGCTGGGGAAAGGGGGGAAAAGTGGAGAAGGCATAGGGTATAGTGTACTCACTACAGGAAACTACAGGAAAATAAGACTAATCTTTGCCCCTATCCACTGCTTCCAATATCACAACCCATCCAGCTTGTCACCCTAACCCAATAAAACAACTTTTGCCTACATACATTCTTGGAACACAAACTCCTCACACATACATCTTTGGGATTTCTCTCTGAAGTGGCGCTTCAGGTGCTCAATCAGATGGGAGTGCCGACCGAAGTTTTTGCCACACTCAGTGCATCCATAGGGTCTCTCTCCACTGTGCACACTGTGATGCTGGACAAGGTGGGAGCTCACACGGAACGCTTTTCCGCACACCTGACATTTATAGGGCTTTTCACCAGTGTGAACTCTCTGATGCTGGGTAAGATGTACACGCTGGTTGTAGCTTTTCCCACATTCACTACACTTAAATGGTTTTTCTCCAGTGTGGATTCGCCGGTGTTGAATGAAATTTGAGGCTTGAAGAAAAAATTTACCACAATCATTACATTTGTGACCTCTCTCACCATTTGGGTTTTGCTTACGGTCAGTGTCTATGATGGTACCAAGATCTCTCTTCTGGGAAGAGTTCTGCCTTGATTTCCCCACAGTGGGGGTTACCTGCCACCTTTCTACCAGGCCATGAAGGCCACTAACTTCTCCAAACTCTTGACTGTGGGGAACATTTCTATCAGTGCTTCCTGATGTCATCCAGTGTGATTCAGCGCCATCAGAAATCTGCTTCACTACGAGTTCCATGTTGTCATTCCCAGACTCATAATCTGAAAAAAAAAAATAGAAGGATGTGCAAAAATTATTCTCTGCATTATAAAAAAGAAAGTGACTGCAGGGTGTGGGATAGTTAAATGAAATAGCATATACCAGGAGTGCATGATGTTCACTACAAGGGTGAGAAAGAATATTTAGCTTGCCTCAGTTTCTGGGAAGAAAGAGAAAGAAGAGTTGGCAAGAATGGTTCAAAGGAATGAGACTGGGAGAGCACATATTCTATTTGATGAAGATGATTACCCTCCAAGTATGGTACTTACATAGAGTACCTGTCTGTGAAAAACCTGATCAATATTAAATATTCTTAACCAAATTTGATATTGGGTTATGCAGCGAACTCAGTCTTTAATTTCTCCTCTTGTTCATTCACAGCCTGGAGAAAAAAAAGATGATCTTTCCAGCTTTATCAATCCCTAAAGAATTATAGTTTGGTGGGGGACAGTTATTTTTTCTATACTCAGAGAAGAACCTACTTTCTACAAGGTAAGAGTTAGGTTTACAATAGTAATTGATGGATGCAGATTAAGTTCCACAAGTGAGGTAGCATCTGCATGACTAAATCAGCAACATCTATTTCACTCAAAACACTGACATTTCACTCAACACTGATTTACAGAAAGAAATCTTCAGTCAACAAAATAAAAAGACTATTATTTTTAAGATGTAAAAGAAATTGAGGCCTTTAACAACTTCCTAATAAGAGTGTTTTTGTCAAAAGAAGAATTGCTTTAATAAATTGCTTTCATAAACATTACATAATTATGGTACTAAAAGCTAACATTGTGGAATACTTAATTTAAGTACTCAGTACTGTACAGTTTTATACCATTTAATCCTTACAATGACCCTGAGATAGATATTACCCTTCTTTGACACAGGAAGAAGCTATAATTTTATACCGTGATGACGACTTAAATTTACCTTACAACTATTTTTATTTAATACTTTTCTTTAAAAAAAATTCTAATGTGGGTGCTAACAAATAAGCCAAAAAAAAAATCAATCACAAGTTAAGGCTTTTTATACAGGCTCTCCTCCCCATTTAGGTAGACAGGTAATACCAGTTATCAAAAATTTTTCTCTTTTATTCATATTTACTATGTTCACACAATCTATTCTTATTTGAATTCTCCCCCCCCCCCCCCATTCAGCGTATCAAACAAGCGCAAGGTTTTTTTCCCAGGGGTGAATTAGAAAAACATCAGACTAGTCTAGTGTATCTCTTGATGCTAGAAAGTGGCCTTTCCCACAGAAGATGAGAAAACAGGTTCTTTTACCAGTCATAGTCTTGTTTTTCCTTCTTTCCCCACCTCAGTGCATATGAAAGATTATCTGTTGGTTCTCCTGGTTCATTTGTAGACCAGTCAGACCACTGTGCTCCTTGCTCAATAAGATGCCTGGCTGCTAAGTAAAGAAATGGGGGGCATGTCAGGTAGATTTGGTACTTTACCAATTCATGTTCTTCAACCTGCCTGGTGTCCTGCCTGATAGTCTAAGATTGGCAGGTTTCCCCACTCATTTTTTTTGGCAGCTATATCAAAACATCTCCACTAGATCTCCAACATAAATCACTGACTTTAAAAAATAGAATAGTATATGATCATTTTTCTTGCACAAACTTGCATATACACAGACTAGGTCTAGAGACACCATCAAGAAACATAATAGTTACTGCCTCTGCGATGAAAACTCAGGGTTGGTTACTCACTTTCCACTTTTTACCATTTACACTTTTAATTTCTTTTTTCTAAATGTGTACATAACTTTTTTTTAAAACTAAAGCACTACACTCAAACATCACTCCACTAACTTTCTGTCACCTATGCATTCTCAACAGATGACTTAATCTCCTGTTTCAGGGAAATCAAAGCTATCTGGTCAAGAACTCCTTGAACAGGCTGTAACCACAACTATATAAATTTGGGGCAGCCTTATTCTTTCATCCTCCCCCTCACCTCATCATGAAAGAGGTGTCTGTCTCTCTCCCTAGCCAAGGTCAATCCTTTCTCTTGAATTCTAGAAAACAAGACTGTCCTGTTTTCCAGGGCCTTCCTTGCACCAATTTTCCACTCTTCCTTACCCCATAATTGCAAATTCACTCTCTACTCATTCCAAACCAGTAGCATTTACATATGCTTATGACTTTTCCCCATTATATAAGGGAACATACAAAAATCATCCATGAGCCCAGGTACTCTTTCAATGACTAGTCCTCTTGGCCTTCTGCTTGCATAGAGAATTGTCTTGTAAGTTTATTTATAAGAACCGTCTGAACAGCTCATTTTTGCAATCTAAAGAAACTGTCTAGCTTTTGTTTCCCAATATTGTAGTCACTCCACTGAAGTCTCCAAAATTCATTTGTTCATTTTTTAAAACAGTTTCCAAAGCTAATGAATACCTTTTAAAAACTGACCTTCTCTGATGCTATCAGTAACTCACAGGTATGAAAATAATCTAATGTGACCTTCCCAAAGAAGCTAACGTGGAAGGAACCACTGTTAGTATTGTTAATGTGGAAGTATACACTGTAGCTGAAAAATATTGTAATGAAGAGATGGAGAATGAAGGGAAAAAATCATAAAGAATTTTAAATTGGTTAGAAAATAATTATACCAAGGTGCTGAAATTTTGAAATCCATTAAATACCTGTAAAGTTGTTGAAGAAGATAAATGATACTAACAGACTGAAAGTAGACAACTATTTGAAATTAATTTTAAAAGAGAATGAAAAATTGTCTTAAATACTTACATAACTGCAAGCAATTCTATAAGACAAAGGAATACCACAAATAGATATAAACAAGCAGGTATGTACAAATATATCAAAGAAAAAGAAATACAATATATAACAATAGGAATGAAAGGAATGAAAAACTTTAAAAAAGCAGGAATCAGTTTTACATGTTTAAATAGAAGATGTGAGGTTGGGCATGCCTCTAAGCAGCAGCCTAGAAGCCGCTGCTGAGGCCAGGGATCGCGGTTCGACCACCGGCGGCATGTAGAGAGACCTGGTTCCAAAAATATATAGCTGGGTGTAGTGGCGTGTGCCTGTAAGCCCAGCTTCCTGGGAAGCTGAGGCTGGGGATTGCTTCAGTCTGTGGTACCCCAGGCATCGTGAGCCTGAGGTTCCATAGGCAAAAATAGCAAGACCTAGTCTCAAAGATTAGACCGGCAGATAGAGAGAGAGAGAGAGAGAGAGAGAGAGAGAGAGAGAGAGAGATTAGACAGAAGATGTGAATAAACTAAAAACCTTAAGCAACACAGATAGACAGACAGACAAACAGACAGACAGATAGATAGGATAGATGTGAATAAACTAAAAACCTTAGTTTATGCAACACAGACTGTCTAATGCTTTCCAAAAGAACTTTGGCATCTAAAACTTACCGGTATGACTGATATATAGAGGTTCTTCAAAAAGAATTCATTCAAAAGCAGCTAACAACCTTAAGTTCCAAAGTGCTTGCATGAGTGCTCAGACTTTTATGTACTGGCAGCACAATCAATTATTATTTTCCAAAAGCAGAGATTAGTTAGTGACAGATTCATAGCCTCATTTGGACTGCAAATTCAAGGGATATGACATGTAAAATGTAGCTGCCAACAAGGCAAACATCATAAAATAGAAACTGGTAATTAGAAATTTTTACTGAATAGCTAGACATTCGTGCATTAGAAGAAAAAGAATCAATGTCATTGAGGTATTGCAATAACTACTATAATATTAAAACAGTTATTTAGCAAAGTATGAAATACTTTCCCAAGGGAGAATTATCCAGTTAAGAACTATTTATTATGGCAAAGAAGGGAAGATAATAATACAAGTTTATTAAAATCTAAACTTGTCACTCTTAAGCTCTTTTAAAGCAATGAAAAAATGGCATTTGCTGGACTGCAAAAACTGCCTGCAAGTATTATGTCTTCAATCATATTCTTATTATGATGGAAATAATCAGAGTAAGCGAAATAAGAAAACAAAGAGAGAAAGCTGTTTTACAAATTAACAGAAGAAATAAAAGCAAATTCATACCAATGGAAACATAAAATGATTTTCTAGGATGCTCTAACAATATTCTTAGAAACAAAATTAAGATGTCCTAGTTCATGCAGATGAAATCATTCTTACCCATGGAAGTAATACTCCCATAAGTCTCCTTTCTGTCTCCCATATAGAGGGACTTCGGAGACTGGTCCAAATGTTCCCATTCCTCCAGGATGAAGGATACAGCTACGTCAGCCACATCTTCAATTTTCACCAATTTCTGAAACATGAGATCTCCACTAAATTCCCATTCCCTATGTTCACCTATAGAGTTAGAGAAGAACTGGAGCATTAAAGGAAAGAAACAGGGGCAAAGACTATGCTTCAGATAACAGGTCTGTACTGTGAAAAGCCATTCAAGTACAAACCAAAGATGGGCCTGATCTCTGATATAAGAGACAGAATCTGATAGATTCAGGATTCAGGCAGCTATTTGTCCAAGAATAGATATGGGTCCTCATGGTGGGCACAGGGATACCAGCTCACCTGGGACCCAGCTGAGAGGAGTGAGGTTGTCAATTCCTGGCTGTCCTTCAGGGGAAGGGAAGAAACTTGGAGAGCAGGAAGGGCTGAGGGAGGATAAAAAGAGGTGTCAGTGATCTTTGCCCAGTTCACTTGCCACGTTCTGCCATTATTCCTGTATATCAAAGCCAAATTCTTCTATTTGACTCTGAAGAACCTCAATCTATTGGCCCCTGCCAACCCCACCCTATACTCACCCTTTCTCCCTGAAACTAGGCTAATCCCTGCAGCTGAACTCAGATTGTCATTCCTCTGGAAGGATGTTCTCTGCTCTGCCAAAATCAAATCTGGTCATCTCAAATACCCAACTCACATATCTCCCATGAAGCTGAAGAAAACCTGAAGAAGCCAAAGAAACCCTGGCCTTGAGCCCAGGGATTCTCAGGTTTTAAGGTGCAAACCAACCTCAGGTGGAGAGGGTATCTTGGTATAGGGCACATTCTTACTCAGTAGGTCTGCCATGGGCCCCACATTTTGCATTCCTAACAAGTTTCCAAGCAATGCTAGTGGTGTCACTCCTTGGAAGATGCTTTGATTAGCCAGACTTTAGTCTACATTCTCTTCCTTCAAGGGATTATTATAGTACATTAATAGTCAGTATTAAGTCTACTCTGTTAGAGGAATAAGTGGATGAAACAACTCTTGCTTTTATTATCAAACACTTTACTATTTATTGAGGAGGGTAGACATGCTTACTTACAGCAGAGAGCAGATTGTATTATAACAAAAGTTCATGTAAGAACAGAGTTAGGTCCCCTGGAGTGGTGAGGGCAAGGTGGGAGCATCAGAAAAACCTACTGAAAGGGAGTCCGGAAAGCCGGAGCAGGACAAGAAGAGCTTTCTAGGCAGAGTAAATTATGTATGTGCCACCTGATTTCCAGATTCTGGTGATGATTTGATCATCTGCTATCATCCTTGTTTGTTCTTTGATATTCATGGTGCACAGGGATCTCATTGTCTATGCACCCTGACTTGGAGAGATTCACATGGTACTAGTCATTAACCCAACAGTTTAGACCTCCCTATGGTTTCCCCAGTCCTGGAACTCAATGCGCATATGCAGCTGTTTATTTCCAAGAACTAGGAAATAATAAGCAACGATCCAAAAAAAGAGGAGAGAATTAGAAAAGAAAGCCAAAAACTGAGAAGTGATCTAAAATACAGAGTGTGGCTAAAGAGTGAAAACAGGGCTTGAAGAAAGGAATAAATATAAGTTGTATCTGGGAAAACCACAACTTTGGTGAAATAAAGAAACTGGTAGAGTCTGGCTAACAGAGCAGAGATCAGCAGCAGCAAGGAAGAGAAGAAGAGCAACCTGAACTGATGGGACTGTGAAGGCGGATGGAAGATAACCATGATTTTAGGACAGGATGTTATGCTTGAGAGATTCTGGTGGTAAAGCAAAGGCAAGACAACTCAGAATGGGATAAAAGTGTAGCTTCAAAGCCTGACTGCTTGGGTTAAAATTCCAGTTCTGGCATATAAAGGCTCTGTGATATTGGACAAATTACTTAACTATTCTAGGTGCAGCTATTTTCTAACAAAAGGGTAATAATAATCCCTACTCCCTGGGGCAATGGTGAGTCTTCACCCTTGGCATGCCAACTAGGTATGCTGGACACAATTTTGTGCTTTTTTTTTAAGAATTCTTATTTTAGCACTGTTATTTTATCTTGCAATTTCTACACGGATCATTGGACCCTTTAACAACCTAGAATACATTTTGGGATGAGTGATCTTATTTTTTTTCTGTACCTTGACAGGTTTTTCTATTTCATCATTCTAGGAATTAATTTTATTTTTACGAATAATCTTTCATTAATTATCAACAATATCACAAAATAACTTTAAAAACAAGAAAATGGGAGAATAAAATTTAGGGTCATAGAAATTCATCTCCATTTTTCAATATTATCAAAGTTTTAAGTACACTGCCCTGAGCAATGCACCATCTTTAAGAAGGTAAATCATTGCTGACACCTGCTTTCAGCTTTCATTGAGCAAAGCTGGGAATTCAGAATTTTTCATTTTCCATCCATATCAGGAAAAAGAAGAAAATCTGCAGAGGAAGACACTTTACTAGAAGAATGAAAGCATGATTAGAAGAATGAGATGGAGAGTAAAACATTCTTTCATGGCAATGATGAAACTGCAAGATTAAGGGAAATATAAGACTGAATCTACAAATGATCATTTCCTAAATGAGTTTTCTTAAATTCAGTATTAATGATGAAGTCTGTATTTCTAATTTCAAAGAGGAAAAAGACATTCTCATTCAGGTGTCCTGACAAATGGATAGTACCCTGTGGCAGTATTTTTTCATCTCTTCTGATGTTTGTATTATCAAAATGTGCTTGCCTACACAAAAGTTTTATTATTGTTAAAATTTCTTGAAAAGCTGTCTTTTTTATTATCCTTTGATTCTCCTGTAAAGTATTCATAAAATGACTTAAGAAAATAAAAAGGGCCTACTGGCCCCACATGGTGAATGGTAAGGAAGACTATTTTTCCTGGTACACTGAGTGATATGAACAATAAATGAATTCATACAGATAAAGCACTTGGAGAAGCGGGATGTATACAGCAAAGGCCCTAATCACTCTGGGGAGCCTAGAAGAAAAGTCCAAGACCAGCAGGTAATATAGGTTTCAATTCTGTATCTTTGATTCTGAAATCCCAAAGCTCTAAGTAAATACCAAAAGATTTTTTTCCTAGTAAGTCAGGTATTGAACTAAGTGGCCAAGAAAACATGACCTGAACTGATGTGAAGTTACTTAATGTTATTATTTAATCCATTTATTATAAATATGCATTTCACTGCCAAAATATGTGATTGTGGAATATATGAAATCCTGCTAGTAATGTGATGTATGTCACATAATTCATAATCCCTTA
This sequence comes from Uropsilus gracilis, assembly GCA_004024945.1. Classification (NCBI taxonomy): domain Eukaryota; kingdom Metazoa; phylum Chordata; class Mammalia; order Eulipotyphla; family Talpidae; genus Uropsilus; species Uropsilus gracilis. The sequence goes on along the minus strand of PVHY01000724.1, from coordinate 11,411 downwards.
TGGAAAAGTCTGAATTCTAAAATATATCTGAGAGCAAGGGTTTCTGGTTAGGGATTACAGACTTAAGAACAAATGCATAATAAAAAAGACATTCAGCAGCTATCCTTGATGCTCCTACCACATGTTAATAAAACTGAGGAGGGAGAGAGAGAGAAAACAAATGTTCTAAAGGTCACCATGAAGCTGCTTCAAATAAGGTTTCAAGGTACATGACTGAGCAGCCAGAAATGTGTGCACTGATAAACTGGAGAGCTTTTTACATAAGCATTACAACAAAATCTATGCAGTAGAGTTGGAAAACTGTTGCACAACGATTATGATACTTTTGAAAAAGACTTCTGTCAATCTTTGATGCTTGTGTGTACAGTTGTCATCATCCGCATTATGGTTTTTGACTAGAATTATAATACAGTTCCCAGACATTTTAAAGCTGACATCTCTTCTCTCAACAACAGACTCAAGTCCAAGTTCCCAGTCCTTTCTAACCTCTAGATTCTACTGATTGCAGTAGTTGCCCAGTCTAGAATCTCTCTCTTATAGATACTGCTTACCCACATGGCCAGGGAACCCACTCTAGCCACATCTGTTCCACTGACTCACTGATTCTCACCGTTTTCCTCCAGAAGACGAGGTTTCTGTGACTCTTCTTCAGGCTGAATGTCAACGGACAGGAGTGGGTGAGTGAAGGATTCCTGCACAGGCCCAGGCAGTACTATCTTCTGAGGAGGCACTTCAGGACATGCCACAATCTACCAAGTATAACCACACCAATCAGCACATTACAAAGGAGGTCAGGAAGAATTCAGTAATTTCATACTATTCTTTCATTCAATCCTTTGCCAAATAATGTATGCGTACCTACAATGAGACAGGCACTGACGATATAGTGGGCTCAGATATAGTAGGCTCAGCGAATGTGATTTACTTTTAGCTGGAAAAGACTTTCATTACACATACACAAATATATACATAATTACAAGTCATGCTATATGTTACAAGGGAAAAGAAGTTGATACCATGAGATAGTACAGATAAGACTTTCTTTAGACTAGGTGCCAAGGAAGGCATTTCTGAGGAAGTGTCACTTAAGTAAAAATCTACAGAAGCTAGCTGGAGGAAAGCAGGCAGAAAGAAGGTATTGGTACAATCAGGGAATAGTACAAAGGCCAATGGTGGGTCAAGTTTAGTGAAGGAGAGAAGTGAGAAAGGAGGTTGGAAAGATTGAAATAGGACTCAGAAAGTCAAGCTTGGTTCCTTAGCAGACCAGATTAAAGTAGGACAAACTGACAGCAATACCTGAGCTAGTTCATATCCGGCTGCTGTGCTCCATCTTTCTGTTCTTGAGTCTTGTTCAATCCTAGGCTACAATTACTCTGCCACAACCAGTCTCTAAAATCTGCATATTCTAGAAGGTACTAGCTCAGCAGCATCGTGGAAAGTAATAAGATCCTGCATTGAGATATAACTGCCATCCTTCTCTCCTTCTCCCTTATGCTTCAAAGCACTTTAAAATTTAACACTCTAAGTGCTGTGGTACAGGAATTACATTAGGAGGTAGTTGCAAAATGGTGGTGGCAAATATCACTCTGCATGGAAGTGTATATCCTTGTGGGCCTGCTCAGAATAAGAACTACGATGAAGCCAAGTGTGTCAAAAGGCATGTGGGTACACAAGAAGCAAAGGAGCCTTTTAAGCTCACTTAAAGAATCAAAGGATAATAAAAAAGACAGCTTTTCAAGTGAAGACTAGGACAGAGACTAGGACAGAGACTAGGACAGAGAAACCAAGGAAGATAAAGTCTGAAAGAAGAAATGCAAGAAACCAAAATTCTTGAAGATAAAGTTGAGGGACAGTGTAGGGGACACAAAAGGCAGAAAAAAGCAAGCAAAATAAACTGGAGGCTCTTGAGGAAAAGTCCCTCTGTGGGTCCTAATCCCTGACTACTATTGAGAAATAGTTTTTGTTCTCTTCCAAAGAGGGTAAATGAGTACTATCTGTAGCAAATCTATTTTAAAAATACATTTTTTGTTTTAAGCTATATTTTTGAATATTTATTACTACAAAAAACAGAAAAAAATTTTATTTACTAGTGTCCTAAGTTAGGTCAAAAAATTGAATAACTGGATGTTACCATAGGCCTTCACCTCCAGTCTTGGCAGAAGTGACAGAAAGGTTTCAAATTCTGTCTGCAGGACAAACATTTGGTCCCACTGCAGGTCTGGCACAGGTCAGCAGCATCTCTCTCTGCTGTCACCTGCATTGTGGATTGAACTAAATCAGACAAAGCAACTGAGGATGTTCTGGAAGCACCCCTCACTGAGAAAGGTGAAGAATGAGACAAGTACTGTAGTGAAATAGGATAGCTCTAGAGCTGAAGACCCATGATTCCTTAATTTTAATTCTTTGCTCTAAAAAACAAATGAAGATTTAAAAGATGAGCCTAGAAGCAAGAGGAAGACAGAGGGTGAAGTTATAAATAACAAAGAACAAGAGGTAGTAACATTAAGACATAGATACTCCCTAAACTGATAAATGATTTAATGCAATCTCAACAAAAATACCAGCAGACCAGGGGAGATGTGGTGTGGTGGGGTATTCCCATGGGGATCAGCAATTATACAATCATATATTGTAAAAATCCAAAAATAAAATTTAAAAAAATACCAGTAGAATTTTTAGGGTGCTGGAAACTAAGCAATTCTAAAGCTCATTAGGAAAAAAAAAACCTGAAAATTTTTGAAAGAGGGTAGCGTAGGCCCATCAAATGGTAAAACACTTTACAGAACTTAAATAATTAAAATACTAATACAGCACAGGTAATATGATCATAAAATAGAATATAAAGAGTAGAAATGGACCCAAGTACATGAAAAAATTTGTTTTATAAAGGTGGCATTTTAGCTGGAATAGGGAGCAATTTAGAAGTTGCAGGGCAATTGTATAATTCTAGATAGAAGAAGAGTTGAATCATACTCAATTTCCTATACCAAAATAAATTCCAAATGGATTAATCATTTAAGTTTTTTTTTTTTTTTAAAGGAGAAAAGTTTTATAATGTTATAGCAGAGAAGACTTTTCTAAGTACGGTACCATAAAAGGTTTAAATGATTATATGTTTGAATGATTAAATTTAGAACCCTGCAAAGCAAACATTTCCATAAGCAAAGACAAATAACTAAAAAAATATTAAACTTAAGACAAATAACTGAAAAAATATTAAACTGCTAAGAACAGATACGACACTTGTTCTTAGCCAAAGGCCAAGAAGCAATATAACTGAAAAAAAAAAAACAACACAACTCAGAAGACAGACATCTCTTATTTTTTGTAGCAGGTAAGTGATGTAAAAAGATAACTCACCAAAAAAGTACATAAACATAACCTTTTAAAATATGTATTGTGGTCAAATTGACTCATAAGAGAAATGTTTATTACAATTGCACAGAAATGGAATATTGCATCTTTACGATTGGCAATAATCAAACATTTTGATAATGTCAAATTATCAACCTATGAGTAAAATTTTCTCTCATATATTACTGTTGGGATATAATATATTACCAATATAAACTGGTATAACCTCTACAGAGGACTATCAAAAGTGAAGGTGAACTTGACCTCTAAGTCAACACCTTGACCTCTAAGCATTCATTGTACAATTAATGATGTAGAGGAGATTCACTGGAGCAAAGTTTGTTATAGTAAAAATTCAGAAACAATCTAAATGAACAACTTAAATGGCTTACAATAGGAGTTAAATAAATACTGGTAGAGTCATCAATGGAGTAATACATTTTTAAAGAGTGCAGTAGTTCTATTTGCACTAATATAAGAAAAAAGCAAAAGGCAAAGTGCACAGTAATTTGAAAACATCTTTTTTTAAAGTATGTCATCTACATATAAGCTAATATATACAAACTACAGTATATCTCTGTAAAGATATACAAGTATCACATAAAAATGGCTGCCTCTTGTGAGGAGAATGAGGCAGCTGGGGAGTTAGAGATGAGAGGGAAACTTACTTTTCTTTATAACCTTATGTACCTTTTGAATTTTGTATCATGTCAAAAAAATAAACAGTAATTTTAAAAATAAATAAAATCGCAGACTGTCTCCTCCAGGTTAACATACTGGATACTGCTTCCTTTTGCTGGAGTGGCAGGAAATCTCCACAGTGTACCTAATCCCAGGAGAACAAAAGAATATGAATGAAGCACCAGAGTGCTAAGGATTTCACCCCTGCTCAGAAGCTCCTTAACTCTTCCTCTCCTTCCTCATTGTTCTAAGTCTCCTATTCCACTTACCTGTTGTCTTCGTTCCCCAAGTTCTCTCTGTATATTTTCTACCACTGCCACAGCTTCTTCTCCACTTTCTGGGTGATGTTCTCTCACCCACGTCTGAAACTCTTCAGGCAGGATGGTCAGAAACTGCTCCAGCACCAGCAGCTCCAGGATCTGCTCTTTGGTGTGCAGCTCAGGCCTCAGCCACTCACAGCAAAGCACCCTGAGCTGGCTGAGGGCCTCCCGCGGCCCTGATGCCTCATGGTACTGGAAGCGCTTGAAACGCTGGTAAAAAGTCTCAAACATGGGTGGACTGTACTCCTGCATCCAGGTGCAGTCTTCTTCTTCCACCTTCACTATTAGGAGGTCTTCTTGCTCTTGAGAGATCTCAGCTGGCGGGTCTAAGTCTATAACTTCCCCAGATCCTGTCATTATCATTCCAACTCAGAGGATGTCTCTCCAGGTTAGCGCTATCACACTCATCAAATCTGTTTTCTGCTCTTTAAGATCTTTTGAAGGTCACTTTCATTCGTGTTCAACCTATCGGTATATTGGAAATCATTATTAACAAAGAGATGACATAGAGGTCATCTAAGCAAAAAGGTCATCTATAGAAAAGGAGACTACCAACAGTTATTTACTTAAAAATATGTACCACAAGATAGCCATCACTCCACCCATAAAATATCACTAATAGAGAATATTTTCATCATTTAAAAAAAGATAAACTAAAAAAAAATCTGACACCAGTCCTAATGAAACAAAATTTCAGTGAAGATTAAATCTCTTACAAATATTAAGACAGACTTACTAACTTAGTCCAGATGCAGCCGCTCCTTACTACCATATGTCGAACTTAAGTCGGAAAAGCGGTCAAAAACATTATCACCGTCAAAATCAGTCCTGTCCAAGCCCCAAGAGCTTGACAGGTCAACGGGAGATTTCATTGGTCCCGAGGAGAAGAGAATTTTAAGTATAGATTTGGATTTGGATTCCTCGGAATCGCTGCTGACCAAGAGATACTGGGACCCGCCCGCTCAAGGTTAGGGGCAGGAGCCCCGCCCGGACCCAAAGCCCATTCCCTTTCATCAGGGCCCCAATCGCGGGGAGTTTCTCTTTGGAAGCTCCAGCAGTCAAAGCTGGGAGAAGATTGGTTTCTTCTTATACACGGAGAGAAAACCGAAGCAACACTTCGCAACACTTCCTCGCCGGAAGTAAGCAAGTCCAAGCTTTCCCAGTCCAACCCGGTTGAACCATAAAGGCCAGCCCCAGAGCACTTCCGAGTCCTCTCTAGGAATCCCGGAGGCCTTCGCCTTGCAACAGGCGGGAAGTGCCCGCCCAGGCCCCGCCCCGGAGAAGCTTTGGGCCAATCGGTCAGGAGATGGGGCGCCGGCCCCCATCCTAGTTCTACAAGGGTAACCCTGCCGTTCCCCGCCCACCGAAGCTGCAGATATGACGGAGCGGGCTGAGAAAACGGAGCCGCTCTCTATCCATCCCCGCCCCCTTCGCTCTGGTCCCAAAGCTATTGAGACAGCCCAAGCTCCTTCCGTTTCCTTGGAGCGGAGAGGGGGACAGGACTTTAGGCGTTCAGCGGTTACTAAGGCGACAGTTGCTAATTTCTGTTTGACTTGCGCGTCCTAACCCCTAAGGCTTTGCGTCCAATTCGAAGTGGGTCGGCCTGCGAACCCACAACCCTTCACTTTAAATTTTTGGCCCTTCTATGTTCTCACTGGAATTCGCGCCACTCTCCGCACCCTTTCTCCGGACACACCCACCTCTTTTGCCACCGCGTCAGTGCCTGAGGCAGAAATTCCCAACGTCAGACCCTCAGTCCCTGGAACTAGCGGCTCTCGGAAATACAACTCCCAGGATGCCCCGCGCGAGCCACAACCTCTAGCCAATAGAATTGCGGCTCTCTTTGCAGTCTCGGTCTCTCGGACCTATCAGAATGAAGGCGGGCTGGGAAGCGTTTTCTCCGGCGACTCTGGCTCCCCTTTCGTGGTGTGTCCGAGTCCGTAATCCTCCCTGCTAAGGAGAAGGGCGCGGAAGACTGACAGCCTCGCTTAGAGAGGGGCGTGACCAATACATGGCACCTCTAGCCAAGAAGTTAATAATTTGCTTTTAAGACTATCGTTAATAATTTTTTTTATTTTTAGCCGGCCACGGTGGCTCGTGCCTATAAGCTTCAGCCATGAAGCGGCCGGGTCTAGGGATCGCATTTCGAGTCCCGCCTGGGGCACGTAGCGAGACCTAGTTCCCGTGGTGGCGCACGCCTGTAATCCCAGCTACCTGGGAAGCTGAGGCTGGGGATTGCTTGAGTCTGTGGTACCCCGGGCAACGAGAGCCTGCGGTTCCACGGGCAAAAATAGCGAGACCTAGTCTCAAAAAAAAAAAAATAATAATAATAATTTTTTATTTTTAAACCTGTGTACAAGTATTACTTCACGAAAATGAGGCTCGCTGACTCCACTTTGGATCTAGAGGCACGTATTCGAATATTCTGGGAGTTAGGTATAGAGTATGGATGGGATAAAATTTCACTCAGTTCTGTGAAGAGATTCTGAGGTCTTGCTAGTACTATGTTCTATTTAATGAAAATAAAGAAATTCAGAAAATTCCCTCTTCAGAGAAACCTTCAGCAAGAAAGGCTTATATTGACACCGCGGTATGGTTGGTGTGTTTTTGTATTTGTATGGTTTCACTTTTTATATTTATATTTAGAATCTTGCCTATTTTCACATCTTACACTTAAGAGTTACAATCACATAGAGTCTTTGGAGCAGATTCAAATGTTCATAAAAATTTTTGGAGAGAATCAAATTCATTAAAGATGAAGTAATCTCTCAGAAATAAAAGGAGAAAGGAAAGCAGAACTCTCTGGAAAAGTGGCCAGGGAGGGGTGAGTAAAGATTGCCCAGTTGTATGAAAATTAAGAATTAAGAAAAAAGATTACCCAAATAATCATAAAATATTTTAAATGAAAATTTTAAAAATAACCACAATTACAATTTGTTGTTTACTCCTGTTGCAAATTATTTCAATACAGTCTCAAATGCTTGGGACCAATATGCCTGTCAGTGACGCCTCAGTTCTTCCAGGATATCCCCTGGGATACAACAGCTTCATATTGTCATCTTCATATCCACTGTCACAAAATATTTGTGCCCCAAGAGCAAAAAACCGTGCGAGGCCGGGCACGGTGGCTCGTGCCTGTAAGCTTCAGCTTATGAAGCGGCCAGGGGTAGGGATCGAGGTTCGAGTCCCGCCTGGGGCGCGTGGCGAGACCTAGTTCCAAAAAAATAGTTGGGCGTGGTGGTGCGCGCCTGTAATCCCAGCTACCTGGGAAGCTGAGGCTGGGGATTGCTTGAGTCTGTGGTACCCCGGGCAACAAGAGCCTGAGGTTCCAGGGGCAAAAATAGCGAGACCTAGTTTCAAAAAGAAAAAAAAAGAAAACAACAATGCGGATAACAAAAGATTGTGTGTGTGTGCGTGTGTGTGTGTGCGCGCGTGCGCTCAGAACAGCTATGTGTACTCAGCATTGATTTGTAGTTGCCAGGCAGGTTCAGCTGGTCACTGCTTCTCAAAATTGAATATACAAATCTCGGGGATCTTTTGAAAATGCAGGTTCTGATTCGGGAGGTTTGGAATAAAGCTTGAAATTCTGCATTTCTAAGTAAGACCTTATGTTACCTTGTCTCCTGTGGGCTCATATTGCTCCTGTCTCCAAGATGTGTGTACATCTTGGCTTGGTTGCACAGCAGAAGATGTGATGAAAGCAGTATTTTTAAAAGAGCTTTCCTTGGATGAGATGAAGATTATCATCATGCTGCCCAATTCCTGGTTAAAAGTGCTTCATGAAATTTTTTCATGACTAAAAATAAAGGTGATCTTTCATTAGATCTTAACATTTATAATGATGCAGGTCACAGGTGAAATTGAGTTCATTTGCAGGACAGGCTGTGCAAATAAAACTTTCTGCATTTCACACTCACCCTATAATGACAACTCCTGATTAATCTATTTACAATGAATTACCATATACAATAGTTATTCCTTAGGTCTTTTTTCTTGAAGTTGTAATAAGAATAAACCATTGTGATTGTGTGAAACTAAGAGCAAGGTGCCCCAACCTCAAGAATTGTCTTTCTTCATTTCCCCCATCATGTTTCTCTTAAATAGTTCAAACTTGTTGATTTTAAAACTAGCAATTAAAAGAAAATAATACAAAAGATTCTGGAACTACGTAAGTCAAAGAATAAATAGGCTGTCATATATGGACCACATTTTTCTTTCTCCATGAAAAGTAATTTTCCTTGAGAATTTCAAGGTGTTTGTTCTTTTAGCTTTGCTCTTTCATCAAAATTCTAGTATATTCAATATGCAATAAAAAGTAACCTATTATTTATTTTTAACCTTCAAGTTCTTTAGAAAATAATTTTTTGTGTGTGTTCAATACCAGATTGGTAACATATAATAAAAAACAAAGAAACACCAGAAAAGTATAGCAATGCCTATGCCAGTATTTAAAAGTGAAGGAGAGGAGGCAGATGATAGGGCAGAGGAGTTAAGCATAGAATAGACCAAAATTCTTGACAACATTCATAGCTGCATGTGAGGGTTTACAAAGGAGCTGGGTGCAGGAATCCCTAATGTTGATATTGATACAATCTATTCTCCATGTATCACCTATAAATTTACCTAAAACATGATTGAATTAAAATATACGTTCAGTCCACACGGTTGAACCCCTGCTCTCTTTGGAGTCTTTCAGTGCATTCTCTCCACCAAACATGACATTACCTCCAAGTCTGGACATAAAAATATACACAGTATACACCTCATTTACCACACTTCCCTGTAAGAATCTAAGTTTTTGCTCTCTTAGGAGACTGGGAGCAACTTAAGGACAGGCACCATGTCTTCTCATTTTGGTACCTGTAATGTCAGAAACGATGTTTTTGCATGGAGAAGATACCTTAAAAAACTTTATTTTATAAATACCCACATGGATAATCATGTGCCACTCACTATACAATTGTACCGTAACTTTCCTTAAAAGAAAATTTACAAAACTTTGTCCACAAACTGTGTGCTAAAGAATGACATTCAAGTTTTATAAGAAGAGTATCCTTTAGTTCTGTAAAAGTAAGAACTATAAACTCCACAGGCAAGTACACTCGCAGAGCAACTCTGGAAGGGGTCAGGACGGCAAACCACCGATCGACATCTCAATCCTCCGGGGCGCCTAGAGAGACTCCGGAAATGCCCAGGAGTGGGGGGTGGGGGGCATCAAAGAGAATCGGAGATGCACTTCCGGTACGAGGTTTTTTTGTTTTTTTGTTTTCTCCCTATCGGGGAAGAAGGGGATCGAGGAAGAAATAACCGTGGGTGGGAGGGGCACAGAGGAGGACCTGAAGAGTGGGACCTTGTGGCTGGGATCGGACAGTCACAGTTTTGCACCCCAGCTTTGGAGAGGGCTTTTGAACAGGAGTTCCTAGGAGTTTTGCAGAGTTTACCGTCTTTCCACCTGAATGTAAAACTCGTTGAAAGTCAGCACTTGCAGGGGAAACATGAGTTCGATTTTTTCTCTAAGTCAATGCAATGAACCTGAGGTGGAGACCTGCGTGGTTGCTGCGAGGTCCAAGGTAGCCGCGCAGCCTTTGCATGATGGACTTTTGATAGTGAAAATGGAAGAAGATTCCCCCGGAGATCGGGAATCCTCACCCCCGAGCTGTCAAGATCCTGAAACTTCTCGGCGGCATTTTCGGAGGTTCCGTTACCAGGAGGTGTCTGGGCCCGAGGAGGCGCTGAGGCGGCTCAGGGAACTTTGTCGTGGGTGGTTGAGGCCTGAGATGCACTCGAAGGAGCAGATCGTGGAGCTGCTGGTATTGGAGCAGTTCCTAACCATCCTGCCCCTGGAGCTCCAGGCCTGGGTGCGGAAGCACTGCCCCGAGACCCGGGAGAACGCTGCGGCCGTGGTGCGAGCTCTTCAGAGAGCACTTGACAAGCCAACACCGGAGGTGAGGAGTGAAGGTGTGCGGGTTGTGGCTGTGTGTGTGGCTGTGAGTTTCAGACCTTTCTTTTGTGTGAACTTTAGGATGTGGGTGAAACTGTTTTCCCCTGCAGTGACAGGAGTCATCCAGGAGAAGATCCTTGTAATGTAGAATTCTCTGATACGGAGTATGTTCACTCATTGTAAGACACACCCTCTTGTCTGACTAGGTAACTTGGAAAAGAAAGAGGTCAGGACGAAAAGTAGATACTGTCCTAAAACGACTTGTGTTAGAACAGCAATTCCCCCACCGCTTTGAATCCTTTTTCACTTTTTAACTATTTGACAATGCCGTCTTTTCACAGTTGATAATGATACTCCATGAAGAGGCTGGAAACGGAGTTAATAATTGATCATGCCTACATAATGAAACTCCATGAAAATCCCAATAGTATGGCATCAGAGAGCTTCCCAGAGGTGAACACACCCACCTATCTGATGCACCACTAAGCCAGAAGGGGGCTGTGCTGAAGTTCCTGCACTTGGGATCCTCCCAGATCTTGTGCTGTGTATCTCTTCATTTTTATCTTTTATCATATCCTTTATGACAAAAACAGTAAGCCTAAATAAGTGTTTCCCCAAGGTCTGTGAGCTGTTATAGAAAGTAACCTATGGAGGGAGGGGGTGATGAGGGGAGGGACATGGGAAACTCCCATTTGTAGCTAGGTTGAGCAGAAGTGGTTAACCTGGGGACCTGGTACTTATAATTAGCATCTGAAGGGGAGGGGGTGCAGTCCTGTGCTGCTGAGCCCCTAAGCTGTGTGATCTGATGCTATCTCCAGGTAGGTACTGTCAGAATTAATTGTAGGACCCCCAACTGGTATTGCAGAATTGCTTGGTAGAGGAAAAACCTTCTTGTACATTGCTGACCAGAAGTGTCAGACATGAAGCATTCTGTGTGACTAGTAAAGGAGACATAGAGAAGTGAGTTGACTCCAGGGTACTTTTAAGTTTTTCAATCTACAAACATCACATGGTACGGCATAGAGTTTGCATTGAAGGAGGGGGGCTTTCAGCAAAAACAGATCCAGTATAATTAAAGTTCATATATTCCTGTAAATTAAATATTCGCTGAGGGA
>PVHY01000723.1:0-200112 GCA_004024945.1 Uropsilus gracilis | reverse complement strand
AGGGGCAGTGGGACGGATGAATAGATGGATGGATGGATGGATGGATGGATGGATGGATGGATGGATGGATGGATGGATGGATGGATGGATGGATGGATGGATGGATGGATGGATGGATGGATAGATAGATAGATAGATAGATAGATAGATAGATAGATAGATAGATAGATAGATAGATAGATAGATAGATAGATAGATAAAAGATCTATTGAAGGAATTGATTTCACATGGTTATTGAGACTAAGAAATGATCTACTGTACACACTGAGAACCAAGTAAACTGATGAATTCAATACAAGTTAAATTCAAAAATTCAATCCCAAGTTCAAATGAGAACCAGGAAATCTAATGTCCTAATCAGAAGGAAATGCCCATCTTAGCTCAAGAAAGGAGAAAAAAAAGTCCGACTCCTATCGTTTGCTCTGTAGAGAACCCTGAGTGTTTTGGGGGTCCCTCCTACCCACTAGTGAAGACAGAGTCTTTCCTAAGTCCGTGGATTCAAATGTTGTCATCTTCCAAAATGTCTTCAAAGACACACCCAGAAATAATGCTGTACCAGCTAACTAACTGGGTTCCTAACTCATCACAGGTCTTTAAATTTTTTATTTTTACAATTTGGAAAATAATATGGATGGTGCTGGCATAGAGAACATACTTTTAGAAGTACTGTAAATTGATAGTGCTTCCCAATCAAAATTTCTCGTAGAAACTTTTGGAAATTTCTTAAAATTCAAGGGTAAAAGCCTGACCTTGATGCACTCATCTAGAAACAAGATAAGTGACATATAGTAGAATGGTTACTATCACCCCTTCATCTGGGACTCCTGCTCAACTGTTCCCATGTCTCTATGACAACAGTAAAAGTGTAACAAGAAAAACTAGCTGCTGACATTGTCAGCTAAAAAATCATAAATGTCCAAATGATCGTAGGTAATAGTGAAAGGGGCAGTAGGACAAGGTCGGTTACATCCAATAGTAGGTATAACACTTATCACAGAAGTCTAATGGGTGAAATTTCTTAAGTAGGACAAATACCAGAGGAGGATGTTGATGCTACTGGCAGTTTTTATGAATTATACATGATGCACTATTTTAAAATTCAGCAGAAAACTGCCATTTACCCTCTATAATAAAAGGTATTATGTGAAAAGTGAAGTGCTGGGTGAGTAAACATGAGATGCTACCAATATAATGGATCTTAAGCACATTTCTTTTTGATCTAAAACACCTGACTGAAGAGAACTAGGTTTTTCAAACGTGTGTTGGGGGGAGAGGGGGGACAGAGAGGGCGTGGGAGGTGGTTAACCTCTGGAAACAGCACAGAAGCTTTCTGAATTAGCTTCTCCAGTTCTGTCCACCTGGTATTCCAAATCAATAATAAATTTCCTGAATATAACTCTGACTTGTTGACTTTTGACTTTAACCCTTTGCTGCTGGGGTAATATAAATATATAGATATATTTGACATTTATTCAACATTATCTTCATCCTTTCAAACTGTTATAACAAAATACTATAGACTGGGTGACTTATAAACCATAGAAATTAATTTCTCAGAGTTCCTGAAGCAGGGAGGTCAAAGATCAAAACTCCAGCATATTTCGTGTCTGATGAGAATCTACTTCCTAGGTAACTGTCTTTTTGTCATAATCCCTCAGTGTAGAATGAGCAAGGAGTCTCTCTGGGCTCCCTTTTGTAAGGGTACTAGTTCTATCAATGAGAGCTCCACTCTCATGTCAATCACCTCCTAATATCATTACTTTGGGGGTTAGAAATTCAACATATGAATTTTGGAGGGTGTTAATGTTTAGTCCATTGCAAACATTTATTTCTCATTCACCAGAAACATGCACATACACACACACACACACACACACACACAAACAGTGCCAGATGTATATGTTTGGTGTGAAAATTAGAAATTTCCCCCATAACTAGGAATTACTGAAGTCATTTAGGAAATTTCTTCACTTGTTGTCAAGTCAATGAATGTAGTTCCTATATTCACAGCAGTCTGATAGAGTCAGGGGATAGAACAATAGATAGATAGAATGATAGAAAGATAGAACAATAGAACGATAGAATGATAGATAGATAGATAGATAGATAGATAGATAGATAGATAGATAGATAGATAGATAGATAGATAGATAGATAGATAGATAGATAGATAGATAGATAGATAGATGAAATCTCTCAATGAGCTTACACTGTCTGGTGGTGAGTTCTGGAGGTCTGTCTTTATTGTAGAAATTTGCTAGTAAAGAAAAAACTGTGGGTGTCACATAAAAATTTGTTAGAAATCCACATCTCAGATATATGGACACAAAATCTATATTTTGCAAGTTCCCCAAGTGATTTGTATATATGTTAAACTTAGATAATCACTACTCCAGAAAAGAGTTTGGTAAAAATCCTGATTTTGAGAGAATAAACTCACAATAGTACAATAAACAGGAAAACAGGCAAAAGAAGCTACACCGTATGAGTTATTGTGTCAACTATTATCTTAAAATGAATGTGAAAGGGCACAGCAGCTCAGCTAGCAGGTTGGTGTGCTTGGCATGTGAAGCACCTCCAGACAAATTACAGGGGATTCAGGCCTGTTTCTATCCTGGTTTCTATGTTCTGCTGAGTGAGGTTCACACAAGTGCAAGATGCTACCCTTTCCTTCAGTCCATGAGGGGTGGATGCAAACCAAAATAAAAGGAAGGAAACAAGGGTATCTGAAAAGATATATGGAAGTTCATACCTCTTTTGCAACCACCCCAATCTGGGTAGGTTTACCACTGGTTTTAGCAGCTAAAGAATGTTGACATGAACCCATTATTCTTCATAGAACTTTCAATAATGATAGGAGAAAAATAAACAGCAACAGAACAGTCACTCGAGTTTCTCTCTAGAGTTCTAATTGTCCTCTGTTTTCTCCTGACACTCTCCTCTCCCTCTGTGTTCTCCAACCTCTCCCCCAGGGTGATGCCACAGTTTTATCTTTACCTCCTAGGCTTAAGTGTAATCATAGGCTTACTTATGCAAACGTACGCCCACTGACTGGGTATGTACCACAGGTACTGGTCATAGAAGGCAAGGACAGAAGAGCAAAAACCCTTGTAATTCATTTACCCTACAGTGTCTTAAAGCAGTATATACAGAAAATTTAATCCAGATAAAATAATAGAATGGAATCAAAATGGCATTTATTTGTTAGTCATAGACACCTCTTTGTCAGACTGGTAATCAAATTAAATTTTGCAGTGTTAAATTTTGTCTGACTGATTTTTTATTATTATTTTAAATTGATTGCACACGCGCACACACACACACATACACACACACATATATATATTTTATATCATAGTATACCATGAGGTTCTCCCATCACCAGGTCATCCAGAAACCATCATCTTAATCTCTTATGCTCATCCCTCCCCAGATTTCACCCTCCTTTCCTGTCCCTTGCTTTATGCTTTAGTTCTGCTGTTGGTTTGTTATTTTTAAGTTTTACTTGTCCTTTTGTATGTTTTTCCCTATATCCTACATATAAATGAGACTATCCAGTATTTTTTTTCTTCCTGCCTTTGATTTATGACCTATTTTTCTTTTGCAAATATTCATGATTTCTAAATATATAGTACTTATTAGCCACTCTCCGCCCAGATTTCTAGGCCTTTTCCCTCGTGTTTATTGATAACTGTGGCGTATTTACCAATACCTCCTGAGCTCAAACGTTTAGTGTATTGGCCACGTCTTCATCCTTGTACAAGTCAGAAACCTGGTCCAGGTAGAACCAAACAATCTAGGTGAATGAATCTAAGTAAGAAAATAGTGAGAAGTAGCAAGGGAGATGCCACAGATCTTAGAGTGAGTAATATTCATTACCCAAAAAATATCAATGTGTTCTCCTCCCCAGAATACTCCCAATATGAGAAATTTTCTTTCAGATATCCAAATTTCACTACATCTGGAATCTGTGGAAACTTGGAAAATGCAACAAATACTAACTGTCATAAGTAGTTATCCCCAAGCAATGGAAATATAATTTTAATTTTTTTCTTATGCTTTTCAAAGTTTCTGTGATAAGGTTGTACTACTTTTAAAGAAACTCATCTATTATTTTTATAAAACACTGTAATTTGTTGAGGAAACTCTTAAGAAACAAATAATGAAAAATTTGAATGGCATGGAAGCCATTAAGTTTTAAATTATTTGCATATTTTATAGATACTCAGCAAGTCTACCTAAACTCTAGTCTAAAGTTGAAAAATTTTAGATTTTTGACAGCTTCCAAAACATAAAAGATAGTCTTATTCTTGGCGCAAAAGAAAAGAAAAATATGAAGAATCAGTAAGCAGAATTTGTGCTTTCTGAAGGCAATGCTATACTACCAAATGTCTAATGGAGTATTTCAAGAATGTCTGTGGCTCCCAGGTGCTGATAAAACACACTCTACTGTCCAGCCCTACAATAAACAGGAAGAGCTTTTAAAACTGTGTGAAGTTGATCAGCCTTAAACTTTAGAGATCTTTAGTGATCTTTTAGGAAAGGTCACAGTACACTCTTAATATTTTAGCCTATTTTTCCCCACTAACCTAGGAGAGCCTTTCTCAAAAATCTGCTTCAGATTTGACTCTCAACCTATGTTTCTCAACTAATTAATAGGAGCATCTTTTCCAATGGTTAATCATTTGATCAATTCTTTTTAGTGTGTCAGAAATAATTTTGTGTCATTGTTAACATCTATAATTTGTTTCAATTAATTTATTGACTACAAACTACTATGTATACCTATTATTATACTACAAGAGATAATAATCTCTACTTAGATTTACAAGATAATTATTTAGTTATTATATACAAATCAGCTCAAAAAAATCATTGGTGCTGAAAAGCTCTCCTCACCTAGATATCAATGTTCCCTCCAGACTTTATAGGTCTTGGGCCAAAATCCCTGTGAAGATGATGTCAAAATTCATTGCTGTATACATTTAAAGAAACATACTGTGTACTTTAACATGCTTCTAGACCCTAGAAATCATGAGATGGGGAAAATGCTTTGAAATATATAGAATTGCATTGTTTCAACAAAGAGGGAGCGAGAAAGGAAATACTATATGATTACTTCTTAAAATATGCTTTATGAAAAACGAATCACTTCACAATTATGTACATTTCCTATGAAGAAAATATTCTCTTGTGCTAGTGAACATAAAATATTTTCATATTTACTTTAAAGGTGTGTGTAGGCCCAGTGACATTTTATTATTTAAATGTTATTTAATGTTTATTATTTTAAATGTTACTCTTTGGAAATATGCTTTGAGACATTCCCTCTAAAAACTGCTTTGTCAAGGATAGCTTTATCCTCTGGGTAAACCTCTACATATATTAAGTTCTACCAATATATTGGTAGTGTATAAATTTATGTAATGAAGGCCGGGCATGGTGGCACATGCCTGTAAGGTGGCAGCCTAGGAAGCCATGGTCAGGGCCAGAGATTGTGGTTTGAGTCCCACTGGGGGCACGTAGCGAGAACTAGTCCCCAAAAAATATATCTGGGCATGGGGGTGCGCACCAGTAATCCCAGCTACCTGGAAAGCTGAGGCTGGGGATCTCTTGAGTCCATGGTACCCCAGGCAATGTGAGCCTGCGGGTCCACAGGCAAAAATAACGAGACCTAGTCTCAAATAAATAAATAAATAGATAGATGATAGATAGATAGATAGATAGATAGATAGATAGATAGATAGATAGATAGATAGATAGATAGATAGATAGATAGACCTAGTCTCAAATAAATAAATATTACCAACATAAATATTTTTAAATTGAGGGAAAGTTGATGGAAGTTCTATGTCTAACTATAATTATCTATTGTTAATTGACTCAGAAGTTCCAGATGATATAAAACAGTAATTTTTATTGAGGCAAAATTAAATATTTTATTTCTTTTTTCTTTCCATTTCACTTCTCCTTGAGATGGTTCATTTTTCCTAGTCAGTATTAGCTCTTCTTTGAAATTCTTTTTTTTTTTTTAAATGAAAATTTTAACAGTCTACCCTTACACTTTCAGAGGTTGGATTTTGATTCTGGTTTTGATTTTTATTTTTGCCTTTTGGCAATTTTCCTAGTGATTTTTAAACTTCTTGAGAGTAGTCTCTACAATCTCACTTTGCTAGATCCTACGGTGCCTTTCCTGAGAGAAGATCTTCGATAAATTGTCTAAATGCACAAGGCTTTAAAATTGGTTATAAATCACTTGAGAGGCATTTTCTCAAAAGAGACTTATGTCAACTTTCAATAAAAGCTGTAGCATTATCTTACTTCCCATATATAGAACTTCATTGTAGTTCATTCAGGAAGTGTGAACAAAGTGCCAGAGTAGAGGAGTTCCATCAGTGACTAGTCCTCTAAACTTTTTCAAGAAACCAACCACTGCCTACCCACCTTTATTAAGGATCAATTGGAAATGCTATTTACCTTCCTTCCTCATATAGTTATTAATATTATCATATGAAATAGTATAGTAGGTATTACTCTGAGTATTATAAATATTCATAAAAATGCACTCTGTGATTGTACAATGTCTTTCCAATGATACACTGAATGTTATAAAACAGTACCGTTTCCTAAGGTTCTTGACAAGAATACTGTCAAAATTCCTTTTGAAAAACTGAGATCTTAGAAACCCTGTTTTGGGTGGGTTTTGTTTTGTTTATTTTGGGTTTTTTTGCTTGTTTGTTGTTTTTTTAAGATGATCTTAGTTTGGAAACCTGTCCCTGTTTTAGTAGTATAGGATCACACCTCTTGAACAATACTTAAGTACCAGTAATCTTCCATCACAGCCCATTTTGGAAACCCTGTCTTAAAAGATCCAAGCTTTACTAGTGCTTGTACTTTGAACTGAATCCCATTGCAGCCAAATGTGTCTTGATTATCTTGGGATATCATATTAATACTAGTTAACACATATTAATACCAATTAACATATTGAGTATGAACACACTGTTAAACACTGTAGTAAGAGCTTTCAGCACATTGTCTCATTTAATCCTTAGTACTGTGCATAAAGTTAAGCAGTTATCATCCTTACTTTGTAGATGAGGAATTTATGACCTAGAAATACTAATGAATATAATGCCATACAGATCAAAAGGGGCAGAGACAGATCTGAATTCACATTTGATTTATTTCAGCACGAGTACTATTTTCTTCTTTTCTGTCCTGGCAATTCAATTAATTAAAGCCCAGTTTATTTGCTAGCAATACAGATTCATGAGAAAGAAAAATTAAATAGCAAGGATCACATTTTTTAGTCTCAGTACATATTAATGTATCTTGGAATTGCTGATCTTCAAAGACAGTTACAGAAAAATTGAGCAACTTTACATTTACAAATTTTTGAAATACTATTGAATTGAATAATGAAAAGCAAGCATCCAAATATAATTTTTAAATTATTAGCTATTACTCGTTTAAGATATACCTGTCAGCAATGCATTAATTTCCTAGCTATATGATATGTCATAATGGATTTTGTTCTCTGACATTATTATTTTAATTATGATAATTTTCAGTTCTAAGCACAATAATTACTCCAGTTGAAGATCATACTGATTTCCCAGACAATCATTTATGGGAATTACATATAGATAATCTTGAAAAACTGAAGGATGATTTGTGTTGTAGCAGGCAAAAAACAGGATTGAGTTTATAACTAGATGGGTTAATAGAGAAAAAAACTGACATTTTCTAAAATACAATTCCCATTTGGTAGTCTTAGGGGATTTGCTAAGTAGAATGTTTGAAAAATGAAAAGAAAACTTGCATGCTTTATTTTGTTTAATGAGACTCAACTTTGTCTTAATAAACTCAAAAAATATTCTGATCTTACTGCACATTTTGTTAGTGGACAGTTTTCAGTATTGCATAAAGCTTTTCTCAAGGTATTTTCTAATGAACTTTCAGAAAGCACATAAAGTAGATTAACTACTTCTAGTGTGATCTAAGCAATGAGCCAGTGGTCAGTAATCCTTAAAATTAGATATATTATGCCATTTTTCTACTTCTTTAATGTAGGACCTACTATAAAGAGGCATTAAAATTCACTTCACATTGTAGTCTTTTACATATGTCTCCCATCAGTGTAATGAGAAATGTAGTTTAGTCACTAAGATGAAATCATTTGATGCTACTCCTGAAATCTCTTTTTTGCTGATACTTTGGATCTTATCATAGTCAAACATATAGCAGATTGTGGATTTTAGATGAGAGAAACAGTGTAAAAATTAAATTCTTCTATGGCATATTTGGTGAAATTTGTTTTAAAGCCTAAAACTCTCTCTTTTGATCATGAAATTTTATTGCAACTATATCACTACCTCTATTGATTCTAGGGTCATTGTACCCATTAACCCCAGGGATTATTTATAATAGGTGCATTGCAATTAATACACAGTTTCAAGTGCTCAAAGATATTCACATCTACCATAACTGTCCCAAATCCAAATGATAAATATTAGAATTCTTTACATCATTAGGGCAAAAAACAAGATTAATTTTTTTCATGTATATCAAGTTCTATATTTTTTACATAAAGGCAGAACTATTAGAAAATAGTTATACAAAGCTGTTATATTTAGATTTAGGAACTTTGCACACTAGTTATTTATGTTAATAGCTAGAAAAATTGTTTGTTCTGTACTGCTATACAGTTTCATAAAGTATAAAATGTTAATACTAGATTAGAACCAAGAATTTTATACATGAAATGAATATTTTATCATTGCTTTGGGATATATTCAGGATTTGCTTAGTGAACTACAAGGTATCTTATTTTTGCTTTATGCAACCACAAACTCTTACTCCTTCTCCCTCAGCATACATCAGTCAAATGACTGGCAGTATCCTCAAATCTAAATGCTGAAAAATATACTTAGTCTTTAATGCTTTCAAAGGGTTGTTAGCTTCTGTGATATTGTCTTGTTTACTCAAAAAAATGGTGCTGAATGGGCTACCCAAGTGGGTTATATGTCTTCATTCATCCAAGAATGAAATGGTCTATGTATTTATAATGTCACTTTCACCTTACCTTTTTTCACTTTTAGCATATATTCTTAAAACTTTTGAGAAACTCCCCTGCACAACACCATTTCCTTCTCTAGTGAGAGCTTAAATGCTGCTATTATGTAGGAATAGTGGGAGTTGAAAATGTATTTCCCAAAGAATTGACTCTTTCTAGTAGATTGATATAAACTGGACCTTGTTCTTAAGTTCTCACTATGTACTAGTTGCTGTGACATAGGGAAAATAAACAATACAGATTTGGTCCTTAAGGATTATGCTGTGGTAGTCAAGATTGCTGTGTATACTGAACAGATACAAAACCACTTATTCAAAAGGAAACCTGCACTTCTATGTTTATTGCAACACTATTTACAATAGCCAATCTATAGAAACAATCCAAAGCCCCAAAACAGACAAATGGATCAACAAGTTGTGGTATACTTACACAATGGAATAATATTCAGCCATCAAAAAAGGCAGACTCATGTCATTTGTGACAGCATGGATGTAGCTCAAAAGAATCGTGATAGTTAAAATAAGTCATAAAGAAAAAATGAAAATACCAAATGGTCTCACATACATGTGGAATATATGGAAAACAAGCAAAAGAACAAAAATAACTTAAAAATAATAAACTGATAACAAAATTAAAGCATATAGAAAGGGAGGGGGAAGGAAGAAAGGAGGGCAAAATCAGCAAAGGAATGTGTACAAGGTGTCAGGATGATGGTTCATAGGTGACATGATAGTGGGAGGATGTTGGTATATAACAATATAACACAAAATATATATATATATACAATCAAAAATTTTTAAAAGGAAACACTATGTAAACAAACATCATACAAAACAAGAAATGCAAATCATTTTTGTTTTGTTAAGAAATTTGTATGGTTATATCCTTCTGTAGAACCAACATAAGAATTACATCAATTATTCTTTCATCATAAAAATTTGAGTGATAAAATATTTGATCCAAAATATATAGAAATTGATGCATAGTAACTTACTCAACCTTAAATATTCAGATAAGTACTTTTCTTATTTGGAGTAGCCACCTCAGGAAGATATGCAATACTCTTTTGATTAGAATATTATTGGAATTACCCTGACTGACTTAACTGCAGAAGCAATTTACTATTGTCAGCTTTACTAGTATCCAATTTACATTTGCAGTTTTTCAGTCAAAATTATACCCCTTTCTAATTGTATGTTGAAATGGTATTTTAAAGAAATGACTCACTGGCATCTTTATATCCTGCAGGAGTTAGTGTCTTTCTTGATGTCATTACTAGAATTCAGATTAGACCTGTTATTCTGCAAACCTTATGATTTCAAACACTCACTAGTCTGCAGTGGTTGAGCCTTGGTATCAAGGAAACCCACTGACTGGGCTCGAAGACTGGTTTACCCAAAGACTCAGATTCAGTATAGAACTGTCTCCTTAGGTTTACTAATGAATAAGCAAACAGCACAACAAATGAGAAATCAAAGTACAGATTACTGCACATATCTTTTCACACCTCCCTTGCCCCTCAGAGGAAACACATTCAAAATAGTAGAAACAGTCCGCCTTCCACAAGGAATTCACTAGACAGAACAGCCCACAACCAGCAACATTATCTGTAGTCATTAAGGTAAGGGAATTGTGTTTACCTGTCACCATAATAGAAATTTCTACATAAATCACTACTATTTACTAAAGTCACTTTCTATTTACAATATATATAAGTATATATCTTACATACTTATATATATATAAGTATATATACTTACAATATACTTATATATAAGTATATATACTTACAATATATATTTACAACATATATTTACTATTTAAAATAAATATGGAATAACATGTGTATATACACATATATACATATATACATACATATATACATACATATATACATACATATATATACATACATATATATAGCTCATTCGTCAAACTGGCTACTGCCCATTTTGAAAATGGTATTTGAATATCCAAAAGAATGCTTTGTTCTTCCATATTACAGAAGCCCTAGTTTCATCTAATCACTCCTGGTCTTGTTGTGGTACCTAAAAATACTGTAAGCTACTTTTGTCATTCACAGTACTTTGTCATTCACAGTACTGTAATGACATTCAAAAAATAGAATCTTCTTTAATAAATTAATTTTTGCAAAGAAAATCTTATATTAAGGAAAGTTCTATAAAAAACTACACAGAATGTCATGATTTTTAAATTATTTGTAGGATAGTAAAGAAGTTTAAAACAGAATATTTCTAAATTTTGCCTATTAGTTATGATTGAGAGATTTTGTCAAGGCTGAAATGAAACATTTGGCCATTCTTTCTTTAGTGTTACAGTATGCAATATAAATTTATCAGAAATTCTTACTTTGTCTCTATTAAGTCCCATTTTAATTTCTTTCCATCTACATGATATTAAGTTGCATAAAAAGGAATAAAGACCTTGGGCTTTTAGAATAAAAAAATCTCATCTGAATCTCAGCTCTGCAATTCAAAAAGTATAGTTTTCAGCAGGTCCCTTAGCCTTCTTGAGACAGTTACTAATCCTAACATGTATTTTTTTGAACGACAGACAAGCACACCCATAATTAGATTACTCCAGAGATTCTATAGAAGATAGAAATGTAACAAGCAGTCTTATGGGGATGTCAAATGCCATCTGTTACTCAAAAAGATATAAATACTTCTGCAGAGATTTTCTATTGTATGTTAAAATACACACACATTTCCACAACCCTCCATACACTTGGTTTTGTTTTTAGTAAATATACACTGCAACATTTCAGATTATGTACATTATAAATGAACTCATCTTTGATGTATTCGGATATATCAAATAATTTATCATATATAGACCCTAATATGTTTTGCATGTTTAAAGCCAAACACATTAGAACCATGCCATTATGTGGAGAATATAGAACAAGGAAATTTCTATGGTGAACTCCATAATAGAACAAATATTTGTGTGACCAAACTCAGTGGGTTCATTCTCTTGGTATGTTGTGCCTGGGCTGATAGAAGATACTGCCAAGATGGAGACACATGTTTACTTATGACAAGTAAAGAAAACAGTAGTAGTGTCTCCAAAGAAACTGTCTCATGATTTCATAGGTAAAGTCAAATTATATTGTCTAGTTTAGTGTAGGTTCTTTGGGAATGTCTTTGTTCTAAATGATGGTCTCCACTCCTTGCAACTAGCCTCAATAAAAATGCCATATCTTCAGTGGGGAGGTCTCAAGAAAACATACTTTCAGGGACATGAATGTTTTTCACATGTATGATTGTTTTATTTAAAAGTAATAAACTTTTTTTATATAAGATATTTTATCTTGGGACATGAAGGGAAAATCCTTAATTCTTATAGACTCTATGCCCACATTAGCATCACTCATGGAAAAATTCGGTACTATTCTAGTATAGGTAGAATTCCCACCTCAATGGAGAAGAGTTTAGTCTACAAAACAAGCTAACTAGAGCTATAGAAAAAGCCATTACAGAAGAGATAGTGCAGTAGTCTCAAGAATATCAAGAAGACAGTTCATTAGAAGGGATTTGAGGTTTGACTATATTTTTAAGATCTCTTCCTTGAAAGCATTTTAAGATTCACTAACATTTTTTTAGTTCAAAATACTTTGTATTTATAGAACGTATTTCATCCAAAAAAATCTAGTGCAGAGATACACAAACTAGTACACAAACTATTCTGTAACAATAAACAGTAATTACCATGGCAACTATATTATAATTTATGTGGAAAATTTTTTTTTTTAGGATTCTTTGAACTGACATTTTCAGTGCATGAATTCTAGTGAAGATGATTTTTATTTTACAATGTGAAAGCTTAGTCTTTTAAAAGAGTTTTTTGTATGCTGAATTTTTATCTTTGGAAATTTTAGATATTTGTAGTGTAAGAAAATATGTTGAAGATGTGCCTGATTTCTTGTTATTTGTAATAAAATGAAAGAGGAAAACTGGTAAACAAAAAGGAACCAGAGAATGATAATTTACGAAAATCTCAACCTAATCAGATGGCATAAAATGTTAAAATTACAAGATAGCCTATGAAAGTATGGTATGGGGGGGAAAGGCAAATGATGGCTGTACAAATTTTCACTGAATACTTTAAAGTGCCAAAAGTTCAGATTATGCAGTTATGAGAGACTAATGTTGTCCCTCACAGATATTCTAAATTAAATTTAGAGGGCTGCTAGGGATCTGTATCCCTTCTTCCTTCTCAACAGAAGGCAAAGACAGAGAAGGTACTGTCTTAGAAATTATCGGTGGACATGGACTCTGTCCAATGGAGAGAGCATTGCTTTGCCATCCACAACTATATATTAATGAACTTACCTTTTAAAAGCATCTAAGGAATGACATTAGTTGCCAGAGGAATTAGTATTGAGAATTTTCAATACTAACTCTTGTTCTCTATGGAAGGGGAAAGGGCTAGAGATAGGATCAGTCATCAGTGGTCAATGCATTTAGTCAGTCATTGAATAGATAATAAATTCTTCATGAACCTGAAAGAATGGGGTTTGAGGAGTTTACAAGTTGGTAAACTAGCATGCTTCCATGTGTCATTGTGCCAGGACTCTGCTCCACAAGGATAGAAGCTTCTTTGTTCAAGATTCTGTCCTATACATCTTTTCATATGGCTGTTAATTTTACAGTACAATAGTCTGTGTAATAAGTCAGTAATCTGGTGAGTAAATGATTTTTTCTGAGCTCTGTGAATCATTTTGGCAAGTTAATCACACCCAAGGATGGTATTTTAAGAAATCCTCATAGACTGTTGGTAGGACTGTACACCTGACCAGCCACTGTGGAAAACAGTTAGGTGATTTTGTAAAATAGTGAAACTAGATATATGATTCAGTAATCCCACTCCCAGATAGCTACCCAAAGAATGCACAAATTTGAAGGGATGTATACAACACTACTTACAAGAGCCACGTTATGGAAATGAGCTAAGTGCCCTAATATAGAGGAGTGGATCAGGAAAATGCTATAAGAATGCAGAACTGTGGGGGAAAAAAGAAAAAAGAAAAGAAACTTACCATTTAGAACAACAGGTTCATATTGTAGGTATTGTAAAATAAGTCAGACAGAAAAGGCAAGTACTGGATAGAGTCACTTATGTGTGGAATATAGAGGAACAAATCAAAGGGTCAGATAAAACCAAAGTGATAACAACCAAAGGATAACAAATCCTAGAAATCTGGCTGAAGAATTGAGACTACAAGAGGAGGAGGGGAAAGACACAGGGGACTATGGTAGAAGACTATGGGTGCCTTAGTGATGGGCACTAAGGTATATATTGTAGTAATATATACCTGAAGGGTATGATCCTATACCTCTAAATCATACACAGCATTGTAAGTCAATGTTGATTCAATAAACAGTAGATATAGAGGTATAAAATATATACATATATTTAAGTATTATATAGGATGGGGTTAGTGTTACCCCATCTACAGGTAATTAGTCAAAACACTGCTTCATACCTAGATTTGCAACTGAAGTGGAGAAGCAGATTTTATATGATTGAGCCCTGAATTTGTGAAATCTAACAAATCCACATAGTGTCAGAATTGAATTAGATTGTATGCATCCAACCAATGCCTGAGAATTGCTGATTGTTGTGGGAGCAACCCTACCACAATAAACTTGTGGGTGCAGAATTTTACCTGTTCAAACTTCTAACCTGTGGAACCATAAAATAAGAAGTGATTATTCTTCTAAACATACAAGGTTGGGTTGTTTTGCTTTTTGCTTTTTGTAATTTGCTATATAGCAATAGAAATATAATACAATTTTTAAATTCATGTGATTTAAAGAGAGTAAAGAGGCTTCTTGAGATTTTTGTATACATTCACCCCTACACTGTTTATAAAATACCTACTCTTAAAACAAATTTTTAATGCTACATTCTCTACATGGTTTCTATTAAGTTACAAATTCATATATTCCTGCCTCCAGCAACTCACCATTTATTTTCTCTTCAAACTCATTTCAATGTATATTTAGAGAATATCTTAAATCTCCCCATCAGAGCCATAGTTCTATAGTGTGGAATTATTCTTCTAACCTTTACTATATCTCCATTAATAGTCATAGGCTTTTTTACTCTATATGCAAAAATTTGATATGTCAACCTGAACCTAAAGTATCATTTCAAAGAAAAGATTCATTTGGTAATACTTGTTTTCTGTTCTAACTTTCATTAGATAAGAACATAAGTTCCCAAATGGAGGACGATAGTATGGTGTATATTTAGGTATTTTAAATATACATGGGTGGAGGCATGTTATTGGAAAAATAGCCAAATCAACATACCAACTTTAATTATTTTATATTAAGAATAGAAATAGTTACAAGGAGTTAGATGAGAGAGGCATACGATGTCTTAAGAATTTGCTGAGATACTGGTGAAAGATAAGAGATAGGCCAAGAAATAGAAACTATTTCTTAGAAGAAATTTTTAATTTTAAAGAAATAAGTAATTTTGTATACTTACTTTAATGGATAATGTATTAGTCTGTTGGGACTCAAATACAGGAAACGAATCATATTAGCAAATTCAATAACAAAGAGTTATCAGAACATATTGAATGACCTCCAGAATATTAAGGATAGATGAAAAACACAAAACATGTAGTTCACTCTTGGATATGCCTCAAGAAACTGGGCTTTGAATGGATCTGCTATTACTGCCTTTATTAGGAAGCATTACCTCCCTGTGCCTCTGCTAGAATCCATAGCATCACAACCAGATACCTTGGGCATGTCTCTTTAGCATATCTCTCCCCATATGACCTAACTTAGCATTAATAAATGATAGAACCAAAATCATATCTGAAGCCCTAGCCGAAAGAGCATATAGAAAATGTAAGGATTTTTGTTTGTTTGTTTTAAATTATGATTATTGAGCTAACACTTTCGTCTTAGGGTATAGATTCACACCTCTACAGATCTGTTACCACATCACACAGCACTGAGTCCCCAATAATCTTCCACCATTGTCCACTGATCCCCTTGCCCTCTTTGTTCACACCCACCCAACACTCTTCATTCTGCAGTCAGCTTTCAAGGGTTTGTTTTAGCTTGTTCTTTCTGTTTCTTTGCTTTGTTTTGTATTCCACATGAGTGAAATCATCTGGAATTTGTCTTTCTCCTTCTGATGTATCTAATATAGTATAATCCCCTCCAGTTCCATCCATGTTGTTGCACATGGATGTTGTCACAACATTTCACCTTTTTAGAACTGAGTTGTACTTGATAGCATTGCACATATACACCACATCTCCTTTATTCACTAATTTGTCACAGGAACCTGTATATTGTTTCCATAGTTTGGCTATTATTAAGAGTGCTGTAATGGAATTAGAGTGCATATATCCTTCTGAATTAGTTTCTTTGCATTCTATAGGTAATATAACATATGAGTAAAATTTGTTAGCTCATATGGCAGATCTACTTTTAATATTTTGATGTCCATACGATCACAGGAGCTTAACAGTCTATATTGCTACCACTAGTGTAAGCAGGTTCCTATCCTAACCAATAGTTGTTATTTCTGATCTTTTTTATGTTGACCATTTTCTTAGGTGTGAGGTTGTATTTCACTGCATTTTGATTTCCATTTCCTTTGTCATATGTGGGATGAGAATTTTTTATGTGCCTGTTGGCTTCCTGTGTGTCTTTGGAGAAATGTTAACTTAACTCTTCTCTCCATTTTTTGATTAGGTTATTTGGTTTTGTTGTTGTTGTTGAGTTATATGAGTTCTTTGCATATTTTATATATTTTCCCCTTTTCAAATGCATGATATACAAGTTTCCTGGAGGTCTAGTGGATAGGGTTTGTTGCTCTCAAATATATGATACACAAATATTTTCTACCATAAAGTAGGCTATCTTTTTATTTTAATTATAGTCTCTTCACTGTACAGAAGCTTTTCAGTTTGATGTGGTTTCATTTGTTTACTTTTGCTCCAAAACACAAATGAGGCCAGTGTCTCTCAGTGTTTTGCCAATGTGTTCTCTATGCATTTCATGCTTTCAAATTTTACACCAAGGCTTTGTCTGTTTTGAATGAAGACTTGTGTACAGTGTGAGATAGTGATCTATTTTCATTGCTTTGCATGTAAAGTCAAAATTTCCCAACACCAAAGGTGTACTGCTCCATTATATATTTTTGGCTCCTTTATCATAAGTTAACTATCCATGTAAATGGACTTATTTCTGAGATCTCACTTATATTCCATTACATGTTTATTTTATTCCAATAATAATATACTATCTTGATCACTACTGGTTAGAAGTAGTTTGACGTCTGACAGCTAAAGACTACCATTCTTTTTTTTTTTTTTTTCAGAGTTGCTTTTGCTATTCCAGGTATTTTTGGTTTTATACAAATTTCAGTAACATTTGTTCTATTTCCTTGAAAAAAACTTAACAGAATTTTAATAGAGACTGCATTAAATCTGTGTGTTGGAGAGCCACAGGTGCCCCTAATTTCACTGCTGTGGAGCATGCAACAGCCTATAACCAGTGTGAACTTTTGCACATCACCTGTGCACACAGCACCTGACTAATACCCATAGATCTAGGGAGTCAGTGGAAGTGCCAAGGAGAAGCCAGCATATCTGAGAGCCCCAGTTGTCAGCAAGTGATGGCACCAACAATAGAACCAAGAATCAAGAAACACCCACAGCCTTGAAAAGAGTGCATACCCACCCTAAAGGGAAGATTGAAGCAAGTCCACACTGAACTGTGGTCACCATTAACCCTACCAAAACCCAAGGAATATTAGAACAGTAAGTTTTCCTTAGCAAATCATAGTGGGGGGAAACACCCAGGAAGAAGGGAGACCCAACAGCTAAAAAGCCAAATTCAGTAGGTAACTCCACTAATTGCAAGGGAGCACCTTCCAACACAAGGCTCACCCAAACCACAATTCAACCACAGCAACAAAAGCACAAGGCAGAATAAACACATACAAATGGCAAAGGGCACCAATAAACATACCAACAAAAACAAGTACCACATTGGCCCAAAGCTTAGAGCAAATCTGAAGACAAACAGGAAGGGAAAAAAAAAAAAAAAAACAAATGTTCAAGGAAGCCACTCAGAATACTCCACCATAGGAAAGACAACCCTCAGAATCCAATGAGAACATAAAAGAATTAGGATTCCAGGTGAAGAATCCTTACTGACCCTAATAAGAACAATCAAAGAGATGAAAGAAGAGATAGAAATCTTAAAAAGAAGATATGAAATGTATATATATATAAACTATTTGATTATAAAAAAATTTTAAAAAAAATTAAAATAAAACATGGAAATTGAACTAAAGCATATATAGCAAGAGAGAGGGATGGAGGGAGAGCAAAATCAGGGGAGGGATAAGCACAAAGGATCAGGATGACCATTCATGGTGACATGGTGATGGGAGAACTTGTAATATGTATATGTAATCAAAAATTACAAATATGCAATATGTATATGTAATATGTATATGTAACCAAAATGTAATGTGTAATATTACGTATGTATGTATGTATGCAATATGTCTATGTAATCAAACATTACATTGTATGTGTAATTTGTATGTGTAATATGTATATGTAATATATAATATTACATATACATAATACATATACATAATATTGCATATACATATTACACATACAAATTACACATACAATGTAATGTTTGATTACATAGACAGTAATGTATATATGTAATCAAAAATTACAAAATAAATTAAAAATAAAACACTAATTTCAAACAAAAAAAAAAGAAATCTTAAAAAGAAAATAGTAAGAGCAACATAGCTAAAGAGCAGAAAAGTGAAAATGAATCTCATCTTATCTCAATTAAAACAACAAAAGAGCTGAGAAAAGAAATAGAAAAACCTAAAAAAGAGAATTCTGTGAGAAATATCAGAAACACAATCAAAGAACTGAAGGATGAGATTGAATTCTTTAAAAAGTTAAGTAAAGAAACCCAGGATATAAAAAGAGCAGTAGAAGAGTCTAGAAATGAGGGAAATGCCATGAAAATAGAATAGAGGAGATAGAGGAGCACATCAGCAATCTATAGGATACAGAAATAAAAATACCAATAGAGAGAAAAGTACAAAGGAAGAGGACAGAAGGAAATAATAGAAGAAAACTTCCCAAGCCTAAAGAAGGAAATGAAAATAGACTTACAAGAAGACAAGAGGACACCGAACTAGTTTAATGAAAGGAAATCCACAGCAAGACACATAATTGTAAAACTGCTAAGTTCAAGATAAAGAAAGAATAATGACTGCGTGCCTGGGTCCCTAGCCATCTGAGCTCCCTTGCCAGTGGGGAGCAAAGGGGATCAAGGTTCCTGGGTAAGCCCCCTGAGCCAGGTGAACCCTGGAGGGGGGGGATAGGATGGGATTATGGTGACCCCACCCACCAGCGGGTTGCTGCTGCACAGGGCAGTCATGTGCAGCCGGATCAGTGGAGCCATGTTGCCCTCTGCTCCTAGCCCAAGGGGAGCATGAAAGGGCGCAGGCTCAGCCATCTGGGCCCATCTCCATGCAGAGAGATTCTAGTGTGGGGGCAGGGTGGGGGTAGTGGGGGGAGGAACCCCTTCCATTTCACTCTCACTCCAGCTAAACTTCAGATGATCAAGAACATGCACAACACAAACTCCATCATAGAACAGGTGAGGGATCATGCAAAAGTCTAGACCACAAGCCTGAACTGGACCGAGCAGATGGACAACCAAGAGAACCAATGCATGTGAGACAAAAGAAACAACTGTAGATACACGATGTCACCATGCGCTCTTATGCACTCACCAGGCCAGGAAGACCTGGGACCTCATTTTGGCGATGCCTTCTAGGAGAACAATACCCCCTCCCCACACTACAGGAGAGGAGAGGAAGACCAAAGATGGGGTAATCGGCCACACATTAAAACTGCAAATGAAGCAGAGGAGATGATCTATAAAGACCATTCACAGATGCCTGTATTCACAGAGAAACTTCTTCACTAACACTGGCTGGGGGCGAGACCCCCTAAATCTGACACCAGTCATAAGGTAAAGCAGCTAAGCAGTGGAGATGGGATTGGAGAAGATGGCCTGCAGCAAGAAAACGTGGACAGATCACAAATGAATACAGACTAGCCACACAACGCAGACTTGAGACTGAAAACCTACCAGCAAGGCTCGCCTGGTTCCAACAATGCATTCCCTCACCCAGGGAAAGGGGCACTGCCAAAGGAAAGAAAGAGACTAATGGACTTAGCACAACTAGTAAACAACAAAGAGTGGGGTTTGAGAGAATGGAAGGGGCACCAGAGGGAGGAGAGAGGGAGAGATATCCCAAAAAACACGTACAGAGGTTGTGATCTAAAGAACAAAATAAGTAATATTAAAAAAAAGAAAGAAAGTAAGAATAATGAAACATACCAGAGAAAGGAAACAGATAATTTACAAAGGAAAACCTATCAGGTAAACTTCAGATTTCTCTGAAAAGATACTTCAGGCAAGGAGGGACTGAAGTCATATATTAAAAAAAAAAAAACTCCAACAAAAAATTCCAGCCACAAATATGCTACCCTGCAAAGATCTCCTTCCTGTGTGAAGGCAAATAAGAACCTTTACAGATAAATATAGTCTTCAGAAAGACACTACCACCAAACCTCCACTCCAACATACATTATGAGAAACCTTAAGATCCAAACCAACAGAAAACTGATTAGAAAGAACAGAACAAAGTACTTAGTAGAACCTTGAAATGACCACCAAAAAGATTAATTCATACTCTGAAATGTCAATAATTACCTTAAATGTTAATGGTCTTAATGTACCAATCAAAAGAAACAGAGTAGCATACTAGATCAAAAAACAGAATTCAACATTGTGCTGCCTGCAGAAATACATCTGAACCCTAAAGATAAACATAGCCTTAAAGTAAAGGGCTGGAAAACAATTCTGCAAGCAAATGGCTCTCAGAAGGCAGGAGCAGCCATTTAATAGCAGATAAAGCAGACTAAGCTAAAAAAAAGGTGACAAGGGACAAAGAAAGACACTTAATAAGGGTAAAAAGGCTAGTACACAAGAAGGACATAACAATTATTAATATATACTCACCAAATGAGGGAACATCAACATTCATCAGAAAATTACTAATAGCACTGAAAACAGATATTGGTGAAAATATATATGTGGTAGATTATTTCAGCACCCTACTCTCACCAAAAGACAGATCAACAAGACAAAAACTACACAAGGACACAAAAGCTCTAAATGAAGATCTTGACCATAAGGATCTAGCAGATATCTATAGGACACTGCACCCCCAAAGAAAGGAATACATTTTTTTCTCAAACGCACATGGATCATTCTAGAAAATTGACCGCACATCAAGACATAAGACAAACATTAATTAATACACTATGATTAAGATATACCAACTTTTTTCTTTGACCATAAAGGCATCAAACTAGAAATCAACAATGAAAAGAAAGCAAGGAAAATACCCAACACATGGAGACTGAACAACATGCTTCTGAACAACAACTGGGTAATTAAGAAAATCAAAGAAATAAAAACTTACTTTGAAACAAATGACAAAGGTAATACAACATTCCAAAATGTATGGGACTCAGCAGAAGCAGTATTAAGAGGAAGGTTCATAGCAATGCAGGTTCATATCAAAAAGCAAGAAGCAAATGAAAGATATAACCTAATTTCCCAATCTGAGGAACTAGGAAAGGAACAACAACAACAACAACAAAAAAAAAATCCAGCAGAACACAAGAGATAATAAAAATAAAAGAAGAAATAAGTAATCTAGAAATTAGAAAGATAATCCAGAAAATCAACAAAGCCAAAAACAGATTCTTCAATAAAATAAAATTGATAAACCCCTAGCAAGGCTCACAAAGAAAAGAAGAGAAAAAAACTCAGAAAAGCAAGATCACAAATGAAAAAGGAGAAATTGCAACTGACACAGCAGAAATCCAAAGGATAATCAGAGAATACTATGAGCATCTGCACGCGAACATATTCAACAATATGGACGAGATGGACAGACTCTTGAAACTACACAGCCACCCAAAATTGAACAAAGAAGAAATAGAGACCCCAAACAGACCAATCACAAGCAGTAAAATTGAAGCAGTCATCAAAACTCTCCCTAAAAACAAGAGCCTAGGACCAGACGGTTTCACAAAAGATTTCTACCAGACATTCAAAGATGAAATAATGCCTGTACTACTAAAACTTTTCCAAAAATTTGAGAAGGAAAACTGCCAAATACATTCTAAGAAGTAAATATTGCGTTAATACCAAAACCAAAGATAGCAGTAAGAAAGAAAACTATAGACCAATATCCCTAATGAACACATAAGCAAAAATTCTAAACAAAATCCTGAGAAATCGAATCCAACAAAATGCATTAAAAAGGATCATTCACCATGACCAAGTGGGATTTATCCCAGGAGCACTTGGCTCAATATCCAAAAACTAATTAACATAATCCATCACGTCAACAAGGAGAAGACCAAAAGGTATATGATCATATCAATAGATGTAGAAAATTCATTCAATAAAGTTCAACACCCATTCATATAAAAGTCCTTGAAAAACTAGGGATAAAAAGAATGTATCTCAACATAATAAAAGTCATCTATGACAATCCTACTGCAAACATCATCCTTAATGGGGAAAAACTGAAATCATTTCAATTAAGATCTGAAACCAGGCAAGGATGCCCTCTCTCACCACTACTTTTCAGCATAGTACTGGAAGTTTTAGCTAGGGCAATAAGGCAAGAGAAAAATACAAAAGGAATACAAATAGGGAAAGAAGAATTGAAACTATCATTATATGCAGATTATATGATTCTCTAAGTAGAGAACCCAAAAAATCTACAGAAAAACTGCTTGAAAAATAAACCAGTTCAGTAAGGTAGCTGGTTATAAAAATTAACATACAAAAATCAGTAGCCTTCTTCTATGCAAAAAAAAAAAAAAAGTCATACAGAAGTAATTAAAACAAAGCAAAACAAAAGTTCATTCACCATTGCATCAATGAAAATTAAATGCCTGGGAATAAACCTAACAAAAGAAGTGAAAGACCTATACAAAGAAAATTATAAAACATTGTTAAAAGAAATAGAAGACCTAAAGAAATTAAAAGACATTCTCTGATCATGAATAGGAAGAATAACCATATCAAAATGACCATCTTACCAAAAGCAATCTACAGATTCCATGCGATCTCCATAAAAATTTCAATGACATTCTTTAAAGAGATAGAGCAAAAATTACAGAAATTTATATGGAATTTAAAAAGACCGAAATAGTTTAAAAACTCCTGACCAAAAAAAGAGAATGGAGATATTTCAATCTTCAAATTATATTACAAAACCATGATAATTAAAATAGCATGGTACTGGAATAAAAATAGACACACAGACTAATGGAACAAAATTGCAGGCCCAGTGATAAAGCCACATATGTACATTCAGCTAATTTCTGACAAAGGGGCAAAAACCATACAGTGAAAGGATAGTCTCTTCAATAAAAGGTTCTGGGAAAACTTGACTGCTACATGCAAAAAAATGAAACTAGATAACTCCCTCACACCATATACAAAATCAACTCAAAATGGATAAAAGACTTGGATGTAAGACTAAAATCCATAAAATACATAGAGGAAAATATGAGCAAAATACTCTAAGACTTACATTTAAGGAACCTCTTTCAGGACATGTCTTACAGATGCCAAAAAGAAAAAAAATGAAGGAAAACATAAACAGCTGGGACAGCATCAAACAAAAAAGCTTTTGTATAGTAAAAGAGATATTAACCAAAACAAAAGAAACCCAACTGTATGGGAAACTATCTTCGCCCTACACACAAGTGATAAAGATCTGATAACAGTGATTCACAAAGAATTCACACAATTTAACAGAAATAAGACAAAAAGCGCAGTCAATAAATGGGGAGAAGATCTAAAAAGACACACTACAAAGACCAAATACCATAGGCCAAATATCATAGGCCAATAGGCATATGAAAAAATACTCAACATCACTAATAATCAGGAAAATGCAAATCAAAACCACTACTAGATACCATTTTTTTAATATGGGCCAGTAAGAATGGCCCATGTCAAAAATAACAATAACAACAACAACAACAACAAACAGGCATCAACAAATGCTTGTGTGGATGTGGAGAGAAAGGAACACTTTTACACTGCTAGTGGGAATGCAAAATGGTCCAGCCACTAAGAAAAGCTGTGTGGAGGACCCTTAAATTATTGAAAATGAAACTACCATTCCATCTAGCATTCCTGCTTCTAGGAATCTACACAAAGATTACAAAAACAATAATTCAAAAGGACACACTTGTACTCAAATGTTTATTGCAGCACTATTTACAATAGCCAGGATATGGAAATGACCCAAATGCCCTAAAATAGATGAATGGATCATAAAACTGTGATATATGTACACAATGGAACATTATCCATCAATCAAAAAAAAGACAAGCTTATGTCATTTGCAGCAACATGAATGAAGCTAAAAGGAATCATGCTAGCATAAATAAGTCAGAGAGGAAAAGAGAAATACTGACTGGTCTCATTTATATGAGGGATATAGGGAAAATAAATAAATGGACAAGGACAATTTAAAACTGTTAGCAGAACTGAAGGTGAAAGCAAGAGCAGAGGAAGGAGGAAATTGGGGATGGGATGGGCACAAAAGATTAAGATGATAGCTCATGGTAACAAGGTGATGGGAGAACACTGAGGTAGAAAATGATGTAAAATGAAATAAAAATAAATAAATAACAAATCTGTATGTTTGTTTAAATAAGACTTTTAAAATAAGATTTCTAGACTCTAAGTTCTCTATTCAGAGTTTTCACTATGCTAACTCTTCCAATTCATGCACATGGAATAAATTTCCATTTCTTTGTTTCTTTTAAAAATACTTTTAGTTTTCATCTATAGGTCATTCACCTCTTTTGTTAAATTAATTTTTGGTTATTTTGGTGGGATGCATTTTAATTGGGTGTGTTTTCTTGTTCTCTTTCTCTTTTAGTTCATTGTTTGCATATAGGAAAGTAGCAAACTTTGTATATTGCTTTTGTAGCCTGCTTTTATAACATTTATAATTCCTAATTATTTTATTTTTGTGGAGTCCTTAGTATTTTTCATGTCATTTGCAAATAATGGCATTTTTACATCTTTTACAATTTAGCATTAATTCCTTTTTCTTATCTCATTTCTCTAGGATTTCCAATACTACATGAATTGTAGAGTGGATATCCTTATTTCTAATTCTTAGAAGAAAGGTTTTCAGTTATTTACCATTAAAATTATATTAGTGGTGGATTTGTCATATATGGTGTTTATTATGTTATATTATGTTCCTTCTCTATTTTGTTGAGAGTTTTTATGATAAATGGATCTTTACTCTTGTCAAATGTTTTCTTTGCATTATTGATATATGATTTTAATCTTTCCTTTTGTTGAAATAGTAAATTACATTAATTGATCTGCAACTGTCATACCATCCTTGCATCCCTGGATAAATCCCATTTGGTGTGATAATATGCTCCCTTTACTGTGCTGTTTAGTTTGCTAGGATTTTTGTTGAGGATTTTTACATCTATGTTCACCAGGAATCAGATATATAGTCTTCTTTTTCATGGTATCTTATCTGCTTTTGGTATCAGGGAAATGTTGACCCCTTAAAAAAATATTTGAAAATATTGCCTCATCTTCAATTTCTAAAAACAATTTGAGAAGTACAAATGATGTTTCATCTCTGAAGGTTTGATAAAACTCACTGGGAAAACTTCTTGTCCTAATCTATTTTATGGGGGAGAGTTTGATTATTTTTTCAATTGTCTTTTAAAATTTTGGGGTTCATATTTTCTATTCTCTCTCTTCTTTACTTAATCTGAGAAGTTGTATAATTCTAAAAATGTATCCACTTCTGAATTTTTCAATTTATTGTCATAAAGATGTTCATAGTGGTTATTTATGATCCTCTCAATTTATGCAGTCAATGCATGTAGCAACTTTTCCTTTTGGGGGATATGTTAAGTTTTATGTGTTCTAAGAAAAAATATTTGAAAGTTGACATAACTGCTGGTATTTCAGGTACTGCAACCGAGGTATTACCCACCGGTGGCCTTATAATTAAAGACTTAGGAATTCTATTTCTTTTTGGAGGTAGTAATAAAAACATCAGTAGTTGTTTTTTTAAATGAAACTTCCTAATTTCAGGTTTTATTGAAATTTCTTATGTGACCAATTTATTTTTAGACTCTAAGTTTTCTGTTCAGCATATGATATTAAGTAAATTAAAATGAAAAATAAAGTCACTGCTTTTTTATTGGCACAAAGTTTACACTTACATAACATTTGTTTGTATCACATTATTATATATCTTCAAATCCTTCTGCTCATTTCTTATTTGTACTAAGAGCTCACCTAAACTACTGGAGAGAGTGACTTTGTATCATGGTGTTTTCAGTATAAGTTATTGTGCTGAGTGAGAGTAGTATTTAGCAAGTATTTTTTTGAATTTGTATCTCCTCTTTGTCTGAAGTAGCTTCAAAAAACATTAACGTCTTAAATATCATTAGCTTATAATGGGTTTTCAGCAGCCATGGTAGTTTTAGCAAATGAGTCAACCTTAAGACAGATGCATTTAGCTAACTCAAGTCAAATGTTATGGTAATGAGTCTGTGGGGTTTATTCAGAGATTTGGGACTGAACTACAGATAAGTACAAGAAGAATTGAAATCAATAATCATGAACAGTCTATCCGTTGCCGTATCATCTGCCAAAAGAAAAAAAAAAAGAACTTGTTTTTTTAATTTTATTTTTAAAAATTGATCATATATGACATCATTGTATACCCCAAGGTTCTCCCACCGAAGAACCATCATCTTAATCTTTTGTGCCCATCCCTCCTGCGATTTTACCTCCTCCCCCCTTACTCTGTTTCAGTTCTGACTGCTAGTTTTAAATTTTACTTAAAAAAGAACTTATTTTAAAGTGCATGTTGATGAGCTGACAATTACAAAAAATGATCATAGCTGCTGTGAGCATTGGACTCCTTACAAGAGCTTTGAATATTGCTCATAAACATAACTTGATAGGAATAATCATTTCTTACATTTTACATGTGATTTTCAAATTAATTTGAAATTAGAGATGCTTAATAACAATGACAAACTAATTTATATAAACTACTAACCTGTACTTATAGGCTGAGGGCTTGAAGGAAAGCAAGAAACAAGTAACTGGAGAATGGAGTGACTTTTTAACCTTTGCCCTCCTCCAGTCATTAATCACAGATTTTTGGTCTTTTCCTTTTTGCCTGGATTTCCATTTGAAAATTAAAATTAATCTTCCGGCTTCTTTTATTCCCACCCCTCCCTAGCCAATTATTACTGATATGTCCTGGAAATGGAAATTATAATTTAGAGTTGACAATATATGTGCTGTTTAAACTTAATGACAATAAAAGGATCATGAAAATGGCTATAACTATCCCACTTTTCTTAAGACAGTTCCAGTCTATGCATATTAATAACATCTTTTTCACTCTCAAACCTGCCATGGTTTGGATGATTAATTACATAGTCATGCAGGTTATAAGTCACATGGGCCAAGGATGGTATAGAAAACAATGTTGGAACTTTTAAAAAATGTTAATGATAATCCAAATTTTGATAAAAACAAGTTAGTATCTTATTAAATTAGCAAGGTAGAACTGTCTTTCCTGACCCTGGGGTCCTGTACATTCTACAGAACTATGGTATCTTTTGAGAGTATTTTCAAATATTTAAGCAGTTATTCTTGTTTGCATGCATAAAAATTGAACTGCTAAAATTCCTTAGCAATTTTAATAAATGAGAGGCTATTTTTCATTAATAAAAATTGTTGAAATAATATTTAGAAATATAAATTTTAATTTAATAGAATTTAGTCATGAAGATTTTAACTTTTTCCCAAGGATACTATTGGTGCTGATAACTAGTATAAAAAAATTATTTAAATAGAAAATATTTGAAATGTTCAGTAAACAGTAAAATTAATAGAGTTGTATCTTTTCTCATAAACTTTAATATATTTCCTATATAATTTTTGAAATTTCACTTTCTGTTATATTTCAGTGTTTGTTATAGTTATCACAAACTCGGTTTTCATTCCCACTGATAGCAAGTAATTTATTTTTATCATAATTGAAAGTGATATTAATATTTTGGAGAAATGTAGTGGAATACCAAAGAAGTTATTTCCTTTGTCTTCCTTCCTAGCAATAAATTCTTATGTTGAATTGAATAAATAAAACTCAGTGCAAAGCTTGGATTTTAGAATCCCTAAGTAGGTTATAAAAGACAGTATTCCCCTATGAAAATTCACAGTGTTCACTTAAAAAATACACAATAGAAGATTGTGGGGTTTTTAAGTCATTAGAGCCTACTATTAATAAAAAAAGACACAGAAGAGTAATGTACCTGGTGATAAGAGCTGCCAAAAACTTTCCAAAAGCAATTTAGATATAAAGTCTTCAATTAGAGATAATTCACTTTCAGGTTAATATTTTATTATCTTATTGATGATTAACAATGCAACAATTCCATCTGGACCATGAAACAATAGGACATAATACATATTTTATAGTAATTTTTTTCAGTAAACATTATCCAAAAATC
Source organism: Uropsilus gracilis (assembly GCA_004024945.1). Classification (NCBI taxonomy): domain Eukaryota; kingdom Metazoa; phylum Chordata; class Mammalia; order Eulipotyphla; family Talpidae; genus Uropsilus; species Uropsilus gracilis. Next base: position 171,286 of record PVHY01000723.1, on the reverse strand, counting down.
TTATAGTGTTTATTTGTTCATTATTCTTTTCCCCAGTTACTAAATACTAGCACTTCCATAGGATGAAATACACTGAGGGGCTCTGCTTCAGTAATGATAACCTGGGGCTAATCACAATGCCATGCTTTGTTCTGTTTTGTTTTGTTTTTGTTTTTAATGAGATGTATTTATGGGCAAACATTTTATGAACAAAAATGGAGCCTGTGTTATGAATATTGTGACTGAATTGTATGTTTAAGTCATGGCTGTACTGAGACTATTTACAGTATAGTGGCTGGTGCTATAATATGAGTTAATAAAAATGGCAGTTAAGATATTTGAGGAAATTGCTTTTTCCCAAGTAGATATTGCATTTGCTTCTGTGAACAACTAACAGAAGAGGATGTGGAGAGGTCATTGCTGGGAGATCATTGCTGGTTAATACTGGGAGATCTACCCATTTTTAAACAGATAATGAAAAAGGGAGAGAAAGTGGAGAGAGACATCTGCCAATCTCAGATTTTCCCATTTTTAAGGAAACCCATAACTGTTTATTCTCCACAAACAGACTATAAAGTTTTTGGTATTACAGTTTTGAAAGGATATTGTTCCTGCCTAACTTGTAATCATGACACCTAATCATATTACTGCCAACACTACTACATTTTTTCGTTATGGATTGTTGGGCTGACTCTGAGTCTTGTTTTTCACTAAAGGAAAAGAAAGTAATCTGTGCTTAGAGTCATTGGAGCAGAACGGACCTTAGAGTCCAAGTCACCTTTATGGAAAGGTCCTTGCAGGAAAACCTTAGAGTTACCCAACAGCTCTAAGATCAGCTTGGTAGATCACTGACTCTGCCTGTGTTTTATCTATTGAGGTCAACCCCACTTTCCATCATATCCAATTTATGAAGGCAAGATAGAGAATCTGTGTGAAAACCCAAGAAAATCCACTCTTGGTTTTAAGTAGGCAAAGCAAAGCATAAAGCAAAGTGGAAGGAGGACCAGTTGCTTTTATCCTCACTCCAAAGCTCTATTATGTGCTGAGGTCACCTTTTGGGTGGAGCAGTTTGAGGTGCTTTTGTGGGTAACCCTGCTGGAAGGGATTAAGTGAAAGCTTTGTTATGTGAGAAACTTTCTAGGGTTGATTATTACACAGATAACACAGTTGTTTAGACAGTATATAAAAAGTATACACAAAAAAGTAAAGGTAACCCCCTGACTCTCACTGTTCTGATTGTCTACTCTGCTTGACATTTATATCCCCTAAGGCCCTTTAATGCTATTTGCATTTTCCTAGTCAGCAAAGTGTATATTCTATTCAAAGTAAAATATTTTATACAACATCTTCTAAAATAAGTCTTTACATTCTTCCTTAGTCCAAGAATCACTGGGAAGCTGAAGAAATTTCATTTTGAAATCGCACTGCACAGATAATATAAAAAAAAATTGAATGAACATTTCTGATTATGTGGAACAAATAGGAAATAAGTAGTGAAAAAATAGTACTAGCATGAAAAAATTTCATATGCTCACAGAATTTCTAAGAGTGATACATATATAATGCCTGTTTCTTTACATATATATTTATATGTGTATAAAATATAGTTATATTTTGTTTCTTAGAAGTAATAAGTCACCCTGGAACTGAGATGCTTTATTTTTGTAATAAATAGCTGAATAATTAGAGATTCTCTAAGGTCTCATTAAACTTTAACTTTCTCAAACTATTGCTACCATCAGTTATCACATGTAACTGTGAGTCAGGTGAAACATTCATTTAAAGGGAAAACTGAAATAACCTAATAGTATTTGTAGAGCATTAAACACATTAAAATTCTCAAAAGAAGCACAGAAATGGAATTTGAACAGAAGAAATAAATAAATTTACTGGACAGAAGTGGAATTTAAAATAAAGTCACTATTTATTGATCACTACCACATTTGGGATGTAAAATTATAATTATTATAATTATAATTACAACCGTAACGACTGTCACAGATAGTGGTTAAACAGCTTATAGTATAGTATAGTATTGCCCTGTGGAATACTATGAAACAAATTCTTAACCCCAACCTTATAAATGAGTGTTCTGAGACAAAGAGTGAGTTCACTTGCTTGTGTAAGGTCTAGTGAGGTTATAGAACATGAGTTCAAACCATGGTGGTCTATTTCAAGGTGCTTTCCCCTCCAATATTGACTACCCTGAAACATGATCATCACCCACCAACAGATAATAGTTTCAAGTTATAGGGGGAGGTTAGGTAACTTCCCTAGAGTTTCACACAGACTTCGTACTAGCAAGTATGTTAGTCCAGCTATTTTCAAACATGCACTTTTAATATGTTAAGTTTTGTGACAACAAAGAATGCTTTTATTGGATTGAATAATGAATTAGGTGTCTGACTATAATTAAGTCTACCTCACAAAAGAAAAGTCAACACTAATCAACTCTAAGTTTCAGATGAACAATAAGCAATATCATACTTTTCCTTAAATTGGTCTTCTGTATGATTTTCCAGAAGGCCCAAAGTGGGACAACCGAAGTAATGTGACAATTTTCCAATCCTAAACCTGCTGGTATTCCAGGGATTAAACTGATGTTCTATCAATGACAGTCTTCCATCTCCTCATGAAGCTAGTAAGGAAAAGTGAACTTGTTTGTTCTAAATTCTGGGACCCTATGGTTAAACACTATGTATCAGGTTCAGTGTTAATGGTTATATGCAAATAAGAAACAAACATATAATCAGGACTTCCACTGTAGGAAAGAACCATCATATATCTCCCCTTCTCTGGCAGTCAAGTAATTGCTGTGTACTAAATGACAATTCTGCTTCCCAGTTAGGCCAATTTATATATATTCATGCTCTCCCATTCCCCGACCTTCTTTTGTTCTCTTCTGTACTGTTCTCCTTTTCCCATGGAATGTATGGTTCTGGGCAACTATACCTGGTTTGGATTTCATGGGAATATAGACTAGAGTTAGTCCCTGGCTTTCTGCTGATACAAACAGAAATAGAGCCAGTTAAATAAAAGATAAGACTCCTATTCGTTTCATATATGCCATTAAGCAACTAGACTATAATGATGATTTTTATTTCCTCCTGAAATATGTTAAGTATATGTTAAGGCATTAAGTATGAGAGACAAAGTGACAAGTAACAAGAAACTTCAAATTAAAACTGACATACTTTGTTAATTTCTCCCAAGCTACTTGAGCATATTATTATTTAATGCTTCTTTGTCTCTGTAAATATGTGCAAAGGCAATCAACATTTAAAATTGTTCCAGATAGTGGAAACTGTCAAAAACTTAAGTCCAATATCTGACAATTACTAGCAAGGATGGAATGTGATCTCAGATGGGAGCAGGTTTTTGAAAACCTAAAACACAGACTAATGTAGAACTCTCTCTGTGGTGCTAGGCAGGGTTTTTCAAAAGTTCTTGTTATTTTGTGGTATTTTCCTTTTGTGGAAACCTTTAAGCTCAGCCCTCCTGTATATTCATATTTTGCTTTTCAGGTTTCAGATTTACCATCACTGATAGTAGGTCAGAACATCATTCACATACACAAAGGACAATGCATTGTAACATCTGAAGATGGAAAAGATCCTGTAGTCACGGGGAAAGCAGACCTCAAAGCTGTCAAGCAAATTTTGCCAACCCCGGACATCTGCACAGAGAATGACTATGGTGTGGCAGGTGATGAATGAGTGGTTTTCATAGCCTCAGGCTCCTTCGCAAGAGGAAGAGCTTAAGTTGAAAGATGATTTTCAGCTATCGTGTGTGAGTCTGAAAGAATTCAAATGCCACCTACTACCTTTCTGTTTGCATAAGCAGTGGCAGGAGTAGGTCTTGACCTGTGGGATATTCAATATAAAGTTAAGAAAAATAATCTTCCTTACTCATTCCCATTATTTGAAATGAAAATTGCCCAAACAGAAAAGGATTTGTTTATATCAGAAGGTTTGCTGGTATGGAGAGCAGGGCCTGTAAAATGCTTGCTTTACCAGGGGAGGTTAGAAATGGAAGCTGACAAAATGGCAGCTTGATTTTATCTTTACTTGACTACATCCATCAAGTCTTTTCATAGTTTAGCATCATGGACTCCTAAAGAAAGATGAAAGGCTATTTTATCTTATGATATAACCTAATAGGACAAATTTGTTTTACATTATAGATTTAGGAATAAAGCGTATTAGAAGAACTCAAAAATTGAATACCATTAGTATCCTTGATCATTCTTTTGAGTGAAAGTGTCTGAATTTGAGGGAACTTTTTTAATTCTTACTTTCTCCTTGGTTTTTGGGGCTGGTGTTAAGTTCTGCTATCTGTATGACATGACTGTTTGAACTTCCTTTACTTATAAGCTTCAGCTCTTTCAGAAAATTGTTTTTGCTTATGTTACCTTAACAACAGAAATTGGCTTCCATCTCACGTTGTCTCTGCATTATTAAAATGAAACTTGCTGTATAGCATTTTAATGGACTCTTTAGGGCTTTTACATATTAATGTTGTATGCTAAGAATTATTACGGCATTCCAAATACAACATATTTACTAGTTAAATATTCTATTTTATTTCTGATAGTGAATGAAAAGGACTGGCTAGTTATTTTTAATGGTCATTTAAAAAATCAATATAATTTAATACAAACTTAGTCTCCTCAGATAAGGCAATTTAGTCACATGATTCCAAAAGGAACTAGAATGTATCACTCTCTCCTTTTGATCATTAGTAAAAGCAAACAAAAAGAATTTCAACATACTACTGTTATTTACGTATGAGATAGGTGTTTTCCTTCTGTAAGTAATAACATGGTAACACTTGGTTGACTTTCACTGGTATATGCTTTGGGATCTTGAAATTTTGAAAATATTTAAGTAGGCTAACCGGTGATGTCAACGGCATAGAAAGCAATGAAAATTAGGGAAGAATGTAAGGATAAAATCAAATAATACATCATTAAAAAATTCTCTAGTCCACTTTTCTTTCAGCCAGAAAAAGTAGATCATATTTTCACTAAAATATTCTAATTGAAGCTTTGCTCAGCAACTAAGCAATCTGTTTTTTTTTTTTTTTTTTTTTTTTTTTTTTTTTTTTTTTCAAAGAAATGAGGTGGTGTCCCGGTATAATAATGGTAGCAGTCTGAGTTTAAAGTCAGATAGCAATTCTAGTTTCTAATCTCTACTCTACCCTTCACTAGTTAGGCCATCTTACAAAACTCATTTAACTTCCCTGGGCTTTGTTTGTCCATTGGTAATAATATACACTTGAACTGGATTTATCCACCATATATGTACTGAGCTCTTATTATCTGCCATGTTTTAGTATCATCAAAAAAGAAAAGAAAAGAAAAAGCCAGGTCCCAATTTTAAGGAGCTTAGCATTTAATAGTGGGACAGCTGTAACAACTGACACGTGCACATGTGTGGTTGTGATACTATTGAAGAAATTTGCGTAAGGTATAAAAGTAGAGCCATTAATCTCTGGATAAGGTGGGGAGAGAGGAAATTGACAAAGAGTTTACAGAGAAGCTCTTTTACTAAGCTTGATTATCAGTCTCCAGACAGAGGAAGGAAGATTTAAGAACACAGGCCTGTAAATCAATTAAAGCCTCAGAAATTGACAGAGGTCATCTATGAAAAAAATATGAATATGAGAGGAAGTATGTGAGAGATAGTTGGAACAAATGGAAAAGACTTTATATGCCAAGAATTCTGGAATTTATGAGAAATCAGGATATGGTTCCAAGTAGATATTCTAATCTACTAGATTGGTTTTTCTAGAAAGATCACTTTAGTAAAGGACAACAAAGACTTGGAAAGGGCAAAGATTAGAGGCAAGGAAGTCAGTTAATAAGCTACTACAGAGAAACATGGGAGAGGTGATGAAAGTGACAGTAGTAGCAATGGAGTGGAAGGAAACCTTTAATATCACTGAATGGATGAGAAGTGAAGAAGTAGAAGGAAGATCTCTAAACATCCCTTTCAGTGTTACTTCTCATAAATTGATTATTCCAAGACTGCTACATCGAAATATCTCAATTCCATAAAAAAATATGTTTAGTATAAGTACATTTTTAGAACTTGGAAACAATGGTTTATTGCTTTGAATTCTTGATTTTGAAATTATTAGAATCATTGTGTTTTTTTTTAGGTGGAGTTCTACAATTTTAGTGCAGATTGAGTCAGGTATTAAAGTTGATCCTTTATTCAGAAGACATAGCATGGACAAGAAAATAGTAGTGTAGAGTCCACTCTGAACCTTGTACTAGAAAAAAATTAAACCATTCCATTGAGCTTGCAGTCAGAAAATATATGAAGTAGCTTAATACAAATTCCTGTGTGACTTGAAAGCCAGAAATATCAGAGTCTGTATAAGTACCATCCACAGATAACCTGAAATCAAGACTCACACTTCAGATTTTCTCTGACTCATTCTCATTCCTCTTCAATTTAACTTTACTTAATTACTCAGGATAGTTATTGTCACTTTCCTAGCCATGAGTGCTAGATACATCATTCTAGTATTTTCTGAAAGTTTCTTGAAACTATTTCTTCTTGGTCCCTTCCTCTTTATCCCAGCTCACTGGAAGTTGTCTACTATCCAGAATACACCGATAAGTTGGCTCTTGAAAAGGCCACCATGTTTTCTTTATTGCCAACTCCAGTAGACGTGTCTTACTCGTCTTACTTGACCTTTTTCATGTTTATGAAACACTCTCCTCATTTGCCCTCTGTGACACCAGGCTCACCCTTGTTTTTTCTCACCTCTGTCTACTTTGTCACTGTCAGACTTTTAAGCTCCTCCTTCCCAATCTAAACTCTCTGGATCATTTTATTCACCCTTCTATATAAAGATGCTATTCATTGTCTATATGCCTCTTAGTTTCAGAAATAAAAATTTAACTTTTTCTTGGATATCTTCACCTGATTGTCCCTATAGCAACTCAAATTCAACATATCCAAAACTGAACTCCTTCCTCATTTGCCTTTTATAATCACAATCTCTTGTTATGGCTAGATTCTACATTCCTTTGTAGGCTTATATTTTCCATACTTTTATCTCATTCATACCTCCCCTCTCCAGACATACCAAACTACCTTTATTCCTCCAGCTGTGTTATTTTCACTTATAAACTCTGAATATTTCCTCATTCATAGAAGGCCTTCTTATATGTATAAAAATATATATGATCATTTACTTTATCTTTCAAGACTCGGTGAAGGAATTCTTGTTTCAGAAGATTTCTATGGACCAAAACCTCTATTGCAATGTGCTAATCTTTTGCTATTTAATAGTAGCTTTTACACCACTGTAGTAGTTCTGAATGGGGTGCGGGGGGGGAATAGAAGTATGGGGGTGATTTTATTAAGGGTCATTTGAAATGTCCAGAGACATTTAATTGTAACAGAGGGTAGGCACAATGCCCACTACTGGTGAATCAAGGGCAACTATATTGTTAAATATCTTATAGTGTACATCCTCTCACATCTAACACAAAACATCATTGGTACTGAGACTGAAAACGGGCATTTTGTTTAAATTTAACATGTTTCTACTTTTCCCATTAGATTATTAGCTTTTAGAAGACAAGTATTGTTTTCTTCAACATTGTACATGTACAAAATGACAGGTTGCTTGGCATGTAGTATAAAATCAATAAATGAGTGCCTATGGTTAGATTGGTGAATGGTTTGACTGATTTACCATTCTATCTCAGAGAAGAAAAATATTTTTAAAAGCGATAGTTAGATGTAGACTGAGGGCAATAAGTTCTGAGGTTTCACTCATGAAGTGGTCCTACTGCCACTTGTGTTAGAGCTGCTAAAAATGGAGAAAAGTGAAACTCAAAAAATGGATACATGTCTCTGTTTTGTTGCTTACTTAGATATATATCATTTTATTTATTGAAATGTTTCCTGTTTTACATGTTGAGTGAAGTATAACAATATTTTTGTTTAAATTTTTAATAATCAACATAAGTCTGAGTACCTTTTATAAGAAAGATATCTTAATATGTTTTGATGAGAAAAAAGGTTTGGTTTAAATCCTGACTTCAATACTGAGCTATGTAAGCCTAAGCAAGAGTCTTAGTAACACTAATGTTACTGAATTTTACTTTTTTGGGCTATGTAAGCATAGTGTTGTTTTGATGATTATATGAACTAAAGTATATGAAGTACTTTATATATAGGACATACTCTGTTAACATTAGTTCCTTCTGCCTTTTCTTGAAACTACTTATATTAGTTAGGGAATGCATTTGACTCAGAACTCTAGTAAATAATGACTTAAGCAGTTTCTTCCACACAAAAGGAGTGTGTAATTCAGAAGTCTGCAATCACAACTTATATGACATGTTCACTTCATCATTAAATAATCCAGGTCCTTTTAAGTTCAACACTTTACCAATCCTTAGGTATGGCTTTAATATGCAAAATGCCAGCTAGAACACCTGTCACCACTTCTACAGGCCAAGCAACAGAATAGAAGAGGGTAAAAAAGATTATAACCTTTTAAGAAAGCTTGCAAAATATATTTCTGCTACACTTAATGCTCATATGTAAATTCCTTAGGACCCATGTCTTACAATATAAAAGGGTATATATGTTGTAGCATTTAAAAATCTATTTTATCATTCTCTACCTAACACTTTTTCACTGTCTCTAAGTACATACATGTAATTCCACATATATTTATTATATTTTAATGCAGACTTATAGAAATGAACATCATTAGTTCTGCTGTTCAAAAATTATTCAATTTTTAAAATTACAGCAGTTACTAAAGGCTATATATAAACAATGGCAACCCAGGAACAATAAGCATACCCATTGCACAGGTCAGTGTTTCTAAATGCCATTCTTCAATAAACAGAACTAGGAATTCATGAAGATCAGGGTTAGCATCACCAGTGACAAGATGTATTATTACCTATCCCTTGATATAAACTGAAAAAAAAGTATACTCCACTTCTGTGATATTCTTTCAAAAAACCCAAAATTCAATCTGGTCACAAGGAAATACCAACAACCCCAAATTGAGGGACATTTATAAAATTATTCCCCAAATTAATCAAGGTCATGATAGAGTGAGAAATTATCAGGACTAGTGGAGACAAAGGAAACATGATAAATAAATAAAATACAATATTCTGGGATTAGATTCTGGATAGAGAAAGGACATTAGTGAAAACAAACATTGAAATTAGAATAAACTTTAGTTAATAGAAATGTAAGAATATTAATTACTTGATTCTGACAAATGAACCATGCTGAGATAAGGTATTTACCATCCAAAAAAATGGGTAATGAGTATATGGAAAATCACTGTTTTATATTGGTATTTGTCTGTGAATTTAAAAATTATTTAAAACAAAATATTTAAAAAATACAAATCTATTGATCCATGTTGAAATCTGCTTTACTTACTAATGTAAGACTCTATTCATGTAAGACATTGTCTTATATGATACAGATGCCCTTAAGTATAATCTCTCTATATAATCTCTGAATGGATGCACATTTTTTTTTTTTTTGAGAACCAGTTTATTAACTTAAGGACTGTATCAGGGAAGAAAATGTTCACCCCACCTTCCCCAAACTGATCTGTTTCAGAGTTACTGTGATTTTATACTGTGTCATTTTGGTAAATTGTGTAGGGTCATTCTGAGTAACAGTTGATTTCACCGACTAGGAAAACCAGTGTATTTTATTCTCCATAATTTTCCCACCTTTTGTGATGGGTAGACTCCTGAGGAACTGGTAACTGTCAGGCACTTTATGAAAAAAAAAATAATTTATTGTACTGATTCTAATTAAAGGAAACCTTTTCATAATCCCATGAGATTTATATAGATCAAAGATTAGAAAAATGGTACTAATTTTCAAGAAATTAATATTTTTCGATCAGTATAAAAGAGGTCTTATGGGAAGGATTTGATTATGCTCCTAATCTCATCACTTCACTTAATCTTTCTAAACTTCAGTTTTCCAGAAAAACTGGGATCTTAACACCTCAGAAGGTTCACATACAGTCCTCTAGTGATGAAAACACAAAAGCTTAAGAGTACAGTGGCGATCGCAAGACAGAGGCTTGTTTCTGTCTCAGCTAACAATGCAGGAATCGTAGAGCTTTTTGGGCTGCCAGCTACTCAGGTTGCTTAGCCACCTCTGGTCTGTGTATACCTAGATACCACTTTCTTATTGCCAACCGCAGGATAGAAGAAATCTAGATGAAACCTGCCTTTCCTTCTAGGGTACTGATCCGGAAGTTATAGTTCACTGGTCAGAACTTAATCATGTGACCCATAGCCAACTGCAAAGGAAGCTGGGAAGTGTTTTCTTTAGCTTGGAAGCTATTGTTCGACTTCAGGTATCATTGATGGTATCGCGAAAACTGACAGAACTTGTAATAAGCAGCTGATGTAGTGCCTCAAATGGAATAAATACGCCCCAGATGATGTTCTCTTTAAACATCTGCAAGGTGATTAGTGAAGAAAAAGGTAAGTAGAAACACGTTACCAACTATGACTTGAATGTGCTCAGAATTTAGGAACCATCTTCCTAGGAAGCAACGTTTGCATCTGAAAACTTGCTTATCTTCTTGTATGTTAAAACACAACGTTCAAGGAATAAGATTTATATTCATCCTAAGGAAAATAACGCACAAGTAATATTTCAGGTGACCTTGTTTTTATATGTAGTGACTCCAATTTCCCTTCTTGCTTAGGAAATGCTGATAGACTAATTTGGAAGGAACTGTGCTCTGGAGAAAAAGGAAAAATGCAACATGAACTGCTTCTTGTTTTTAGTGGAGAAATTGTAATTTTGTTAATCCAAGTTTTTGTGCTGTCTGCTCTTTACATGAACTTACTTTCACATTTTGGTAATAATTTATATTTACAGATGTGGGGTTGCATTTTTAGGACTTTTTTTTTTCATTTTCCTATTGGGTTGATTTAATTGTTTTTTTTTTTTTGTTTGTTTGTTTTGTTTTGTTTTGTTTTGTTTTTAATGTTTACTGCGGCCTGCTGAACTTTGAGAGTTTCATGACCAAAGCAGCTGCTAGTGGACCCCGTTCATGTTAAACTTATCAAACTTAGTCTTACGCTGATAGGCGCCAAGGGTAATAGTGGTCAGTTCCTCATCTCTCAGACAGCGCTACTATCCACATGGCAGCTCACTAGGTCTCAGTTGGCCCTGCTCTTTGAGTAATGTTGACAGGTTAGGGGTGACTATGATACTAAGATTTTTGGTCATTTTGGACTGCCGTAACAAAATGTTGCAGTCACTGAAACAAGAGAGAAATACTTCTTACAGTATTCCTATTCAGTTTCTGGTGGGAACTCTTGCTGACTTCCTAGTGCTTGCTTTCTCTCTTTGCCCTCTTATGGCACTGAGGGAATACTCTGATATCTCTTCCCATTTTAAGAGTGTGAGCTTTATTGTTTTAGGGACCCTACCCTTATGTTCACTTAGCTTCACCTCCTTACAGGGCCTGTCTGCAACTACAGGCACAATGAGGGTCTAAAACTTCAACATTTGAACTTTGGGAGGATACATTCATCCCAAAATAATGATCTCCCTTTCATTTATCATGGCATCTGCAAAAGGTGAGCAACTTGTCTACTTGCCTTGTGTCATTCTGGGCAATCTGCCTAAATTTTCCAATAGTATGAGAAAAAATTACTCTAGTGGCTTTCTAAAGTCTCTTTCTCTAATGAGGTATCTCATTTAATGTCATTTTTTGGTCACACAAAATACCTTGGGAGTTATAAAATGCTGAGATATTACAATGTAATAAAATGATATTTATAATGCATTCCACACTTTTCTTGCTTATCTTACTTCTTGAATCCTCAGGGTAATGCCATAAGAATGGTCAGGATATTTTACTGGCTCAGTTTTATACATTAGAAAATTGAAGTTTGGAGAAGTTCAGTGATTTCCCGAAGGTTTCAGGACTAATAAATGATTGACACTAAGACTCCGTTCCAGGTCTTCTAGCTTTTAATCCACAATAGACCAAACAGGAGCTGGAATTTGTATCTGTAATTGCTAAGATTTGGTTTCAATCCAAATCCTGTCACTTATTAACAGTTGGTGGGCAAGTTACTTAACTCTGAAATTACTCAGTGTTTCTCTGTGTCATGGAAATAAGAGTGTCCACCTCACAGGGTTCTAATGAAAATTAAAATCTTATTGCATTGAATTTAATTCTGAAATCAAAAGTTTATTATTTCCCTGAACTTAGTTAAAATATTGTTCAGATTATGTAAGCTCTTGGCTGATTTTAGAATACTTTACAAGTTTGTTCTAAAATTCATAATTATGGATTATTTTGAAACATGAACATCTAAATTGTCATGTCAACATTAGTCTCTCTGTGTTTATTTGCTCTTACCTGATCAAGTTACAGATTAAAACAGCTAGCAGTTAGTAGCTATTTAAAATTCTACCAATTACACTTTAAGCAAGCCACTGGGCTTTTGCATTGTCTAGCTTTGGTTTGAGGTCCCTTAGTATTCATTAATAAAGGAAACTGAATATGACACTCTTGATTTTCATTTTCACCAGGGAGCCAGTAGTAATAAACATATACTAATAATTATGATCAAAGAAATATTAAAGAAGCAAAAAATCAGCTGTTTTGAATGTGGTGTATAGAAAAGTCAAATTATGTGCGATTTTTCACATTATTCAGGATTTAATCTTAAAATTAAGTGCTAATTTACATCAGAATTCATATTTTTTATTATTTTGTTTCCAAAAGGTTTACGTAAGAGGTCATTGTCATCTGGGCTTATATCAATCATAATGACTAGGAGATACTTTCCTAATATGCACAGACTGTTGGGTAATTTATGTCAAGATAGATTAATAACTCATACTTCAATTTGTTGTGCACATGAGCTTCTGATTTTCATAGGAAACAGGTAATTAGAGAATGTTATGTGTTTCTAGATTTAATACATGTTTATGTTTGTGAATATAGGAGTGAGAAAATGTTCTTGTCCAGATTACTGGTTCCAGTTAAAGTGTCATGCAGGCGGTCAAGTAAACTTTTCTCAGATAGGAAAAACTACACCAAACCCAAAATTAACACATTTAGAACAAAGTGTGTTAGCAGTATAAATGTCATTATCTCTGATTTGTGATCAACTAAACAAATACTGAAGGGCCAGTGTGGTTTTTAGACTCTAAATACAGAGTCCAGTGACTTTGAGAGGTTAAAGGACTGCTTCCTAGTAGCTGCATGTGTTAGTCAATTCTGAGCTGTCTATATTGGTAATTACAAATACTGATAACTTGCATTGGTACTAAATGGTTCTCTGTATCTGGACAGGACCACTCTGAAAACATAGGTGAGTAGGTGGATGATAATATCAATTTTATGTCTTAGTGATGGTTTCAGAGTGATTGTATAGATGGTCAATGCCCTCACATACTCTGATGGTTTTCATTTGAGAACGCAAAATACTGTCACCTACTCTGTCAGTTTGTTTTTGTACATAATTAGTATTTAAGATGTGGCCCAGAGAGTCACACATTGCCTTATATAAAATCCACTCATTCCTCTCACTACATATATTTTGTTTTCCCTACGAGCTTCTTGAGAACATGGACCATGTCTAACTCAGGGGGAACATGGGGCCTAAATTCACAGTTGATACTTAATAAATATCTGAATTGACGGATAGATAGATTTGAGCTTATGAATGATAGAGCATCATATTTGAATATACAACTTCCCTAAACATTAACATGATGGGAAGGCTTTATCAATGTGTATTATATTTATCAATATACATAGACATATACCTTCCTTTTTTCTGTATATTCCTCATATTGTCACTAGTTATGGAAAGTAACATCTAATGTAACTAGTTATGGAAAGTAACATCTAATGTGTCTAATCAATAATAATGCCACATAGATCTGTAAATAGATAATGAGTAATTGTGCAGGCAGAAAATAACTTATTAATATCTTAATATGAAAAATGAACATATGTTCAGTCTGAAAACATTATGGCAGCTGAATAGATTAACATAAGAAAATTAACTGAAATTTAAGCCCATAAGCATGCATTCACATCCACTAGTTATTTGGTTCTTTTAATTAAAGATAGACTATCAGTAAAAACCACAGTGATTATTTTACTCATTGTTTTCCTTACCATGTGCATAAGTAGTATTCATCTTTGCAATTTACTAAAAATACTGAAACATAGTTATCCAAATTTTTGTTAAAGTAATTATACTTTTTTCTAACAAGAATAAGAAATTATGCAACCTGATTTTCCCACAGTCAATAATTTTAGATGCATATACCACATTTCCTACTAGAATTTTACTTATGTACATGTGCTAAGTTTTTATTTTAAGTAGAAGTCAACTCTATGTAGATAATTATATATAAGTCCATAGACCTATTAGAGAATTATAGATAGGACTTATGGCTGGCTATAAAGGAGCTATATTCATGTATACTATTTTACATCTGTTATTAGAAAACTGTTATGTTCCATTAAGATTATACTTTTATGCAAAATCAACTTTATATATACACATCTAGTCTAATAAGAATTAGAAGTACCTTAAAATGAAAAAAAAATATTCTATGATCTCAACTGTGGAAGCAGTTTTGGTTTACTTCTCACTGATGTTGGCTTTATAAACAAGACTCCTTCAATCATCTGTTGAGAGATTTTTTTTTCTCAAACCCTCTCCTCTAGCAAAGGATCAGCTTTTATCATAACACAATTATTATTACCTCAATTGGGAGGGCAAGCATACAAGTCTAGTAGAGATTACTGGAATAAGACACTCTATTGCATTTTGTCTGTATTTGTTGAACTGCCTGAAAATTTTAAGCCCTTGATGGATATGGAATTAGAGCTGCAATCAAAATACTTCCTCCCTTCTGCTTGCCTCTCTGAATTATATGTCTTTGTAGTAGCAGTATCTTTTTGCAACTGATAATACTGAGTTAGTATAGAATATGTGAATTATATTATAGAATATATAAATCATTATGTTTGAATTTGGTAGTTATAGTGTTTTGTAGTATTGAATTATAAAAAGGATGTGTATGTGTAAATATGTACAAATATTTACAACAGAGGGTAGTAGATATGCTAATGAGAAACATAGGTACTGTACACCTATAAAGATAGGTATAAAGAGGGATACTTTACCCAGCTCTTAAGCTTGAGTTGGTCAGATACTTCTTTTATAGTATAATAGAAATAACCAAATAAAAATGGGGAAAAAGAACATTTCAAGCAGGAGAAAATTACAGGAGTGAGAAATGGAATGATGTGTACAGATGTACACAGAGATTTATAAATATATTGCCCATACAGTATTTGGCACAGGGATGTTGAGAAATGAAGTTCAGTTGATAATCATGAGTTATGAAAGAACATAAAAACCATGTTTGTGTAAATCATGATAAGCGCAAAACTCCATGCACACCGAGACACTGTTGTTCATTCCACATTCTTACATTCATGTGCACATGATCCTAGCCTCAGTTCATATTTGTTTAATAGAGGAATTAAAAAGAAACTTAAGTAGAGGAGGCACATGTTTCCATTTGGATTTTGATATATTAGTATAGCAGCAGTCTGGAGATAGATCTAAGGAGAATCAAGCTGGAGGGCAGAAGACTAGTAGTGATGGAAAGAAGTAAGAATCTGAACTAGAGCACTGGTCAGTCACAGGATGAATCTGAGACATATTGAGAGATTGTCTAAGAGCTGGGAACTGTGCAGCTGTAAGAAGAAAAGGAGAGGTAGGAAGCAATTACTAAGACCTAGTTACCATCACTTAATTATAAGAGTATAAGGAGAGGAGTTTTGTTAGAATTTTAATTTGTATCAATTTTTACTTTAAAATTAGCCCATGAAAAACTTTTAATAGATTTTCAATAAAAATTTGTAGTATTTTGCATTTTTAAATAGTCTATGGAAATTGCATTAAGCATTAGGTCAAAGTACGTTGTAAAAATGTGAAAACTTCCACTTCTAAAAATTTATTTTTTAATGACATCTAAACATTTTGGCATAACTAATGCTCATTACTCTTCACACAGAAATTTTTGTAGGAAGAGAAATATATATTGTTAATTCATTCCTTTCTGTTTTTTCCTTTTTTGCTCTTCCCTCTAGATCTAGCTTTCTGTGGGGAAGGGGAAATGGGATAGAATTAGGTGGAACTTTACTCCTAGATAAATGACCTTTGACAGTTTATCCATTTTACATGGAAAAGAGCAATGTTTGGAGGCCAAATAAAGAGATTTTGTACTTCCATTTCTCAATCTGGTTTTAATATACGGTGATGCACAAAATAAACCCGACAAAACAAAGGGCCACCTTCACTTGCACCTACAGTTCAAATAATGTTAAATTTAATTTGTACTCAGATAATTAACTTTTACTAAAATATCCAATTCTTGTACACTGAAGATGTGACTATAATGAATATTGTTAGTAGTTTTGTTTCCTCACTCTTTGGCACAGACTCTCCTAAACTATACTTTTAGTGACCTGGGATATCATCCTTTAAGATTTATGACTTTATTCTCTCACAGTTCAGAGTAAAACTTCTCAGCCTGAATTCATTGGGGTCTAGATATAATTATGGGGTGTTCAATAAGAAATACCCATTAGGTGTATGGCTATACGGAGGTGAGGCATGGGGCAGAGAAGGGGTCTGAGTAGCAGTAGTCAGCAGAGACTGTGCCTGCGGGACAGGATCATTCATCTGAGGAGGGAGTGTAGTGAGCCCAGCAGAAAGTCAATATTGAAACACAAACATCAGTATACACAGAACCAGAAGGGAAGAACAAGCCCCTAAGAGACAGAGCAATTTGATCAAAGAGAACAGAAAAAGACCTGGAGATATATACCCAACAACGTAAGGCTAAAGGGAAGTTCAAGAAGGAAGAAGGCAGAAAGCAGGTGAAGCAAATAACTCTTTGGGCAAAACCAATTTCTCATTCATTCTCCTAAACCTGTCTTCCTAACAGTCATAAAACCTTACTCCCTCTCTTCTGAACCATATGGGAAGGTGGTGGCTCATCATTCTTTCTATATTTAGAAAAATATTAATGATTTATACCATGCAAAGTATATCATTTCCTGTGTGCAAGTAGGACTTTGGATTCACTTCTTAAAACACTACTTTCACTAGTTTGTTTATTGATTTTGTGAATTGTAATGGTCTTTTCCTGTAAGTAGCTACAACGTATTTGATTCTAATATGAGTACTTCAATAGTTTCAGCAGATTTTACCATTGTTTCCATATATATATGTCCCCTTTGCTCCTTGTTCAGAGTGAAACTGATAAATACCTTTGCTTGGAGTCAAACAAGTAGTTTAGATTCTATGGACTTTCTACTTTGTTGTTTGCTTTAAGAGAACAGTTTTGAGAAGGATAAGAAAAAAAAAATTCATACTCTGATTCATACCAGTTCAAATTTATATTGTATTGAAAGGAAGTGGGTATCCACAGAAAGAACAGTTCTGTTTCTCCCTGAATGTATTTACCCAACTTTGTTCGCTTCTACCGTTCAAACCCCTAAGCATAAACATAGGTAGTCTTTTTATTAAAGCACCCTCATTTTGTTAACTTTTACTTGTCCTTTCCTTCTGGGAAAAGATTTTGCTATCAATCTTAAATAGCATTAAAACAAAGGAATGATTTTTTTTTTAAAGATCATTCCTTTTTTTTTTTTTTTTTTTTGGAGGGTCTTTGTAAAGATAAAATAAGATGGAAAGCAGTGCTGGGGTGGTGGGCTGTGGGTATCTTTGTGATGGGTGTGGTGTGGTAACAGCACCTGAGTGGGGAAATGTACTTCTAAAGAACAAACAGCGATATAAACCAATGTTACCAATGTTACCTCAATTTTAAAAAAAGATGGCTCTATTTAATGATATAATTTTTATGAAATAAGTGTCAGAACACATAAACCTTAATTTCTATGGCATTTTGGTGAGTTTGTTTTGATTCTCTTTCTTTTGTAAAGTAACTGAGATGTAAAGAAGTTCAATATTTTTTTCCCCAAGGTTATATGGACATTAAAACTGAATAACCTTGGCATTGATGATAAAACACTTTGACTTTTTCCTCTAACCTTGCTTTACATATTGACAGAGCTCTTGAATATTTCTCATCTTTTTCATTGTTTCTCCTATAGATTGACTTATATTTTTTAACTCCAAAATTTTACATAGCACAATTGTTTATAAGTTCAAAATTATTTTCTTAAATTTGGATTTTCACCTAAACTTTAGATTTTCTTATTTTGAACTATACAGTTTATTTCAACCTAAAACATATATATATATAAGAAAATTAGGATACAACAAGATATCAGTATGCAAATTAGTACACAACAAGATATCAATATGACAAATATTCAAATTTTAAAACTTGAAGACAACTTGAAATTTGGATACAATAATAGAAGTAACAAATGGGGATGTTCTCCAATATCCTAGTTTTTTTAAATTTTTTTCTGGGACGAAAACAAGTTACATAGATAGGTTTACATATTACAATACCATAATTACGAAATTATAACCATGCAAAATAATATCTTATTTACTGATGTGTGATTTAAAAGTTTCAAATACCACTGGAATTGCAAACATCAAATCCAGTGTACTGAATATTATTTCTGGGAATGTATAATGGGGAATAGGATAGAAGAGATACAGAGAATGTCAACTATCTCTGTGATAGTTGTCCTTTTTTTAAATTTATTTTAAATTTTTTAATGTGCATATATATGAATATTTATATTTATATTACATTATTGCATTATTGTGTGCCCCAGGACTTTCCCACTTCGCTAACACCTGTTAACCATCCTAATCTTTTGTGCCCTTGGCCTCCTCCGCCTTCTTCCCCCTCCTCCTCTGGCGCTCCATTGTTCAGTCCCATTGGTTGTTTTTATTTTTTCTTATTCGTTTGTTTGTTTTTTCCTATATCCATCATATAAGTGAGACCGTCTGTATTTCTCTTTTTCTTTTTGGTTTATTTCTGCTAATATGAGTCTTTCTAGTTCCATCCATGTTGCTGCAAATGACATGTGTTTGTCTTCCTTGATTGATGTGTAGTATTCCATCATGCAGATTTTTTTTTAAAGACCCAACTATACTGGATGTGCTAGATAGCTGTGAGCAATGCACACTATTTTTCATCAGTTTTGAGCAAAATGATACATTTTACTTTGAAAACTTGTTTTCAAAAACTAAACCAATCCTTTGAGGTTTTTTTCGTTCATTTGGTTTTTGTTTTCTTTTTCCTCCTAGCTGCTTCAGAATAATTAGCTTATCGATTGTTCTTTAGTCTTGCAAAATGCAAACTAAATATGATAGCTTTCTTTTTATCTGAAGCTGAGTGCTGTAAGTTAAAATCTTCTTTCTGGTTTTAATAGTGGATATGATTCTTGGGGAAAGGAAAAGACCATAAACCAGATAAAGGATTGATAAGGATTAATTTCTGATATAGACATAAATATGAGTGCATGTTTAAAGTCTGATAATTGTCAGCGGAAGGGTATGAGTTAATCCTTTTCTAACTGTTTTTGATATAAGAGTAAATGGGATTGTTTTACTTTCTCTTCTACTTTATTGTTCGCATGTAGGAATGCATCTGATTTTTGCTGTAGTCTTATATGTAACAAATGTTGTTAGGTTAACAAATTAAATACTTGAAAGCAAATTCTTGAAATATTGATTAAATATGTATTTCTGTTGTAATATTTGAGACATCCCAATATTAAATATAATCATATCAATTCAGATATATTATCGTTTATTGAATGTTCCTCCTAACTTTTATGATGGTCAAGTCGTTTAAACAAATGATTGTCTTGACAGAGGAATTAGAGATGAGAATCATTTTTTCACTTTAAATTCACTTTTTTTACAAGTGTCCTTTCTGGAGACCTATGAAAGTGTTAGTTATATTCCTTTAGCATAACCAGTGTTATTCATACCATCACACTTATCACTCGTATTTTAAATGCCAATGCATTCAAGTGGACTTTACAAGACAGTTAGCTCTGTGAAAACTAGGGCTAAAGGTTTCTGGTCCATTGTTATATCCATAGTACCTAGTATAGTATGTGGTTTTCCATCATTGAATAGTTTAGTCATCATTAAATATCAGATGATGATTAGATAGATGGCTTTCATACTAGGTCAGCAGCAGAGATAGAGTGGGGAAAATGGATCCAAAGCAAGTATGGAGCCTCTCAGAAGAATCAAAGACCCAAAAGAGTTGAGAACAGCACTGAAAAATAGCAAAATAGACAGACTATACATGTCCTGACCTTATTGCTATGCCTGAAGCCCACATATATATGGCCCACATATATATGTCAGCAAACCACTATGCTGACAGATAAAGTATATTTTATTCTCTTACCTTGACATATATATTCATGAAAATCTGAGGCACATATTGTTTTAAAAATTTCCAGATATGTCAACTCTCCATACCAGAATGTAGGAACACAAAATATATCAACTCTCCATACCAGAGTGTAGTAACACAGAATGTAGGAACACAATATGTCAACTCTCCATACCAGAATGTAGGAACACAAAAACTATGTCAACTCTCCATACCAGAATGTAGGAACACAAAATAACTCCCACCCCCTTTCCTTCTCATTCCAGTCCAGTCCTACACTGCAGGAATATGAACATCCCAATCTATCCACTTTTCCCAAAAAACAGCCATCCTGAGGGTACTCCTAGGCCCATATATGTATTGACTACCTCAGGGTAAGAGATCTGGTGAAGACACCTATCTAGGCCCTAGAAGTAGTTTCAGGGTCAGTAAGAGATGGATATTTGGAATCATGGATATCCAGAATGTAATTTAGGAGGTGGGAGGGAGAGTACAGAGTCAGTGTAGGATGGGTTATTTCTAAGGATAAGATTGCAAGATGACCTGAATTTACTCTACAACTTGCACTCCTACCATTATCCTAATGCTTATCTGTGTGAGAGGGTAGCTTTAGTAAAAACTGTCTAATAAATTTTAACACATGTACATAGTAACATGCCTTAAGGGTATCTATCTATCTATCTATCTATCTATCTATCTATCTATCTAGATAGCATAGTATCTAAAGTATCTAGATAGACATAGTATCTAAAGTATCTAGATAGACAGATAGATAGATAGATAGATAGATAGATAGATAGATAGATACCCTTAAGGCATGTTACTATGTACATAGATATCTAGATAGATAGATAGATAGATAGATAGATAGATAGATAGATAGATAGATAGATAGATAGATAGATAGATAGATAGATAGATGATAGATAGATAGATAGATAGATAGATAGATAGATAGATAGATAGATAGATAGATAGATAGATAGATAGATAGATATAATATATACTAACCTTTTTTGTTTACATTTCAATGCAATATGATTTTCTCTTCTGTTTCATGGAAGTTGTTTAAAGTCGTGCTTCACAGCTGTCTTGGGAGCTTTAACACTGTTCTGAGTTGAGGGTTGGTTAGTGTTCTGTGTAGTTCATTTACTGATGGTGGAGACCTGGGCAGGGTGCATCTTCTGCTGAGTAAAGGTAATAAAATCTTCCTCTCGGGTTGTAGTGAAAGTAGGTGAGGTTAAAGTCTTTAAAAGACTAGCTCAAGTAAAAGCTCAATAGATCACAATTCTGTCATCATCATCATAATCACTGTCATTATTTTTACAGCTGTTATTCCTTATTGTCTAACTATTGAAATGACCTTGGGCAAGTCATGTAACCTCTTAGGACCTCAATTTTTTCACCTGTGAAATGAGGTCTTTGGAGCAGAGGATAAGTACGTTTCTGTCTTTAAGAGCAGGGATTTTTTTGGAGTTCTGCTTTTTTTCCCCCAGCTACATTAAACCTGAACTTAAACTTCAGACTACATTATAGCTGTTAAAAAAATGTTAGCTGCTATGCATATAATATAATGTTCTATTTTAAGCAAGCCTAATGTTAAAAATCTGAATCTTTTGCAAAATCTGAAAAACAATGGGCAAATGTGATTAAATGTGGAACAGGTATTTGCTTTACAGCAAGATTCATTGGAGTTTTTTTACTCACTGACTCTTCTAGTACATCAAAGATCAAATTTGATTTATAAAAAAATTGTCAGTTGCCATTCAACTTTTCGGAAATAAGAAACTTTTGACTTACATGAATAACAAAGTCCTTGAGAATTAATTACATCTGATTAAATTCTCCCCAGAATGAGCACTATTGCATTTTTTCATACAATTGAAGAATGAGTTGGGTCCAATGAATCCTAATTTAGGAATCCCTGACCTATATATCGGTAGATGAATGCATAAAAAAGTTATCTCTATACACAGTGGAATACTACTCAACAGTAAAAACAAGACAAAATTTTACCATATGTGACAACATGGATGGAAATTGTGGGAATAATGACAAGTAGAAATAAATCACAAGGAGAAAGCAAATGCTGGATGATTTCACTCATGTGTGGAATATAAAGAAACAAAGCTAATGGACAAAAGATTCAAACAATGAAGTGAGGTTACCAGAGGGAGACGAAGGTGGGAGCAAAGGAGGAGCTATGGAGTATGGAACCTTACTACTGCTTTACTAGTGGGCATACCATGTAGCATAGATTTGAAGATTTAGCCTATACTTCTAAAACTTACACAGTGTTATGAACCAATGTTACCTCAATAAACAAGTAAATAAATCCCTGGCATAAAGTCAAAACAAACGAAATCAATGAAATTGGAATATGCTGAGACTGTTGGACACATTTCTAAGTTATACATCTGGCCCTTTTCAGGATTAGAGAAAGAGCAAACTAACACTGCTAAAAACATACTCTGATCCAGGTACTGTGCTGAACACTTTATATGTATTATATTCATCCCCTTTCCAAATCTAAAAATACAAATATTGTTTCTGATGGGAAAGCCAAGGAAGACATAGCAGTTTTCCAAAGTCACATCTATAGTTTTTTTATTTAAATTATTTATATATTATATATATAATTATATATATTATATATATATTTCACATCATTGTGATCACTGGGGATCACATCTATAGTAAGTAGAAGCAAAATAGTAACTAGTAGATGTAAAAATCTAACTCTAAAATTACTACAAAATAAAGACCCCAAATTCCTTTACATCATTTCCCAATTCTCCAAATCTTCATATAAAAGAGTAAATTGAAAAAATGCAGAGAGTTCTCTTTCTTAGTGAACTTCTGACTAAGAAGTTCCATATGCTACTTCATGTTGAAACTACTCCTTCTTCTCTCCAGTGTTCTGTGCCATCTTAATGGAACTGGGCTGACTTACAGGGGTACTAAGCTGCTGTAGGGATAGGGTAAACAGGCAAGCAGCTGAAGGACTGATGTATTCTTCTGGTTGGACATGGTTCAAAAGTTCTGATCCCCTACGTGCCTCAGTAAAAGTTTCAGCTGACATCTGTGTAAAAGAATTGTCAGCTGAGGAACAGAGAAGTGTCCCGTCAGATTCAGAATGGCCCATTTGCCAAGTCTTACATGAGAAAAGTGAAGACAGGTCCCATTTGGAAGAGAAGATCTACTTTCCAAAAGATTTATTACATAAGGGTCATGTTGCACAACATGAGCTGTGCTCAGTAGAGTCAACTTCTTGATTCATTCATATTTCACAAGATAGCTAATTGATCTCCTTTAAAAAGGAGAGGGTAGATGGCATAAATGAAGGACCTTACTGAATGAGAGATAAACTTGAGTCAACTGGCATTCTTTCTTGATTCTGTAAGCTAATATTCAACTTTCCTCATAAATATCCTGAGCTACCAGTTTGCAGAAATCACTGAGATTTGCACATGTAAAGATCTCTTGTATATTAAGTTGATATCTGTATCTCCGTGTTCTAACCTTCTTAGTGAGTTGGAAATAACACAGACAAATCCATTTTTGGTTCTAAGTCATTTTAAGATATGCTATCTTCTCACCTCAGACTTCACAGTGTCCTAGAAAACCATGCTATCTTCACAGTGATATTAAAGACACAGTGAAATTTGGCATTTGATTTAGATTTTCCTCATGATTTCCCACATGATATAGAACTGCTTCATTGAAGTCACTTGCTGCTCAGCATTTCATTCTGGCAGTAATGAAAAAAGCAACTGCTTGAAAAATGGGAGTGAATCATGCATATTTAGAAGTATCTGATATGTAATTTTTTCTTATATGGTATGTGTGTTCCCAGAGACTCTCCTAGTGTACAGATGATCCCTCCTTATATTAACAAGGGAGTATAGCATAGTATCTAAAGTATGAACTCTAAACCAGGCTATGTGGGTTGGGAGCTCAACTCTGCTAATTTTGTGTGTGCTATTTCCTCATCTATGAAATACGGTTTATAATGTATTGCTTCATTGCTGAGTTAATTTGAATATTGGCTGAATTAATATGCACAAAATGCTTTAAACAGTGTTAGCATATATTGGATGTATAAATATTAGCCATTGTTGTACAAATGTGTAAAAATGATCTATAAACTCTATTTTAGGTGTTAGGGAATTCAAAATACAAGTTATTTTATCCTTAGCTTAGGATAAGGATTTCCACAAAGTATATTCTTTTTGTTTTGTTTTGTTTTGTTTTGTTTTGTTTCGAGACTAGGTCTTGCTATTTTTGCCCGTGGAACCGCAGGCACATGTTGCCGGGGTACCACAGACTCAAGCAATCCCCAGCCTCAGCTTCCCAGGTAGCTGGGACTACAGGCGCGCACCACCACACCCAGCTCTACTTTTTTAGAACTAGGTTTCACTACAGGCCCCAGGTGGGACTGAAACCACGATCCCAAGCCCCAGCCGCTTAATAGGCTGAAGCTTACAGACATGAGCTACCGTGCCTGGCTAGGCATTACATAAAGTATATTTTTATCTCTGTTTTGAGAAAACTCTAATTTTGTGGGTTGTTGATCCTTCTGCCCATGTAAATTAAGTCTACATGTCAGTAAGGAGGCCCTTTAACATCTGTGGGCAGAGGGTCCTTGTGTATCTGTAAGGCAGAAAAGTATACCATGTATTTGGCAGATTAAATAAAGGTCATGTTTTACACCGTCAAGATACTTTTGTCAAATGAAAGTCTTTCTGTAATAGCAAAATATATTTATTTTGTTTATTTTATTTAAATTATTTATATATATTTCACATCTTTGTATTCCCCGGGGTTCACCCACCACCTCCCATCCCTGACCACTCCCGCTCACCCTGCCACCCAGCCCCAGTTGTGTACTTTAGTTTTGTTGTTGACTTGTTTTGATTTTTCCTCCTGGTCTTTTTGTTGTTGTTGTTATTCCTATATACCATATTTTAGTGAAACCATTTGGTTTCTGTCTTTTTCTGGCTTGTTTCTGCTAATATGATTTCTTCTAGGACCATCCATGTTATCTCAAATTCATCAAGTTTGCCATTTTTAATTGATGAGTAATATTCCATTGTGTATATATACCATATCTTTTTCATCCATTAATCTGTTTTGGGACATTTGGGTTGTTTCTATGTCCTTACAGTTATGAATAGTGCTGCAATGAATATCCAAGTATAGGTGTTCCTTTATATCAGTATTGAGTCCTTTGGGTAGATTCCCAGAAGAACGATTGCTGGGTTGAATGGTAGTTCCATTTTCATTAGTTTGAGGGTCTTCCACACAGCTTTCCAAAGTGGCTGGACTATGTTTACATTCCCACCAGCAGTGTAAGAGTGTTCCATTCTCTCCACATCCACACTAGCACTTGTTGTTGCCCATTTTTTTGATGTGGACCATTCGTACTGGTGTAAGGTAGTATCTCATTGTGGTTTTGACTTGCATTTCCCTGATTGTTAGTGACATTGAACATTTTTTCATGTGCCTGATGGGCATTTGGAAATACATTTATTTTAAATACTACTGATTTTAGTTTTGTCAGTATTAACTGATAACATACTTAGTAATATGTGGAGTCCTTCACATCATTTGATGTTTAAAAAACATCTTTCTGCTTGCAAAGACTATAATATTGTCATTTATTCATTAAAATGTGTATTGAGTACTGACAATAAACTGACAATAGATGGGAATAGAGCATCTAGAAGACATTTGTTCCTCTCATAGAGATTATGTTCTAGTGAGAGGAGATAATGAGCAAGTAACCACATAAAATGATACTTTAAAAGACAAATAAAATAGAGTACTTTAATAGAGGAAGGATCTTGCTGAAGTTGAGCTGAGACATAATTGAATTAGGAATAGAGAGTTCCAGACTGAGAAAGTAACAGAAGCAAAAGTCTGTAAACAAGAATGAATTTCATGTTAGCAAAAGAGTGAGGAAGCTTAGATCTTGGGATTAGAAAAGGACAAGATGTTGTGGTGTGAGGTTAATCTTGGGATAAGTAGTAACTTCCATGTGATAATTGTAGACCATGCTGAGGTGTTTGATTTTATTCAAAGTGTGTTGGGGAGTCACCATATGCTGGAGTAGCATGAGTAGATTGATGATTCTTTCTTTTTTCCTTCCTTCCTTCCTTCCTTCCTTCCTTCCTTCCTTCCTTCCTTCCTTCCTTCCTTCCTTCCTCCCTTCCTTCCTTCCTTCCTTCCTTTCTCTCTCTCTCTTTCTATCTAGCTGTTTTCTTAATTTGCTTGGCTGCTGAATGGAGAACCAAGTGCAAGGGTGCATAAACAGTCCCAGAAAGAGCCATGACGTCATTAGCTACAGTTCAGGCAGGTATTGATGACTTGGGCGTGAATGTGGCAGTGACATGAGAGAAGCAAGCAGATTTACAGTGTATGTTGGAGGTAAAAAGAACAGCTCTTGCTAATATTCTAAATATAGATGGTAAGTGAAAGGAGGAGCCAAGGAATCACATATTTTAAGATCTTACTCAATACCTACCTCTCAATGAAACTGTCTCTTCCAGTCATCTTAACTCACTTTTGCCTTTCCCTTTGTCGCAGTAGGTTTTTGTGGTTTTTTAGTTGTTGAGGTTTTTTTGTTTGTTTTGTTTTGGTTTTGTTTTGGTTTTTTTAGCTCATAATATGTACGAGGTATAATTTTCAGTGCGTAAAGCATAGTGAACAAAACAAAGATCCCAACTCTGGTGGATGTTATATTCTTTTGTGTAATACTTCTCAGTCTACACATTTAACATACAATAAACATTATATGTTTTTATATTGCTCCCTAATTATTTCAGATATGATGTTTTTGTTATCCTTAAGGACCAGGGGCATCAGTTTTCAGTTTACCATAATATTTAACTCAATACTGGGAGAAGCAAAGAAAACAGACTAAACATGTCTTTTTCACAGATCATTTGTTAATAGACTTTCCTACTTTAAGTAAATTTATGAAAATCCAAAATTGCAATTCAGATCATTGGAAAGGCAATAATTTCTACATTAAAAAAGGATTATTTCCTCACTCAAGAGTTACTTTAAAATAACAACTCCCCTAATAAATGTAATTGAAAGTTTGTTAGCAGGTCATTATGTGGTTGTCAGGGAATGAGAGTAAAGGACTAAAGCTAGAGTATCAGGGCCATTGTTAATTAAGAATTAATCCAAAACAAAGATAAATAAATTTAAAGCTGTAAGTAAAAAAGAAAATAAGTTTTGATGTCTTAAAACTCAAACATGTATACAGTTTTGTAAAGGACTTCTGCTTCCTAAATTTAAAGTTTTAAATGACAAGTATAAATTGATTCTTTAACCTGAGCATGTTCATCCTGGTGGTGGAAGTAATCATTTTTATACAGAAGAAAATTGGCTTCTTGTTATCATTCTCTGAGTATGTCTTAAAATATAAAGAAGAAAACACATTCATAGTTTTATAAAGCTTTGCAAGAAGAATTTCTTTCATATTTCTGAAAACACTCATGATATTGACTTCTTTTCAAGACCATTTATAATATTGGCATTGAGGTGCTCTTGCTAGGTAATATTCTATCTAATAAACTCATACTAGGTTAAGCTTTCTAGGATTACCCTGGAAATCAAAACCCATTTATTATTTTGTTTCTATAAAAAATAGCTGTGAGTTCTAGAATACAAACTTCAAATCCAAGTTAGGAACATGTTCTACTTGTAACAAATCCTCTCAAATTTGCTTATTACTCTTTGTAAATTTTATAACCTGATTGTTCTTTGAAGACTACTACAATTTCCCAGGGGAAAGAAAATGTTTATTTGGTGGTATTCAAACAGCAGAGTTCTGATAAAAAGACTGTAGATTTCATTCCCTTTCCCTCATTCATTCGTTCATTCATTCATTCATTCAACACTTTTCCTGAGCACCTTACTGGGCAAGGTGTTAGGCCAACAGCAATAAATCAATTTTTGTCTCTACCTAAAAGAGTTTATAGCTCCTTAGGGAAAAAGACACATACACAAATAATAGACAATAGACTGTCTTAAGTATTGTAAAAGGCGTGTAAGAGAAATGTAATACACATTCATAGGAGAGCAAAATACTTTCTTTTGATGGAGGTGAAAGCCCTTCCTAAAAGAGATGACATTTAAAAAGCCACTTGAAAATGGAGAGGATTTTAAAGAGGATGGAAAGAGAAATATATCCTAGGAGTCATGAAAGCAGAAACAGAGTGTTAGAACTAAAAAAAGTGTGTGCATATAAGAACCAACTAGTGTTTCATGTAATGAACATTTCTGGAGCCAGTATTAGGTTAAGTCACTATCTAAGGAGCCAGAGACAGAAAGATGAATACATTTGATCCTTGCCCTTGCGGAATAATTCAGTTTGGCATACCTTAGAAAATTTGAATGAGAAATTTGAATGAGAAATTATTTTTATTACATTTAGGGTGGTAACAGATACTGAACTGAAATGCTGGAATTATATTCCATAATGACGTTGATGCTAACGTATATCATTTTCTAAATCTTCTGTTATATTTTATTCCTATCTTTCAGATGAAAAAACTAGGGCATCCAGTTAATTCATATAATGTCCAATTGCAAGGATTTGACAAGGTGTATTGATTTTCAGATCCTGTAACTCACTAGCAGTGAAAGACATTTGAAGAGGAAATGATTTTTTCAAGCAGTCCTCAAGAATGCCTGTTACTGTAGGGATAATACAATGATTATGCCAGTGAATTGCTAATGAGGTATAAGACAATGGTGTAAGTTATAAGAAGGGAGGAGATGAATCTCAAACTGAAAGACGTGTGTTACTAAGCCATGAAATGGAGATTATCTTTGAGGATTCCAAATAGAGAATGAAGTGAAAATCTTACTGTAGGTAGATGATAAGATCAACTACATAGAGAATCCAAAAAATTTCACAGAAAAACTAATTAAAACAATAAACCAGTTTAGTAAAATAGTAGGCAACAAAATAAATACACAAAAATCAATGACCTTCCTGTATGCATATAATAAATCTCAAGAGAAAGAAATTAAGAAAACGATCACATTTATAATTGTACCCCCAAAATTTAAATATTGGAAATAAACCTGACAAAGGAAGTGAAAGTCCTATACAAAGAAAACTACAAAACACTGTTAAAAGAAATAAGACACAAAAAATGGAAAGATATTCTCTGCTCATGGATCAAAAGAGTTAACATTGTAAAAATAGTCATCCTACCAAGAGCAGTCTACTGATTTGATGAAATTGAATCTCAATGATATACAAAGAAATAGAACAAATACTATTGAAATTTAAATGGAACCACAAAAGACCTCAAACAATGAAAGCTCTTCTGATTGAAAGTGAAAAGAACAGAGACATTACACTCCCAGACTTCAAACAATACTACAAAGTCATTATAATAAAAACAGTATGGCATTGGAACGAAAATAAACACACAGACCAAGGGAATCAAGTAGAAAGCCCAGAAATAAAACCACACATATGTGGTCAACTAATATATGACAAAGGAGCAAAGAATAAACACTGGAACAAGAAAAGCTTTTTCAATAAATGGTGTTGGAAAAAAAGGACTATAACAAGCAAAGAGGTGAAACTAGACTGATATCACATACAGAAAAGTCAACTCAATAGGGAAAAAGATTTGAAAGTAAGACCTGACACCATAAAATATATAGAACATAGACAAAACACTTAATGACTTACATCTCAGAAATTTCTCTGAGAACTCAAGAAAGAAAAAAAATGAAGGAAATGATAAACATCTGGGATTACCTTAAATTAAAAAGCTTCTATACAGCAAAAGAGACAGTAGTTAAAGCAAAGAGACTCTCAACTGAATGGGAGAAAATATTTACACAACATGACAGATAAAGTATTGCTATCAAAGAGTTTACACAACTTAAGTAAGACGGTAGTCACTCCAATCAAAAAATGAGTAGAAGGACTTAAAAACACTCCTTCAAAGAAGAAATGCAAATGGTCAACAGGCAGGTGAAAAATGTGCAACATCACTGTCAGGGAAATGCAAATCAAAACCACAAGAGATGACACCTCACCCCAGTAAGAATGGCTCAAATTTAAAATACCTGAAACAACAAATACTGGAGAGAATGTGGAGAAAAATGAACCATCTTGCTTTGCTGGTGGAATGGTAAAATGATCTAGTCACTATGGAAAGCTGTGTGGAAGTTCCTCAGAACACTGAAAATCGATCTACATTACTTTAAAAAGAAACTTGAACTCCTATGTTTATTAAAGCACTATTTACAGTAGCCAAGATATGGAAACTAGCAAATGCCCCAAAGTAGACAAATGGATCAAAAAGCTGTGGTAAATTTACACAGTGGAATGCTTAGTGATCAAAAAAGAAAAACTCATGCCATTTGTAGGAACTCAGATGGGGCTGGAAGAGATTATGCTAGCTGAAATTAGTCAGAAGGAAAAAAATAAATTTTAAATACCGGATTGTCTCACTTATTTGTTGACTATAAAGAAAACAATCAGAAGGCAAAACAAAGGAACAAATAAACTGACCAGAAAACTCAGACCTACCGCAAGAGAAGGAGAGGGAAGCAGGGCAAGACAGGGAAGGAAGGAATACAGCGGAAGATAGTAACGGCTATGGTGGTAGGAGAACTACTACCCCAACTCCAATATCAAGATAAATATTAATAAAATAATTAGGAAACTTAAAAAAGATTACCTTTGAAGATCTAGAAGGTGGAGGGGCAGGGAAACTGGGATGGCTAGTATAAATTTATGCAAGTAGTTTTTCAGTTGCTGAAAAGATAGAGGTGGGCAGATTCTGGGAATTTTGTAAATACAAAAACTGAACTTGGAAAAGAGGCTATTTATATTTAGGATCACACAGGCTAACACTGGTACAGAGGTCAAGGAGAATGATAACGGTCTTCAGAAACATTGTTCTTAGGCCAGAAGTCAGATTACAGAACTTGTGACTTGAAGGAATAGTATAAAAGGAAGTGTAGGCTACTCTGAAAAAGGAGTTGAAAGTTAAAGGAAAAGAGAGAGTGCTTGGTAAAGATTAACAGAAATGAAGCAAGTTTTCCTTACAGATAGAATGACTGGAGAATGATAATGGCATAGAGTAAGATATTGCCTGGTGTCTCCATTTATCCAGACTTTCCATGCATTAGATCACCACTTAAATGTCACTTCCCTACTAAGCCTTTATCTCTCGCAGCATTCCCCCCATTGAGGAGTATCCTGTGTTCCTCATTCCATTCTTCTCTTATAATGTACATACATCATGGACCAGTTGGCCTCAAACAGCAGCATGTTTCAAATCACCTGGAGGCTGCTTAAAATAGAATTTTTCTGGGTCCTACACCATCATTTTTGATTCTGCAAATCTGTAATAGAGCCTGGGAATTTGCTTTGCCAACAAGTTCTCTCTCAGGTGATAATGATGCTGCTTGTCTAGGGACCCACTCTGTATCTGCTGAACTAAACTAAGTAATCAGGGGAGGTATAGATAAAGAACTTGAAAGACTGAGGATGGACCAAAGTGCCAGACCTAGAAATGTTCTACAAAAATATTCCAGCAATTCAGCTTCATTTACAGACAGGCAGAAAAGAATTAAGTATTTTGCCAACTTCAGGAAAGAAAAGTACTTTGAAAGCGGTATCTGTATAATCCCTTCTGAGCCAAAATTTCTCTTAGATGTGTGTCATAGGTATAGATTTTAAAAAATAAAATAAGTAGCCATCACAGCAGTAGCTATAATTTTATTTTAATCAAGTGCATAGTTGGTAATTTGAGAGATAAGCACAGAACTAGCATATTATGTTCCATTTACAATGTTGTTTTTGTTATTTTTCATAAGAACTGAGATCATTGGACCTGAAGAAATATACCATTTCTAAGAGCTGATTATATAATTACTATTTTGATTGTTACAACAAATTATTGCTTTAGCTTTAATCTGTCCTTGATAGTTACCATGCAAATCTGACATAAGCAGAAATATCAAATCTCCGAATTTGAGCAATTATAATTTCTTCTTTATATCACTATAAGTGTAGACTGTGGTTGGGAAATGTACTAAGTTGCACAAGCAAAATTCTTCCTGGTATTTGAAAACACCAGTCATTTCAAGTTTCTTTCATTCAGGATCAGTGACAATCAGTTCAACATAAGAAAACGGCCATTCATTCATTGTCACAATGTATTAGTCATATGGCTACCTCAGAGACCTTATTCTAATCACATTACCAGAGGCTACAAGGAAAGTGAAATAAGTTAAGTATATGAGTAAATATTGTGTCTTCTTAGTTCAAAACATACAGACTTTCTAATTTTACCATGATAAATCACTTATATAACTGAAATTAGGTTTTCGAGTTGAGATTCATAAATATTCCTTTTAATTTTAATGATATCAGACTGTTATCTGTTTAGTCTTTTTGAAGTATTTACCGTCAATACTCAAAAGTTTATAAATCCACAGAAAAGTAAACATTTATAAGGCCTAATAATATGCAACTAAATCTGGATTTACAGAAAATAAGTAATACCTATTTTGGGAACAGATGCCTTTTTAAAATAAAAACAAATTTTAAATGAAGTCTATTTGTCAACCTAGAAAAGAAAAATCAATTCTTTAAGTGATACCATAATTCTAAATTGTTATAATAAACATTTCAAGAAAATTGAATTGCTTTGTGTGGAAGGAAGTTATGACAGATCATTTGGTTTTATTTTTATCCTGGCAGAGTGGTAGTTTCTGAGTAGCTAGGAGAGACTTAGAAAAATTTCATGAAAGAAAGTACTTGTCAGTCTTTTAGGATATATTTGGTTTAATGTCGTCAGAATGTAGTCTGCCCGCTCCCTGGAATCAAGTTGCAAACACTATCCTCAATAGTAATTAGAGCTAAGCAGCAATTACAGGACTTATGATTTGTTCAGACGCAGTGGCTGTCGGCTGTTTCCTAGCACCACATTTCACAGGAGCACCAGGTTGAAATGATGGAATTATTTATCTCTAAATGCAATGCCTTGTTCAGTGCTTGAATGCAGAAGTGAACGCGGACTGTAATCTTAAAAAAAAAAAAAAAACAAGGTAAGTGTTGCTAACTGATCAGCATTTACACCTCAGGGAACTTTTTTGTCAAGTATGTGACAAAAATGCAAAGTAGTTAAGATCAATTTTGGGGAAAGAGAAATATATCAGTATTTAAAAAAAGAATTTGTTAATTTCTCCCTCCCCGTGTCATCTTGGTTTTCCTAACATTTATTTTGTAATATTGAATCACTGTTAAATGTAATGATATGACTGATTTTCTGCATTTCCCTCATCTTTATGAGCTATGGTTCCTTTTTGTTTCAAAGTTTGTCTCAGAATAAGTACTAAGTAGCAATGAGGGGCATGTTTAATCCCAGTATGTTTGAACCTTCTCTCCTTTTTCTCCATCAAGAATTATATTTAAGCTGATGTGTCCGTGTTCAGGAATTCATATTCCTGATAGAATAAAGACTGGTAGCCAGCAATAAAACTGAGTGATCTGGGCAATTTGAACTCTTGTGATTTTTATGATAGACACGGTTCAAGTTTTTAATGTTTCATCTAATTCTTATCAAAACTCTTGGCTTCTTGTTTATTTAGACCTTTGGACATTGAAATCCCCCTAGAAATCAGGTAAATTTAGTGCCTCAAGAGAGAATGTTGTCTGTTATGAGATGAGGGTAGATGTATTTTGTTTGTATAAATAATTATTTGTGAAATTCTCATTTCTGTTTTAATATTATCACTTTGATTTTCCCCACCTGGAAATGCCTTTTGTCTTATTATCCATACGAAAATATTAACAAAATGTTAGTAAAGGTCTTAGAAATGCTTAGCACTTGGAAGATATTTTACTCTCATAGCCCCTTGTGGAATTTCAGGTGATTTGGAAAATATTGAAAGAGCTTGGACTTGTTTCACTTGGTGGATTAGAAATAAAAACACTGAGGGTTCAATATACTCTTGCAAAAAAAAAATGAGTTGATTAAAGCCAAAGTACATTATTTTTTCCATGGTCCTAGAAACTCTATGAGGTGTGACTGCTTAGACACTATTGGTCTGTGTAGTTCCTACAAAAGGCTAGTACCTGACTTCAAAAAAAATTTTTTTTCTAGCCATGCCATTTTCTTTTGTATATTGTCTCATTTTGTGTGCTTATTTCATGATGAAATCATATATCTCTAACTACCATTTTCTTCAAGGAAGATATAAGCCATTGTATTTTAGAAGTCTACATGATATATGCAAATGCATCTTGTGTTCCCCCAATGAAAAAGTATAGATTTTTATACTCCAGAGCACTAACAATAAATTTCTGTAGAAATACACCATTAAAATACACCGTTTCTCCCACAGTGTCATGTGATCACATCTAAAAACCTCTGTTGTTGGAACTGACATGACTCCTTGAGACGTTACCAAAGACACAGCCTAATTCCATTTTTCTGTCTTGACAAACTTGTCCCGATATTAGCAAAACCTTTTATGAATCTTTTGATTTATAAAAGCAGATATTGGAAACAAAATTTACATAATGTAGTTGCAAAGCAAGTGACATATATGAGTGCTTTCTGATTCTCTGGCAATATGATGAGAGAAAAAAAGATGAGAGGAGAAAGGTTAGTATGCATATGTACATATCAAGATAGAAAGAGACAGAGAAGTGGGGGAACAGGTAAGAGAAAGGGGAAGAGACTAGGTAAACAGAAAATATAAGAGCGTTTGGTACAAAAGGCACAAGTCTATCAATAGAAATATGTAGAGAATGTGTAATCTGGACACTGTATATTCTTTTTGTATTTTCTTAAACTACAAACATACTTTGTCAAATTAAATACATTGAGTACCAGGTCCATTTTTATCAATTGTTTACTTTCTCTTTTTGTGAAAGGAGCTTAGAAAGTTTTTTGAATTTCAGAAAACACCAGGAGTCAAAACAAATGTTCCTCTAAAAGAAAATATTTCCATTCTTTTGTTGCTTTATAAAGCAAATCATTGAAAAGTAAAATGATGAGTGCTATGATTATATTCTCTACTTTCCTTGGGGTTCCCTATTAAAAAGTCATTATGTCTTTGATTTTAAGTGTTCATTTGGAGCAGTGAGAGGAGTCATTTGGAAAGCCAAAAAGAAATCCCATAGAGAAAAAACTGATACAAAGTGAGTGCAGTGGCACAAGAAAAATCATGGTAAAAAGAACAAAAGCAACCTCTTATGATGAATCACATCAGATGCAGGAAATCCTTGGGCACTCATTGGAGGGTCTTTTCTGACACTGCTTTTGCATATATTTCATACCCTAGGAGCTGCCTGTGTGACTGAAGTATGTAACATCAATTTCTAGGATGTCAGGATAATCTCAGAGTTCCAAAAAATAATCAACCCAGCAATTGGTGATTCAATTAAATATCCCCCAAACACCCTTTGTAATACAAGTATCCCCAGAGTTAGAGGACACTGTTTCTTGGGATAAGGATGACATCACATTGTGTCCTCCTGACCCACTCCTTTATTTGAAGGAATCAGGTGCCCTGCTCATAACATTTTTGTCCAGCTCTACTCCATTCAGCGTAGTTTGTCTCAGAGTAACTACAGAGAATTTCTGCTATGCATTTAAAAGATAAAGGGAAGAGAATCATTTTTAGGGACGAGATTTTAGGAAACTGCAAATAAGTAATTGATGCTAACTCTAGTCCACTCTATAGAAGACCCTGTATAAGAAGCCAAGCACCACTTTTTCTTCCCTTTTCAAGTCGCTCTCGTGCTTTGACTTTTCCCCCCATTCACTGTTTCTCCATTTCATCCATCTTGGCATAACCAGACTGGTCACCCCATTATCAGGTTTCCATAGGGATGGGATGAGGGCTTGTGTGTTGCTGGCACAGCAGCCTTGCCAGGTGGAAGCCATCTCTGCTGCTCACTGTACAAAGCAGCATCTGGCTCATGGAGAACCAAGAGTGACCTATGATGGCCACCGTAATGGTAATACTCAATTAGAGTTTTTCCTGAATAGTCTACATTATAATTGTTATGGTCCAAGGATACACCTGCAGAAGGGGACAAAAGAGTCACAGCAAATATTTACTCTTTTTTATGACTGAACTTTGCTTTCTAGAAGCTGGTTTTTTGTTTGTTTTTATTAATGGACAACAACTTTTGACTATCTTTGAAACATTTAATGTTTCACTTAGGTAAAACTTTTTTCTCTACCAGTGTGGGAATAGAGAGCATTGGCAAAGCAGAGCAAATATTAACTCTGTTCCTATAAGTTTATAAGTTTCTGGGGGAAAAGAACCATTCTGAAAAGGACCGTTAAGTAAATCATTATTCCTTCCCCATCCCCACTTGTAAATAGCCTGGATGTTGAATATAAAAAGTGAAATGCTCTGAGACTAGGGAGCAAACCTTCTGTCCTGAAGTTAGAATGTATAGAGCATCTGGGTGTGTTGAACTTCTGAGTGTTGTATGCCGCCCTTTAGCCTTGCCTGTTGTGTGAGCTGCCACAAGAGGCTTACAGGCACAGGCAGAAGCCTGAATGACCCTGGTACTTTGATCCGTGCTAATGGAAGGTTAGTCGCCATTGCATGGAAAAAAATGTGTCTTTTCAGAAAGCATTTTTGATACAATTCTGATAATATAAAAATGTCAGTATAAATACCACCAACAGAAACGTGAGTGTGTCTCCAACTATGAAGCTGTTTGAATTAGTTATATTGATCCAAATAGTACAGTTAAAAGCATCATTTAATAGGAGTTGTTGTTCTCTTTTTTTCCCATTGGGAATATTAAGATAATTGTTTTAAATGAGATGTTGCAATCTATCTCCTGCCGTTCTTTAAAATGGAAGGGAAATGTTGGCTCTTGGCCACACTGGCCATTCTTTCATTTAATTTTCTTCCATTATATTAATAAAACATTAAAATTAACATCTCATTTGAGAATGAAAATGGCTAAATTTCAGTCAAAATATAAACAGAAAGCTGACCAGATACTCCTCGAATTTCTACGAACTAATCTACGTAATTTTTAAAGGAAGATAATGACTATGATATGTACTTTCTATACATCTTTGATCGTACAGACTGCAGTGTTGGAAACCGTCCCTGGGCAGCAGTCTCTGTGATTGAGTATATAATTCCTCTAGAAATATCTAGTGGTTTTGAGAAGTGTAGCTGCTACCTTTCCAGTGAACATCTGTATTTTAGGAAGATTTCTAAAATAAGTCATAGTTCCAAGCTCTCGTTAGGTCCCTAGCATGTTGTAAGGGAGTGCAAATAGCTCCTTTGTCAGGGTTCATAAAAGCATCTTGATGCCACAGACAGGAGTCACTGGGCAAATGTAGCTCAGGACCAAATCTCTGGATCTTTTGCCAGAAAATTTCGTCAGGCTGCTGTGACCTCCCAATCCATTCTTGACCGCAGACAATTTTAGTAAAGCCCTGTCTGAAGATAATTTTGGCTTCTAAATACTTAGTAATTTAGGAACCAAGCACATGACATTCCCTTTTGATAAGTCAGGTATATTAAAAACTATTTCAAAAAGCTTGGCAAAGCATTTATCAGATCATTTTATACCCCCCCCCCGCCCTGCCTATGCTTAATGCCGTTGGGTGGCACATGGAAAATCTATAACAAAACCGAAAATTTTCAGTTCAGTTTAAAAGAAAAAAATTGTTTCTCAAGATTTGTTTGTTTATTTATTTATTTATCGGAAACTAGTTAACTTTTGTACTTTAATTCTGAAAACTCAGCTTTTGCAATGTTGCTTTTAAAAAGGATTACAACAATAAAATCTTTTAGCCAAACTATTTGTTTGTACTATTGTGTAGTAAATACAACTTACCCAGCTTTTTTCAGCATTTTAAATATAAGAATTCCAGTGCATGAGCAAAATATTCACATATAAATGAATCACCACTTGGCTATATGTATTCTATTGCCACACATTGGAAAAACTGTTTTGTATCTTAGTGAAAGATTCATCATTTTGTGTAAAAGCTACTACTAAACCCAAAAGACATTGTGACTTAAAATCTATCACAGTGTGGTTTCACTGCTGATTTTTGATATAGCACTTTATTATTGATTATAAACTTCAGTGTAGTACTCAGAAGGATTTATTTTTAAATGGGGAATTTCATTCTGCTAGGATGCTGCTGTTGAAACTCGTTGGAGGGAACCCTATGCTGCCCCAAGGGAAGTACAGGCACAAATCTACCTATTGTTAAGATTTTATAGACACAGAGTTCTAGACACACATTTTTCTCTTTGGCATTACTGGATTTTGTGTCAGTATCTTCTGTCTGCTTCTGAAATTCAGAAAGGAAATACCAGCATTAAAGGGAACTTCTGTTTTCTCACAAATCATTTTGAGCAAAATCAAGCTGGCAATGTGAAAAAAGAACTCAGAATTACCATATTCATCCTAAAAATACACAAATTTAACAGTGTTTGAAGATATTCTTGTTGGAGAATTTTGTGTGCATTTGGCCAAATGATTTACTAAAGTTAATATCATTGAGCACATCATTTCTCAAAAATTTCTATTGAAGTATAACATGCAGAAAAGCACATATATGTAAATTGATGTTTATAAATTTAGTATGTAACTAGCATTCAAATCAAGAAAAAGGACATTTTCAGCATCCTAAAAGTTCCTTTCAAGTTAATTCTGGTCTCTCCCCACCTCTCGACATCCGAGCCTTTCTACATGGATATAGCCACCATCAATTGGTTGTAGTTTTGCCTGATTTTGTACTTCATAAAAAAAATGATAAGGAATGTTGATATACTTCTTTATTTTAGCTCTTAATATATTTATAAGATTTACTTGTTTTTCATGTTAATTATATATTTTGCTCTCATTGCTATATTCCAGGATATCTTAGTATGTGAAAATACCAACATTATTCTTTCGACTCTGTTGATAGAGTAATTGGCTAATATTCAGTTTGGGGTATTAGTATCACTGTGAATATTCTAGTATACATCATTCCTGTGATATGTAACTAGAACTGAAGTCCCAAAGTATATGTGTGTATTATATATATATATATATATATATATATATATTCAGTTTTACTATATATTACTAATTTTTCAAAGTAGTTGTAACAATTCATACTTCAGATAAGAATTCTAGTTGCTCTACATCCTTAACACATGATGATTTCCATCTCTTTTCATTGTATGCTTTCTTATAGACACAGTGATATCTCCTTGTAGTTTAAATTTGAATCCCCCTAAGGACTGATGAAGTTTAAGTATTTTGTCATTTTTACTGACCATTTTTGTGCCTATTTTTGTGACATGTTCATTTATCTCTTGTTCTGTCTTTTTCTTGATGATCTATAGTTCCTTATTCTAGATTAAAGTCTTTTATCAATATGATTTATTATGAATATCATATCCCACTCTGTGGGTCATCATTTCATCCCTAGATATATTCTTACACTTAAGTGAATATGCATCAATTTTTTTCTTTTATGATTAGCATTTTTCCTGTTTAAGAGATCTTTGCTCATTCAGAAGTCACAAAGAATGTTCTGTTTTTTGCCACTGTTTCACCATCTTTTTTTTTTTTTTGAGAGCGTAAATGTTTTTCATTTAATGCATTCCGTTTTTCATGCTTTTTGCTTATTTAATTCCTTCTACCATCCTTTCTTCTATACCCACTTCTCAAAATACTAGTTTTTTCCTCAAGACTTTTTATTTAGAGATAACTCATCTATGGAAAAAAGCCATGAACCCAACTTCTAACCAGACATAATTTTTCTTGATGTTCTTTAACATTGTATTGATAATATATGATCCCTTCTTCTTTTGTATCTTCTTTTGAGAAGTATTAATGTATTTAACTACATATGTTCTCCTGGAATGTAACATAGAGTCAGAACAGTAAGAATTGTTAATAATTACGGCAATTGAAGTTTATAAACACTAGGTATCAGATATTAGGCCAGGTATTGCATAGAAAAATCTTAATTGTCCTCACACCAGTCCTATGATAATAGGCACTCTTGTTTTCTCCAATTCAGAGAAAAGAAAAAAGACATAAAGTAAAATTACTTACCCAGGTATACAAGAAAATGGTAGATATGAATTTATCATCTTCCTCCTAAACTGATGCTTTTAATGTGTATAAGACCATACTTCCTAAAGGACATGTCATAATGCCATGCTCATCCCAAAAACTCTGGGGAAAAAAAGACAAAAAACAAAGACAAGTTGATCATGCTTCAAAAATTGTAGCTATAAATTATATCTTCCTAGATTTTCACAGTACCTGTTGGTACATTGAAAGCTCCAAGATGTCTTGCAAAAAAGGACTATTTTAAACTTGGTTGAAACCAGCATTTTGTAAGTGTATTAGATGACAGGGTCTTTTTCATGTAACAGCTTTATATATAACCTATGTATGGCATGGACTTTAGAGTTAGACAAACAGGAATTTGAACCCACGTCCTACCACATACTACATGATCTTAATCTCTTGAGGCTTCGCCTTCTTGTTTTTGAAATGGGGGTGGTAATACAAACTTTATAATGCATTATGATATAATTAAATAAGGGACACAGATCACTTAGTATAGTACAGGATAGAGTATCATCAAATTGTAATAGCTATTATTATTTTCTTGTAAGGTAGAGGTCCATCTGACTAATCCCCCTGTCAGTACTGTATTTTGCACAGTTGGTCCCCCATAACTGTCTGTTGCTTTAAGTAATACTGTTATTTCGAAAAGAAGTATCTTTAGATAAGCATGTTCTAAAAGCAGAACTTATAGAACATTTTAAAATCTTGCACATTGTGGTTATTACTGAATCAGATAGTACATTAAAGTCAAACAAGTTTCATCTAATTCCCAACTGCAAAGGGATCCAACATTTTAAATTCCTTAATTTGATTAGAAAAAATGTTCCTATCTTCAGTTGGAGAATGTGTTTGTGTAAATGAAGTGTTTTCGGGTGGACAGTTTGGTGCCAAAAGCTCAGTGGTAAAGAGTAAAATGGAGCCATCAGGTTGCCTGAATTTGAATTCTTCCTTCTACACATACAAGGCATATGTAGTTGGGCTTAAGCTCTCTGTGCCTCAGTCTTTTATCTGTAAAACAGACCAAAAAACAATACTTTGTTTATTGAATTATTGTTAAGTGCATATGTATTCATTTGACATATTTAAGCAAGCATATGTTTAATATTTACTTATGTATAAATTTAATGGTGATATAATTTAATATATAGAATTATATATACAAACATATTTATAGGTCTGTATAGTATATGCTAACATAATATGCTAGGGTAGAACCTTGTTATATGGCATCACCATAAAATATTATCCCTGATATTGTGTGGTCTTTTCAGAAGCCAGTCTCTGTATCATTGCTTATATACATAGCCTCCTCTAGGTGGCTCAGTTTGATGGTTTCTTGGTAAATTGGTTTTTTCTATATGTTAAACAGGTATAAGAATGGAAATGATGAAAACAGTAGAGGTGGTATTGGTTGGTAACTGTACTGTTAAGAGGAAAAGTTAATCTGTCTAAGGGCAACAAAGCTGGAAGAACAATGAAAAAACACAACCAAGTTTGGAGGAGGCAAATCTGAAATGTTACTCATTTTAATTCCTTTAAATGAATCTTTGAGGGTTCTGCAGTTGGCATCATGCCCCCCAGTATATTTTTATATATTTATGTTTTAAATTTTAATATTCACAAAATTAATATTCACACATAGTAATGGCATAAGAAGGAAATATTCTTCAGGATTTAGAAGCTACAGAGATAAATGGATAGACCGGTTTTATTTCATTTTTTAAATCCTTCTCCATGCAGATTTGCCCTTCTACAGCTGAAGTGTGTTTGATTGTGTTATGGTTCCTTAAAAAGTTTAATAATGTTAAAGACCCTAATCCTTGCCCAGCAGACAGATTTGGGAAGCTAGAATAGATAAGGAAATTGACAAGTTTACAGGGGGAACCAGGTCAGAAGAACTGATCACCTACACCTTGAATGGGGTAAGAAGGGCCAGGATAGGTTTTATGTCAAAGATCAACACCCAAGATCAGATATCTCAGCAAATAACTGGTGCAAAGTGGCATCCCAAGTAAGGATTCTGAGAAAATAGAGTATAAAAGAGGGCTCAAATCCTTCTCACTTAGACCTCTCCTGTCCTACCTACTTCTTTGCTTAGTACTAGTGTATTTCAACAAATCCACCTTTTATGGTTTCCACTGTGTCTGGTGAATTGTTTTATCCCTGCACCTCCAGCTTTACCCCAATATTTCTCCCCACTACAGAAGCCTCAAGGGTATCACCTAAGTAGAATTTGAATATTATATTTCTGAAGGTCAGTTACTAAAGTAGTAATTTCATTGTCACCTGATCGCAAATGAGGTTTTTTTGTGATGGATTATGGCATAAACCCTTGACATATAAAGCACCTATTATGTTACAGGCAGTTGACTAAAATAATAATTTTCTTTATAATCACAGTAGTGTGTTGTCTTTCACATCATTTTAGGTTCATAGCTGTAGGGGAATACAACTTGGATTTTACCATCAAAATAAAATTTATGGAAGAGGTTAATTCCATTCATTTAGGATAGTATATGGCCATGTGGAATTTCCATGAGTAGTGACTTAGATCTTTGGGATATGTGTGCCTGTGTATGTATTTAATTTTAGCATAGTTAAATATGAGTTACATCACGTGCTATAAAGTACCTTGTTTTCAGATGAGATGTGGAGCACTGTTATGATTTGATTCATTATGATGAGTATACAATTACAGCTTATGCTTTCAAACAAAAATAGATAAAAGAAGTATCTTGCACAACATTGCCATACAAAAGACCAAGGTTGGTCCTATCCCAAAAGAATGGCAATGGATGGGTATAGTATGCTGCCCTTTGTGTTTACAAAACTGCTCATTATATTTACAACCTTTTTGATTTCTCAGAGTCCTTGAATTTCAGAGATACTCAGTATTTTCTTACAGGATGCAATGCACTTTCACCAAATTTCTGCTTGTGTCTCACACTATAATTTTCCTGCATCCTGAGGTGAGAAGAAAACAGCAGTGGCAGCAACAGTAAAACCTAAAATAGATGAAAGAGTGATCAAAGCATGAACTAACCTGTGCAAAAAAAATGCACTTCATCCCCATTCACTTTTCCTCACAGAAACTTCCTTTGATATGATCATATTGGTGACGAAACATTAAAAAGCGGGTTTCAAAGTGAAAAGTACAAGGTTGAGGTGAGGGAATTGATGAAAGCATGGTTTATATTTATTCAGAAGATCTACCAATACTTTAAAACAATCTGTTTAACATGGCAAATTGTCTGTCATTAAAATGCTAATGAAATGGTAAACAGCTGCTAAGTTTTTTTATGCTAATTAATGGTGGCAACTAAGTAGTTCACAAGCCTTGTCTTTATTAGCATAGATATTTGATTGGGTAAGGAGGATATTGTGCATTCTGACCTTTGCTAATGGAACAATCTGTTTGTCAAGTTGCATGTTGCCTTCTATTTGCTTTGATTTTGTTACTACAGAGTGATTCTCACCAGGCCCATAGGGGGGCATGTATTACACAGTGTTATCAGAGTCACCATTTGTAAACTCAGGAAAAAAAAAATGTTGTATTCCCTTTGGGAGATTTACCATGACAAAATTATTATACATGTGCTCATCAGGCAGTTTTAAGGTAAAAGACTAATGTATGCATTCTATAATCTAGCATTTTAATTGCTGTAACAATTATTTATTTGTAAAAAATATAATATATTGTTTTAATATAAGAAATATCTATTTTGCAATTTAGTGATTTTATAGCAAAATTTTTAAAATAAATATTTTAATGAGTGCCTCTGATACATTTGAATATTAATATAATACATCATCTTGAATCTCAAGTTCTGAAGTTAGCAATGATTGTCACCTTACCTAACTAGAAGAAAAGTGGAATTAAATAAAGGA
This sequence comes from Uropsilus gracilis, assembly GCA_004024945.1. Classification (NCBI taxonomy): domain Eukaryota; kingdom Metazoa; phylum Chordata; class Mammalia; order Eulipotyphla; family Talpidae; genus Uropsilus; species Uropsilus gracilis. The sequence continues at coordinate 126,832 of PVHY01000723.1, read as the reverse complement.
TGGCTATGTGAATGCCAGGCTGCAATTGGAGAATTGTCAGTATTTATTTGAGCATCAGTAAAAACAAAGTTCTTTAGTCTCTTCTTTTAGCTAATTCTCTTTTTGCTGAGTCCTTCTCTTTGCTGATAAATGGAATTGATATAAAGACTTTGCACTACAGATAAATGATTATATGAGTCTTTCCTTTATTTCTTTTTTTAGGATCAATGTAAATAAAGTTAACAGTATGTTAGACCCTATTGCTAATAATGTTCTGCAATGATTTGAAATATAATACAGAGTTTATTAAGGAACACATTGCAAAAAAATTCATTAAAATAAGTATTTGAATTATTCTGAAACACTTTAAGAACATTGATAGGCATTTTAATAGCTGACACATTTCCCCATGTTCATTTATCCTTGGTTAGTAGGGATATTTAGTCATAAAACTGTATGTGATCCTATATGGACATGCCAGGAGAAATTGGAACACTAATACACTGCTAGTGGAAATATAAAATGGTTCAGCTGTTTTAGAAATTATTATGGAGGTTTGCAAAAGGATCATCATATGATTATCATATGACACAAGAATCCCCAATTTCATATATATATGATATATATGAGAACTGAAGTATATATACCTAAGAGAACTGAAAATATTATGTCCACATAAAACTTGTAACAGCATTATTTACAATAGCCCCAAGGGTGAAACAAAAAGTCTATCAGTTGATGAGGGAATATGCAAAAGCAGTACATCCATATAATGAAATATTATTCAGCCTTTAAAAAAGAATGAAATGCTGCTACATGCTACTACAGGAATGAATCTTGGAAAAAATTGTACCAAACAAAAGATGACTTTAACAAAAGACCTATTATTTATGATTCTATTTAAATGCAATGTTCAGAATAAATTTATATAGACAGAAAATAACTTAGTGGTTGGTGGGAGCTGAGGATGGAGGTAGGAAGTGAAGAGTGACTGCTAAAATGGATATGCAGTTTCTCTTAGGGAATCATGAAAATGTCCTAAAGTTGATTGTCGTTATAGTTGCACAAGTCTTGGAATATGCTAAAAAAACATTGAGTCGTGCACTTTAAGTTGGGTAAATTGTCTAGTGTTGTATTATATAACAAATTTGTTAACATAATTTTTTTTAAAAAATCATACCAGCACCTGTCTTCTGATGACCCATATGGATCAGCATTACTTATCTGCAGGCTACAGAGTTCTTAACTGCAAGCTATAGAGGCTACAGAGCAAAGAGGCGTGCTTTAAATCCCTAATCCACTTGCACTAAAGCAAATAGATATCAAAGAGATGACAGCTAATATAATTGTTGAAAGTGATGGTTGCTAAAGGAGTAATGTAGAACTCATTAGAAATAAAAGTTGAAGACAAATTTGAGCTTGTGTTCTGACTGCTCCCTGTCCACTGATAACACTGGTCCCATCGAGACCATAATCATTCCTTTTAGACTCTCTTTTGATTTGGATATTTTGATAACCAATGTCTAGGCAACCTATTTACCTCAAAGTAAGGACAAATTTCCTCTTTTTTTTTTTTTTTTTTTTAGAGAACAAATAATTTCAGTCATATCATACTTGGGAACAGATAATAGCTATAAAAGATACCAAGGTTTCTTCCCCTTGTAAAAATACAATAAATTGTCTCTAATTTCTATAAAACATGTCTACTAGCCTTTCTATTATGAGAGTTAGTAAAGAGAATCCAGTTTCAAGAGGTTCCTCTCTTCCTCCTACATTTTTGGCTAATCAAAGGCAATGATTGGACTTCAGGATTTTCTCATTCCACCCCACTTGCCAGCGAGAATCTTAAGTGTTAAGTGTCTCAGCTGAGTCAGAGCAGTCTTTAGTTCTTGCTATACAGACACATTCTGCATCACAGCCCAAGAAAATGAGCAAGATGATTCCTTTGTAGCTCTATTTCTTCCTCTTATGCCATTTACTTACTTCCTGGGCAACATTCTTTGCTGCAGATTGTGGCTTGGCAGTCTTATTTTTGTACTGCAGGTTGTATAGGGATATGGATGTGAGTGTGAGATTGAATTCAGTTTTGTTTTGTTCATTACAGGCAGTACATGCCACACTACTACCCTCCCTGCTCTCGTGCGCACACCTACTCTGATGATGCAGCCTTCACTGGATATCAAACCATTCATGTCTTTTCCAATGGACAGTAGTTCTGCTGTTGGACTCTTTCCAAATTTTAACACAGTAAGTAAATGCATTTTTTCTTTCACTTGTGCCCTCCATAACTTCTTTCTTTAAGACAGTTCTGAACAAAGCTATGGCCTGTTTCTAAAATATGTTTTTAGACCATATACTGGTTATACTACTTAGCTATATTATGAAGTGCTTTACCCATGAGAGTTAGTTCACACAATAGTCCGCATATTTATTTTACAAGTATTTCCACAGTTGACTTTTCACCTGCTGCTTTGTATGATTTTGATAGACTTTTCGGCATCCTGAAAACCTGTATCACTTTTGGGATGCTGTTCACATGCTCAAAAACACAGTTTAGAAATATCAAGCCACATTGATTTTTTTCCCTGCTACTAGAAAGGTAAAAATGTATGCTTTTATCTCCCTTGGTACATTTTTATTTGGGAGATACTTTAGGTAGACTCTTAACACAAATGGAATTTTTATTTGACAGCTATTATTTAAAAACCATTAATTAATGTGATTCTATTAATTTAAAACCATTTTATGCATTGTTTATATATATGTTGACATGTCTGAGCTTAATATATAAATGTTAGTGAACTTCTATAATTACCAATGTTGTTTGTTCAGGTCAGTTGGCCTTACTCTTATTTGGATGACATTTTGTAGGTGTGCTTAATGGAGCGTGGCATCTCTCTCAACAATAGAATTCAGCATAAAATCATTTCAAAGCCAAATTCTAAGCTTATGATATGAGAAGAGGTTAAACAGTTCAAGTGACTTCATGAATTTTGTCCGTTCAGTCAATAAATTTAGTCAGTGGGGGCCTGTTGGTCTACAGTTGTGACACAGCATTAAAGAATATGCCATAATTAAGAAAAAGAATTACCTTATCAACACCTTCAGACAGCGAGATCTGAATTACCTTCAAATATTTCTTTTTGCAAACCTGTCTTCCTCATAAAGTGAAAACAGCAGGAGGATTTTTCCCCAAGGGTTGTAAATAAAATCTGCTGACAGGACTCCTGTCATGGCTTAGCATTATAAGATAGTAAGAGGGTGAAGGATCAGCCAACTTTTAAACAACACTGTCCTTAACTTAGCAAGTAAGCAGCTGAACATTTTTGTCATCTTTAAGTTTTCCAGAGGCAAGTCAGGCAATTAAAAAAAAAAGAGGCATCAAAGTTGAGTATCATTTCTATTGCTGTGGAGCATCTCAGTAAGATAAATCACCACTGCTCTGGTCACATTAATCTATCAGGAGTGACTGCCCCAGAGCACCTGTCTCGTTATTTCAGAGAACTTGAACTCAAGCATGCCAATTTTACCTTCGATGAAAACATGGATGCTGCATTCCAGGCTTAACTGAATTAATCAGTACTCTTAGATTGTCATTGAATATTTGGAAAACAGCATTCCTAGCCACTACAGAGATGTAGTTGCTACCTGGAAGTCAACGTGACAGTATGAATGGAATACTTGGTTCCTACTATGGTTCACATCTTTTTTTTGCACAATATGCTTATACGTTTTTCAAAAATTCAAATAAAACACTAACATTGAAAGAAAATATGTGTACACATTTGTTTCCTTTACTAGTGCAAAGAAATTGACCTCTGCAATTTGCATCTTTCCAGTTCCCGTCTAGAACTGTGATATGTACATACCTAGTAAGAAGTAATCACAATTGTCTTTTCACAACTGTAATAATTTTATTTCACTATTATCTAAATCCACTTCTTTTAGCTATCAAAATGCCTTATAGATACCTATCTGTTCTTTGGGTTTATAAAACAAAATCAGGAAGAGTGTTTTCACAAGGGTATTTTTAAGATAAAAATGCAGTTTCATAATGACTTATTAGTGAATATGGCTTAGAGTTGTACTGACTTGCCTTCCTGTTTCCTAACTTGTTTACTGTATAGCATTTAACCTTAAGATATATGTAAGAAAATGCAAAGAATTATTCTACTAATAAGAGCTCTTTATTTTTCCATTCTTGGAAGAAAATGAACTTGTTATTTTCAAATGAAAATACCTTCTGGTCTAGATTAAGAATGTAACAGAGATGTACATGAAATAATCTACTGTTTCTACACTATAACTAAAGCTTCTGTCTTTATATACTAAAATATTTCATTTAATACTTTAGTAGTATAATTAGCATTTAAGTCATTGCAAATGGGTGCCAAAGTATCATGCCAAAATATCTGAATTTAGGATTCACTATCATCTCTGATTTTTTCACTGAGTTGCAGTTTCAGTTACTTTAATCCTTTTTCCTTAGACTTTTCCATTTGCGTGTACAAGTTCTTCATATTTTTTAGGGCAATTTTATAAAAATCACCATTCATATTTTCCCAGGAAAGGATTTTTGCATCATTAATAATAATTATACAAGCATCTTATTTGTGATGTTACATTCTTCAGAGAACTCAGGCCTTAGAATACTTGAGTAGACTGTGATTATTATTCCTATTATTTAAATGAGGAAAGAGTCAAGTAAGAAATAAGACGAATTAAAATCTTCTAACTTTGAAACTCATGTTCTGGCTTTTCTGTTCTTTTGGTCCATGTCACCTCCCACCTCATTCATTGTGAACAAAGCTCAATCAGAAATCTTTTGTGCTCTCTTTTGGAAGCATAGTAGACAATTTTCAGCAGAATCATTAAGTAGAGAAAGGAAAAGATTTTTTGAATGTGTAAAATAGACCTCTACAATCTGTGAGGCAGAACATATTTTTGAAAGTTATACTTTTTGTTAGCAAATTTTAAAAATATATTCTACTTATTAGTTCACTTGTTTTTTGTAAACCAAGGTGAAAACTGTAATAATCATTTTATTATTCATCAAGAATTATAAGTAGATAAATATATTTTAACTCATAATTATTATCAGAATTATGAAAACACTGTACTTTGTGACTATAATTGAAAGTTTTGGTACATCTAAGCTTTATTATATAAGAAGATTTAAATTATATATATATATATATACACACACAGGAATATATAAAATAATGGTTTCTTTTTGTTTTTATGGTGGAATACAATGTTTCATAAAAACATAGCAAGAATGAGTGAGCTTCTTTCATATTCCAAAATAAAGTAGATGCTTGTTTTGTACTAAATTGTATACAAAAAAGAGTTTCACAATGTTAATTTAGTAGTGTTTTATATTCCAAAACTGACAAAGTCCTTCTCAATGTTTATGTGTGAAGAATAAGCAAATGATTTGAGTCCAAGCAGAGTTATAAGGAGTCATGCTAAGGAAGATGGAGTTTGGATCACAAATAATTTATGATGTGTTATGTGTCAAGGATGCACGTCCGGAGAATGATGATGTTAACACTGTACTTCAGCAGTTGTATTTTATAGCAGAACTGTTTTGATTCGCTTATAGGTAAAAGACTGTGCAAACCAGGACATAAATTTTTCAAGATCTTGATCTTTATATCTAAAGTCTAATAGGCTTCTTTGCCTGGCTACCCACTAATGCTTATTTTCTCTACTGAGATCCTACCTTCAACTATTTGTCATTCCGGGTTTAACTTACATATGGGAAATCTTCTGTGACTTTTGAAATCTGAATAAAGTGCCCACCCTCTGTATTTCCAACAAACCCCAGATTGCTTCCATCCTAGACGTTGCTGTACCACATTCTAATTACCTGATTATCTGTCTTCATTTAGAATGTCAGATTCCTGAGATCTGGGCTTATATCTTGTCATCTTTGTATGCTTGCTCTCTGGCACAGTGGTTCAATAAAACTTTTTAAATGAGGGGATGAAGGAAGTGAGAAAAGGACAGAGGATAAGGACATAGCTGCTGGGTTTTCAGTGTTCTTTTCCATCTCCCCATCCCGCAAAGGAAATCATAAACCCTTTCTAAGTAAAATTAAAAGCCTACAATTTGCTTTTATTCTGTTTTCCCAAGAACTATTCTTTCTTAAATCTGAAGGCGATAATTAGTTATAAACTTTTCACCAGTTATAGTTCTGGTTTCCTCTGTATGGCTGGCATGAAAGTTTTGCAAGTTCTCCTATGCCCTAACCTTAAGAGCATTTACTTAACAGAGTCACCAGTTATTGAATGTTATGTAAAACATAATATAGGCCAGGCACACGTGAGTCCACGGGTTCTAGACTATGCTGGGCAATACGGGGAGACTTAGTCTCTAAAAAAACAGCTGAGTGTGGTGGCACATACCGTAATTCCAGCTACCTGGTAGACTGAGGCTAGGGATCACTTGAGTCCATGAGTTTGGGACTACCCTGGGCAACATAACAAGACCTAGTCTCTAAAAAAATGAAAAAAATAATAAAATAAAACATAATATATAGGTTTGAGGAAGAGTATAAACAAAATCAATAAATCAAACATTCCCTAGTCCCCAAGAGACTTATGGGAAATAGCATGAAGAGATTAGAAAAAGCAAGATAATAAAAACCAAAAAGTATAGACATACTGAAAATAGGTACTGAATTTTACATGTTCAAGAAAGACCAGAAAAAATGAATTTTTGTATACTAATAATGCTATTTTCATTTTTTGTTATTGACTTTATTATTGTTTTGTTTTGTTTCATTTTTTTTGTTTTTGTTCATTTGTTTATTTTCATTTCAGGCAGGGTTATAATGGCAATAATTAAGATGTGGCAATATCCTTGTTTCTGGATCTATTATTGTTGTACATACAACTTCTCCTGCTCCATACACTGGATGTTGTGTATATATATATATATATATATATATATATATATATATATATATACTGCAATATATATTTTCATTCTTTACAGATACATGAATGGGCAGGCCTATATTTTTTTTTGGCATATATATAGGTACCCTAGGGCTTTCCCACTTCAGTAACACCTGTTAACCATCCTGATCTTTTGTGTTCTTCATCTCCCCCACCTGCTTCCCCCCACCTCCTCCTCTCTCGCTCCATTGTTCAGTCCCATTGGTTGTTTTATTTTTTCTTGTTTGTTTGTTTGTTTGTTTGTTTTTCCCTATATCCATCATATAAGTGAGACCATCCTGTATTTCTCTTTTTTTTTGACTTATTTCTGCTAATATGAGTCTTTCTAGTTCCATCCATGTTGCTGCGAATGACATGTGTTTGTATCGTGTATATGTAGCACATTTTTTTCAGCCAATCATCTGTTTTAGGGCATTTGGTTTGTTTCTAAATCTTGGCAATTGTAAACAGAGCCGCAATGAACATGCGCGTACAGGTGTCCTTTTGAATTAATGTTTTCATGTCCTCTGGATAGATTCCCAGTAGTGGGATTGCTAGGTTGAATGGTAAGTCCACTTTCAATTGTTTGAAGGTCCTCCACACAGTCTTCTATAGTGGCTGGACCAATTTGCACTCCCACCAGCAGTGTAAGTGAGTTCCTTTTTCTCCACATTTCATTTTTTTGCTATTAACTTTAAACTTGTCGGATACTCCATAGTTAGGTATTGATATGTTTTTGTAACCACCAAAATCTACACAGTTATCTCTTTTATTAAAATTAAAACCTCCCATCTCTTTTATTGTGGATCCAGTGTTATCATCACTTAACTCAGATATATTTTGTATTTAACATTGCGATAATACTTACTGTTTGTTTTCCCGTAGGAAATGACGTTCTTAGAATTTAAATCAGTCGCATATTTATCATGAAGGATGGATCAAATTAGTATCATAAGTCCATATAGAATACATCTGCACATACCATGTAAGCCTTCCCAGATCAGTTTATGAAGATCTAACACACAAATGAAATGGGACTTTTTGAAGGTAGTTAGGGCTCAATGAAGTCATTAGAGTGATGCTCCAGATAATAGATGGTCTTGTAAAAAGACACACTCTCTCCCCTCAGCCCAGAGTTTGCCATCTCTCCATGTAATGACAGAGAAGGTGACAACCAGAAAGTGAACTCTCACCAGATTCTGACCATGCTGGCAGCCTGAGCTGGGACACTAGTCTCCAGAACTGTGATAAAATGAATTTCTGTTATTTAAGCTACCCAGTGTTTTGTTATGGCAGATGAGGACATATATGCAGTCTATGTATTGTATGTGGTAAGTACATAAAATATCTTTTTAACAGCTACATATTGGGTACAAGCGCAGGTGCATATTTGTCCCTCTCCAGAGCTGTAGCTATGTTAAGAAACACCTCAAGACCACAGTGATCTGTCACTTTCTCTGGCAATTAGTAAGTGTTGCCCAGGCTTCATTATTTCAAAAATGTTTGTGAGTCCTGCCATGTTTTTACACCTGCTCCAAGAATGCATAAGCAAAATGGAGTTCATTGCTCTTTTTATTGCCAGAGACTCAACAATCTATCTCAATTTTGTGAAATATGGTCTGATCTATACTGCCTACCTTAAAATTGATTTTTTCTAATTCATGAACAAATACATGGAGCAGAGTAAAGATTATTTCTAGAGTCTCAAATTGCTGTATGAGTCTTTGAATCTTTCGTGGCAAGTTGTGAAATGATCTATATGTTTATCATTCATTTAACATTCTTGGTTTAAGACTCATAGTTGGATAATATCAAAGAGTATTCAAATTCTCTCTTGGGATAGAAATAATAATTTACTTATTAAGGGGGTCAAAAATAAAGAAATAGGGAATCAAAGAAATAGCCAAGATCACATTTTCTTGGCTACTGTTTCTTGCCTTGTTGCTAATGTTACTGTTACTTGGAGGAAACTGGAGGAAATTTTAGAAGATTTAGCTTTTCTAGATGCCTTTAATACCTTGGTCTATTTGTAAAATCTTATTTAAATATTTGGATACATATTTTCTTTTAGTTGATTTTAAGTAAAATACAAATGCAACCAAGATAGGAATTTTTGCCATTTGTATATTCCTTTTTTTACTTTTTACTTTTCTTTTTTTAGATTTCATAAAATGTATGGTAATGAACCCCCAACCCTCCCTTCGGTCACTCTGCCTCCTTTCTCAATGCTGTTTGTTGGTCCATATTTAGCCCTTTGGTCTCTTTCTTCTCTGGAGCAACATCATTTTCCTGGATGAGGATCTGCACTTTGGGGACATGGTAGACCAGGCTGCTTAAATTTTCCAGTCCTAAGTTTGCATTGGGCAGTCAGTCTGAGCTTGTTTGGCATTTATCAGTGTCTCCCTTTCTTGCTGGTTGTCATCTCCCTTCTGTTTTCTGTTCCATTTTGCTGTTTCATTGCCTTGTAGTTCAAATCTTTGATTTAGGGAACCTGACTCCCAGCCTTTCTTGGTAGAGAAGTTATTCAATCAGGACAGCTATCAGCAAATGGTTGTTCTAACTGGTCTCCTCAGTCTGGTTTGCAGCTCTGCTGTGGGGTCACAATAATATTTCTGAGTTCTTCTTCCCCCTATGGAAAAGGGGTGTGCCTTTCTCTTCTTGAAGATGTCTCTGAATTGGAATTTTAGCTCCCAGCCCCTGGTGAAATTGTAGGTGTACTTCTATATTAGGTAGGTGGTCCTTATACTTGTTCTTATGGTCCGATGTTTGGTGGTTTTCTCAAAGCTCTTTTTGGATGCTGCCTAGATGTGTGAGTCCAGGGCCTTTATTCATACTCCTCACTGCTTCCATATCTGTTATTGAGTTGGATTATTAGTGTTTTCCTTATTCCTGATGAGAACTGACCGGAGCCGGATTAAACCAGAGGGGGCCAGTTACCCCACACACCCCCACTGTGTTGCCTGTGCCCTGGCAAGGTTCAGGCCACGTGGTGCCTGCCTGCTGGCCTGCCCAGTCACCTTGGGGCAGGCTCCAGCCCCTACCATATCTCAGTCAGGAAAGGTAGAAAAGGACCTTGCACACTTGAGGCAGGGCAACCACCAGCCAAAGCATGGTAGCCACTCTGGCGTGGGTGGATCTTCCTTTCATGTTAGTATTGCTTTGATGTCGTTAGGAAGTTATGTATTCCACATTTCTTAAGATACAGCATATCCAACAACTAAAAATGATTTATTTATCCCAAATAAAAAAGAGAATATGGTTGAATGTTTATTTTTTGTAATATTGCTTGCAATATTTTGAAGGGTCATATTTATTTATATGTTCTAAAAAAGTATAGTATTAAAATATGCCAAGTTGAAATTTTCCATGGCTACTCAAATTTACTTGAAGAAAGGAAAGGATGATTGTCAGCATATTGTATTTAGTAAATCAGTAACAATACTTCCCAACTCATTAGTTAAAGAAGGCTAATGGGAAGTCTTTGAAATCTGGAACAAAGATTTTGTGCAATAATCTAAACAGACTTTTGCCTAGGAAATTTTGCATACCGTTAAATATGACATAGAGAAAAATTAACTAAACTGGTTGGAGGAATAGAAACTATATAGTGATCACTTGTACAATTGTCTTTTTCTCCTCTTCAAGCCACAAGCTAGTCATTTTTAAATTTAACTCTTGATTCTTATGATAAATCAAGATTTACCTATTAATGATTTTGTGCTCAACTCTCTCTGTTGTCTGCTCACTCTTAAAACCCTTTTAGCATATTAGATAACATTCATGTGGTTACATATGTATGTCTACAGTATGCTGACATAATATGTGGTCATGTTTGCTCCTTGTTAATGGAATTATTTCTTCAGGACATATAGGAAAGGCATTTATTCACAACCATCTATTATATAGTTTCAAGTCTCAGTCATCGTGCTAAGGGAGTGCTACAGTAAGACAGAAGCTGGTCACTTTCTAGTAGGAATTGCTCTCTCTTCTTGTGGAATTCACAAGAGCATAATAAATTCACAAGAGCTAATACAGATTCTGCTCACAGTGCATAGTCAATTCAGCTGAAAGAAACTGCCAAAATATGTCAGATTACAACATTTATGAACTCTTATAAGGTGAGGGAACACCTTCACTGTAGAAAATTATAGAAGCCTGCAAAAAAGGGCTCAGTTCCATTATTCTATGTCCTCTTCTGTGTCACTTTCATTACCCTAGTGTCAACCTCACATGGCTCTGGGCCTCGTCTTTAGTGCTAGAGTTTCAAGGATTATGTGTACTTGGAGGACACATCAGATTTTCTGGCAAGACAGGTCTTTAGTTTTGGCCTTGTCCCAGGTTAGCATTTTCCAAGAGTAGAGTCAACTTGGAAGAAATGTCTATGTCAGGCTCTTTTCTGGAAAAAAAAATGTTCTTAATAAATTCCCAGTTCATTAAAAGAAACCACAACAACCCTATTCTTAAATTCTTTAAATGACCAAAACTTTATGTACCATTGATAAAGTAGAAGAGCTTAATAAACATAAAAATAGCAAAATATTATTGTACAGATCTTGCCCTCAACCCAGAAGAGGAATTTCTCAATTGACTGTGGTATTCCTTTTAATTTAAAGTTTGGGGACCTATCCAAAAGCACAGACTGGGTTTTCTTCTTCTCTGTAGATTACTATGGTCTTACATTCAGGATGTGTTATGGAATATTCCAGTCCCTTTAGTTTTATAACTCCCATGGATGGTGCTAAAGATGAATTGGAGTGCTGTTTAGCAATCTGTGAAATTTTAACATCTTTGCGGAACACAGAAGGAATTGTGGAAATGTACTTTTTCATATACTTAGCTGTCAATTTAGATATTTTTTACCCTCCTTTTCATGTTCTGATGCTTAAAATAAGATGAAAACACAAAAATTATTTGAACAATATATCTTACTTTCATGAGGATTACTAGAGGATTTTAGCATTTTTTAAGACAATGGCAACAGATTCTTTAAAAGACACATATATCATTAATGGTGTGACTGGATGTTTAGAAAATTTCAGGAGTTTAAGTAAGAGTCTGACAAAATTAGAACTTGATTATGTATCACCACACTGTTTTCAATACTGTAAAATACCCGTGAATATTAGATATAATAATACTTATAAAAGGGCTCTTAAAATTCAAACTCTATTCTTTTTAGTTATATTTTTGTTAATATTTCTATAACTTTGATCTCATCTTCTTAGCCAATTACATAATAAAGTTATCTTTATCAGCAGTACTAATTAAGGCAGGTGCTAAGGATATACAGATGGCTAAAACCTCATTTTTAAGTTTAAGAAATATACACTCAGGTTTAGTCATGTCTTGCACCAAACAGGTGCTCAATTTATGTTAGCTGAATGAGATGGCATTAGACTTAGTTCAAAATCAGCATCATCTGATCTGAAAGCAATGAAAAGGCACTGTCCAAATTTAGATCAGGAATGTGGAGAGGATATAACCCTAATGTGTTTGGTTGGATTCCATTTGTTTGTTTATCTTCAACAATGTTTAGATTTGAAAGGCGACACATAAAGATATTCTGAACTCAAAAACTGTGTACCTGTGACACATTATGTTTGACTCCAAAGAAATAGTGAATCTTTGTCATATTTTTAAAAATCTGTTGACTTCCAAACATAAAATCTTTTATCGCTTTATTCACTGATCAAGCTGCCATGATTAAAATGGCAGTTTTAAAAGCTATTTTAAACTCGGTCATAGTAGTCAAAATATTGAATTGTCTTTCAAGTGTTCATAATGGACATTAATTTCAAAAATCCTTTAGTGTTTGACTATTAATGAGTCTCCCTTTAACTTCTTTTTTTTTATTTGAATTGCCAATCATCTAGAAACACAGACTTAAACTGAGTTCCAAGCAGTAGCATCTAAGTTTTATATTTTATCCCTAACTATTACGAAGATTTTAAGGATACTACATCTTTGCAAACTACTTGTTTTTCAGAATACAAACATCATCTTCAGTAAAACTGAAAATTATACAAGTGAATATGTTCATAGCTCATTTACTGTTATGAAAGCAGAGAAATGTTATAGTCTTTAGACTTCTGATGGGTAGAAAGATTTAAAACAGATACATTTTAAATCAATTCCTTCATAAAAAGAACTTTCTAGAAAGACAGTCTGTAATACACAGCTCATCACTCCTTATGCAATCAGACTGTCCATTGTCTTCAGAGAGAGATGCTTCCTCACAGGCCTGGCCCTTTAATGGGTGAGTAGCTTCTGAAGAAGCATTGTAATACCCAGATGTGGAGTTCTTTAAGCTATACTTCTGGGGAACTGTCATTTTGTTACAGAGCAAGAGTAATATCAGAATTTCCTAGGAATCGGTCATCACAGGAAATTATCAGCAATTCATAGACTCCTTTTTACGTTGGCTTTGGCCTTGAGGGTAATCACAAAAGATTATTGTCTCCATTTCAACTTTCACATCACTGAAATATTCTTCTTTGCTAAGAACATGATTGATTTCCAGAGGCTAGCTTTTAACCTCAGTTTCAGAGGCCAATCAGACTGCAGTGGTTTGATAACCATCAACAGTTGTTATTGTGATATTGTTCTGTTTTGAGGTAGAAATTTGATGATTCTTAATTATGCAAAATCTTTAACATACGGTAACATAACCTGTATTGTTAGATGTAAGTGTTTGTCCTATATCCAAATGCTGGGGAGGAAGACAGAAGAATGAATGAAAATCTCAAATGTGTGGTGAAAAATCAAAATGTCATACATCCAAATAGGTTGTATCTCAGAAAGAAAAACAAAAACTCAGAAACATCTCTGAAAATCTTCATTAAATAGATTATAAGCACAGTGATCTTTGCTTCCTATCATTATAACATTTAATGAATATTCTGGAGGTTTTGTGGTTCATGAATGGTATTTTTTTCCCATTGCTTCACTAGGAAACCTTGATGCCATATCTGTGGCCATAATATTAGCAAACTGGACATATTTTTAACATGATGAACTCATTTGATGTTTTTACTATTTTCTTATATGTCTCTATATTCAGAACATAAACACAGAAAGGGCATTGTGAACATTTGAAATACATTTGGTAGAAAAAATTGTTTTACATTTTTTCTTACAAACCACAAAGGGAGACAATTCATTTAAACAGCTTTTAGTTTGAACTATAGCCTCTTTGCAATCATGTAAAAATAATTATAAAGTCAAATGGATAAATTTTAAATGTCAATCCTTACCATTAACAGAGTCTTATTCAGTAAAGTAATTATCACCACAAAGAACAGTGTAAAACACCTTATTAAAGCTCTTTACTTTACAAGTATGGTATTTTTTATAGCATACATTCAGAGTAGAACCAAAAATATTTTTTTTTGCTTCAGAAGAGTTAATATGTATATATGTATATATATGCACCTCTATTCGAAAAGATAATTGCAAGATGAATATATGATGTAAAGTATTTTTCACCTTACCTGTTTACAAAACCACTCAGGGACGACATTGCCAGTTAAGATGCCAAAACATTTGGTATGACAGGTAAACCTTAAGGAGAATGAAGACCAGTTGAATCAACCCTGGTCTTGCTGTGACATCCTTGGGTAGGAATGAGGAAGAAGTGGCAGATAAAATATGCATTGGATATTTTTATGCCAAAAGGATTCATTGTTTATCTAAAATTCACCATCCGCTGGTCATCTTATATTTTTATTCACAAATCTGGCAATTATAGCAGAATAAATGGGTTCTGGTCTTAGCTGAAGAGACTCAGTCAAATCACAAAAATTCTTCAAGCTTTTTCTCAAGCAAGTGAGTTATACTAAAATCAAGGAGATGGGTCTGGGGTCTGCCTACCTGCTTTAACCAAGTCATTTTTTCATTGTTTTATTGTATTGAGTTTCCACATAGAATTGTTGGGTGCAGTGGGAATGAATGTTCTGGAACATCAACTAAAAAATTATAGTTTGAAATTTTAGGTGATCTTTGACTTTATACTTTTGTGGGATTAGTGTTTTGTCTGGGAATAAGAAGTCATGCTGCTTAGGACTAGAGCATTGTAGATTTGTTGCCCTGCTTGGAGTCTTGTCAACCTCAACTGTCAGGTTTCTTAGTGCAAGATTGAAATGATTGTCCTCCACTTGAGGGGAAAATTAAGCTTAATTTCCATTTTGATTTGCAGAATAAAGAACACATTCTATTAGGCCCAGATTTCTGATTTTGTACTCCTTCCTGCCTGGTTTTCTTTTCATATTTGTATCTTTTTAATGTGTGTCATGATTTTGACTTTTGCATCAGTGTATATCTGATTAGTTTCTGAACAGTTTTTTCAACTTAGTGTTGATGGAACAATTTTAAAAGAATGTCAGTTAGTACATTTGGCTGTTTAAGGGATATATTGATTTTTAAATCAAGAAAACTCATTGCTTTCTAAGTCTCTTAGAATATCATAAAAATTTTAGCCTATTTATCAGAAAAAAAGACATATTCTTACTTAGATTTGGAGACTTTGTAACAAAAATCTTTAAACATACACCCATTAGTAGAAGCAGGTAATATTTGCTTACTTGTACACATTTTCCCCTGAAGAATAAAAAGTTCTTTTTTTTTTAATTTCTCATGCTTATTTATTGAATTGAATTATAAGCTATGGAAATTTATTCTTGGATAAAAGTTTTGGAAGTTGTTTTCAAATCATTCTTGTTAAAAAAGAAAGAAAGGAAGGAAGGTAGGGAGGGAATGAGGGAGGGAGGGAGGGAGGGAGGGATACAGACTAGGAATTGGAAGACTGTATCTGTATTGTATTAGATATTAGCCAGTTGGTGATAGATCTCTTTTTCTAATATGCTGTGGAATAATACTTTGCAAGACCTATCTTTCAGTAAATCTCTATCTTATTTAGTATTTTATATATCCATTGAAAAACTTTACTTCAATCCATATCCCTGAAATTATGTATTTCTTGTTTCATTTTACCCTGAAGAGTCACAATACTAAATAAAATAGGAAACAACTGGCTCATTCATTTTAGCTTTTCTTGTTGAGTCAATTACTGTTCTCATCACTGTGAATAATGTGCTCTCTTTGTTGGTGGTTTTCTTTGGGTGATATAGTTCATTAATCAACTGTGTATACTTTTTACTATTTTTTTATTTATTTTGAAGTTTTAATATATTTCATTGAATATATGAACATTTTGAGAGTACTAATTTCTTCATCATCAAAAATACATAGTAGTATTTATCATAACTCATTTTTAATCTCCTATGTGATTAAAATTCACATGAGTTAAATTCTTATTCATTCCTATACTTTCTCTCATTTTCCTTAAAAGTTGTAACTTTTCTCATATTTTCTCAAAATGGCATCTGAAAAAATGTTTAGCCTTATCTTTTTTTTTTTTTTTCTTTTTGAGACTAGGTCTCACTATTTTTGCCCGTGGAACTGCAGGTTCTCATGGCCCGGAGTACCACAGACTTAAGTAATCCCCAGCCTCAGCTTCCCAGGTAGCTGGGATTACAGGCACGCCACCACGCCCAGCTATTATTTTGGAACTAGGTCTCGCTACGGGCCCCAGGCAGGACTCGAACCACGATACCTAGCCCCGGCCACTTCATAGGCTGACGTTTACAGGCACGAGCCACCGTGCCCAGCCTAACCTTATCTTTGACAGATGTAACAGACCAAATCTAGATGCATGCACTGGCCAAAAATATCTTATTTATAAGATCATTGAAATTTGGAGATAACGTAAAAATCTTTCCAAGAACTATCTTTGCAACTTCAATGGAAAAACATCTCTCTTCTGGTGGGTTTCATCACATCTAAGCTTTCGCTAGTTCAAGAAAGAAAACAGGGAGAAGTATTGGGTTTTTAGGATACATAATTTAGTTCAGTACTTTCATTTTTACTCCCCACATTGAAAGGAGTAGTTACAATTGATGATGGGTGTGGTTTGGGATACTTTACTATGTCACATTAATGAACTAGACTTTCTAGTATGCATTTTTAACTTAGAGATGAGTACAAATGCAATTTAATTTCATTCTGTAGTTTCACTCATCTAACGTTTGAATATAAATATCAACACTCAAAACATTGCGGGGATATGTGTGTCCCTGCAATGAGTGAACTTTCAATTAAGTATCATGCCCACTTGCAGACATAAGTTGAAAGTCCTAAAGTTAAACTGAACTTTTGAAATGCTCTTTGATGTGGCTTCTTAAATTACCCAACAGCATAACTACAGCTTTGCTGCATCACTCTTGATCCCTGGCAGCATGGAAAATCACCAGTATGCAAAGTCAGCCAGGAAAATGGAACATTTTACATTTGTACTGACCATATTTGTTACATACAAGGATCAACTGTTAGATGTTCAATGCCAGTACATTATACAGGTCTAATCTTAGAATGTTTTCTGTTAATAACTCTGAAAAACAACTTTAAAAATTGATGATCTCTTCCACTCAGAATAGTTTAAAAAGTATCTGTCTAAACTGTTTCTGGGATTTTCACTAGAGAGAGGGAGATGATGAAACCATCCATTCATTTCCTTTTGACACTTGTGCTTTTGTCATTTGATAACTCTTCAGAGTGCAAAGAATGTAAACAATGAAAACACTATTTCCTGATAATATCTTCAAAAAACATTGTTACATCATAGACAATATATGCACTTTTTAAGAAACAAGTAACCATCATTTTTGCCAGGCCCATCACACTGTCCAGAAGCCCACTAGGAAGATCTCCAAATGAGACCCATCTAGTACTTAGCAGTCCTCCACCAAGAACTTCCAAAATGCAGCTCACTTAGTTTCCCTTTCTTTGGGGAGATGTCATATTAGCAGTGGTACAGAGATCCAGTTGTCTTGGTGCTTGATAGTTGAAGAAAACTCTCTGCTGAGATCTCCCAGACCATTTTGCAAGCTTGTGGAGAGGTCGCTTGCTGTTCTTTCTACCAGTTGCATGTTACTAACTCTGCATTTGTTCCCCTAAATCATGGAATGATGTCCTTATTTTCACGTGTTTAGCATGGTTTGACATGAAAAATTTCTGAATCATGGTTATATCAAGACAATTAAAATGCTTTTAGAAATTATTCATAGCAATGTTGGAAAGAAATATTTTCTTGGATATTCATGGAAAAATTGTTTTCATTTTTCTGTTTAATTTTCTCATGGTACTTAAAAATGCATTATTTTTTACTTTAGATATATAGATCACTAACTAGAATGTTGTCTTTTTAAAAACTGTCCAGCACCTTGACTATATACGCACTTCCTAAAACAGTGCATGATAATCACTTAGTAAATTCTATTAATAAATAAATAATCAAAAAAATACAGTGTTTGAAACAGGGGGTGGTAGGCGTGTGCCTGTAATCCAAGCACTGGGAAACAAGAGGCCAGGGGTCACTTGAGTTCGCAAATTCGAGACTACCCCAGGCAAAATAGTAAGATCTGGTCTCGAAAAAGCAACTGGATGTGGTGGCGAGGCCCTGTAATCCCAGCTACCTGGGAGACTGAGGCTGGGGATTGCTTGAGTCCACAGGAGCAGGACCACCCCTGGCAACATAGCGAGACCTAGTCTCAAAAAAGAAGAGAAGAAGGGAAGGGAGTGGAGAAGAGGGGAAGGGAGAAGAGACAGTGTTTGTACAAATTGGAAATCATCTATTTATAAACATGTGATGTCATGGAAAAAAGCAAATTTCCAGTAACAGAATTGTTGAAATTTATATGAACCAGTTAACCTTTGCAAAGGTTTCATCTTTTATCAGAATGGTTTGAAAAAAGGGCATAATTTTATATCTTGCTAAGTGATTTGTATTTCATATATTTGTGTGTGTATATAATTTTCTTCCAAAAATAAAAACAACATGGAACTTCATCCCCCAAATTACTGGAACTTGCAGACTTAATTTTCCTTTCAAAATATTCAAAATAAAATCACAAGGTTTTTTTTTTTTGCTTAGGTTTTTCTTTGTTTTTTGTTTTTTTGTTTTTTCTGGCTATCCTTAGTGTCTGTGAATCCCAGAAATTTTCATCAAAGTCTGACCTATGTAGTTTGAGTGAATGATACTAAGCTCCTACTTTTTTTCAGGAAAAAAATAAAATGTTTTTATTGACTGCTTCAAATCTCTGGGCCAACACCCTTTATGTTTTCTGTTGTGAATACTGAATACTACTAAGAAGATTCTGGAAAGGGACCGGGGGTTTCAGTTTCTACAGCAGTCAGCTACTACCTATTGTCTACTAATGTAGTAACACTTAAAAACCTATACTATTTTGATAAAAGAGTTGTAGCAAAAGCTCTGTTGGGTTTGAGACTTTGATGCAATGTGACCTATTGTTCTACAAAGTGTGTTTTGCATTATTTTAGCCTTTATGTCAGTTCTGAATGATGATTAACTTTCTGATGGAGTAACAGCATCCCAGAGGAACAGGGTACAGTTGATTTTTTTTTTGCAAAGCATGGTCAACATGTGATTTTAAAGCTGAGGATTTGAGAGGGAAGTACCTTTCCAGATATAGCCAGTGGTTGAACCAACAGTCTGTGGCGATGGTGACGTGCTGTTTGTCTTCTTTTCAGTGAGAATAAAGGCATTCAGATGGGACCTAGTGCTCTGAGTAGAAAAAGCAGTCATTATGGCAAGTCTCAGTTTTACCATCCAGATGCAAAAATACAAGTCTCACAGTAGTATGCAGTCTGTGGAACATTGCATGTGATTTATTTTTATTGGAAGTTCTGATTTGATACCCCAAACCAAACAGAACATTATTGACTTTAATGTTGCCAACAGGTAGTTTGTATTTCTTGATCTTTGAAAAAGAAAAGTGTCTTTGTGATAGTTGTAACTATTTTGTTTTCTATTTAAGTTTTCAGCAATTTGAAAAATGTAATACAGAAATGTGTGACCAGAGTATTTAAATATGAAAGACAAACGTTTTCTTGAAGTAGTTTCAGAGAAATATCACTCTTCAATAATGCAGTTCTCACTTTTAAATGAGTTACTGTGTGACTATTTGAAATTCTAATAAGGTCCTTTGGTCACATTTTTCCATATTGTAAAATGAAAAGGTGAAAAATAGTCATTCTTTTTGTACTACTGTAATTTCATAAAATTACACTTAAAAAAATTGACGTTTTGCCAAACGTCCAGAAAGTCATAAGTCACAGGGGTTTACTAACTCAGGTCTTCTTTGCAGTAAATTTAGGACAGCTGCAAATGATGACTGTCACCTGCTAACATGTAATCTCTAAGT
Organism: Uropsilus gracilis; assembly: GCA_004024945.1. Taxonomy (NCBI): domain Eukaryota; kingdom Metazoa; phylum Chordata; class Mammalia; order Eulipotyphla; family Talpidae; genus Uropsilus; species Uropsilus gracilis. Next base: position 106,632 of record PVHY01000723.1, on the reverse strand, counting down.
ATTTCTGGAACTTTTTTTTTTCTGTAAACCTAATGGTTACTTGGAGAAAAGGACAGCACATTTCAAATTATTCTTTTATGGCTTTCCAGAAGTCACATAAGAAGAAATGGGTTTATCCTAAGATAGGCTTAACAGAGGTTATAAAGAGAAAAACTGAGACACTTCTTCAGGAAACTTACTTAGGCACCAAGTAGGCATTTCATGTAGGTTGACCTGGTGCTTCTCTCCAGTCTGTAGGCGCTCTAGGAACACTCAGCCTTTCTTCCCAATTTTCACACCCAAGAATGATGCCTCACAGGATCCCTACCTTCCCTCCTTAGTGTTCCTGAGCAGGCAACAGGAGGGCAGAGATTCCTGCCTGAAATTGAATTCTGGCTTCAGTGGCTATAAACTTGAGGGTGGCAAGTCCTTCAGTCTCTCAAAGTCTCAGGTTCTACATTTGTAAAAGGAGACTAATAATCATATCTGCTTCATGTGATATTGGAGACTATATGAGATAATCCCTGAGTATATCCTGGCACATAGTAAGAGCTCTGTAATTCTAAGCAGCTTTCATTGTGATGTCTATTATTATTATTATTATTATTATTATTATTATTACTATTATTATTATTTTATTATTACACAGACAGAAAAAGGGATTTAAGGCAGATAGCCCAGGGAAAATAGCATGTTGATATCATTATTAAAGGGAGGATCCTGGACGTTCAGAGACCATCACAGATGGGTGGGGAGCGGGGATCCCAAAGTAGAGGTGGGACAGAGGAAACATAACTTTATGTGCTTTTCAAGCCTTGTTATTTTGCTTAATGGCCACCTCTTTCCCCTGTCTCCAGTTAAATACAGCAGATAGCGTATCTTTTTCACTTTTACAATGGATGTGTTCTTTCTTGTGTCTGACTCATCATCATACACCAGCTAGTCTAAAATAGTATCTAAAACATAGTAGGCCTTCAGAAATGGATATTGAATGACTGATTTTTTAATTTCAAGTTAAAAACCTGGTTTCCATTTCTTTTTAGTAGAAATTCTAGTTTTGCCTACTATACTTATTACAACGCAATAAATTCTTACCAAATACTGTTTAGAGCACTGATTAAAATAGATGGCTAAGTTTAAGCTGAAATACCCCCAACTTTAAAAATAGTGTGGATACTCAGCCATTTAATTATGTAGAAGAAAGCCTTTATAAAAATAAGATAATTATTTTTGCTTTTTAATAGGACAGTTAATCAGTTTACTCCCAAACCCAGTTCCCTTTGATTGTTAATGAGCTCATTTTAAGACTCTTATAAGAATACAATTCTAATTGCAGGTCTATAGAAAATAGTAGGATAGTGGAAAGTTTGTATGTCTACTTTCTTTGTCTAAAATTCCACCCAGAAATATTATCTAGATTCTAAATAACATCTAAGTTTGAGTCATTTGATCATGTAGCCCCTACCTTATATTCTCTCCCTTCCCATCACATTCACCCAAACTTCAGTGAAATGCTGCAGTGTGTTTCTTTTCCCTGTGGCTAGGTTTTATTTGCAGCTGCATATTTTTATGTGATTGCTTACACTGTGCAAATGTGAATTACTTTTTGTCATACTCAGTGAAAGTAATGATCTTTTTAAAAATTCACATAGATTTATGATCCCATAATCTTAGTGAACATACCAAAGAGATTTGCTTATTCATACTTTGATACTGAATATAATAAGCTATGTAGTAAGGCTAGCTTCATTAATTCATTTTATAAGTATTATAATATAATAGTTAATTTGTCCATACATAGCCTCCAATTATCTCTTCCATTCCTGGTAGCAGCTACAACCCCATCTTTCATTTTTATTACTAACCGGTTAATTGCACTAATAGGTTTTGCTTTTCATTTCTACATGATTCTCATTAGAAAAAATTGCAAGTGTTAACTCTTGCTACTTTTTAGTTAGTAAGCATTTCAGATTTTTTAATCAGAGTTTAGTTACTAAAACAGACTTTCAAAAATGTCATGTAAATATACTAGCTAGCTTCAAAACTCCAGGTGACTACTTCTAATTCTACTTTTTTAGAAAAGAAGAGGCATACTTGGAACCAATAAGTCACAGGTAAGGAAAATTAGTCCTTAGCATTGTGGTAGTTGTTTTTCCCTTTAAAAAGGCTTCTTTAGCCTTATTTATTAAGAAATCATAATTTTCTCAATTCTAGACAGTTTTTAACTATTTAATAGGGCATTTGTTCACTTAAAAGAAGTATAAACATTTTAATAAGATGTTTAAAAATACTTGACTGTATTCAATTAATATTAATACAATTTTTTTATAAAGTTGGAACACTTCCAATAATTTTCCTGAGAACTATAAAGTAACAGGTTGAATGAATGAGATAAATATAGTTTTCACTATGCTAAATTAAATTACTGGCATTTTTCACAATTTAGGGATTATGAGAACATTTTTATTCAAGTTAAATATTTTATTCCTCTGGAAAAATAAAATAAAAGATTTGTCACTGACTTACTTTCACATAATTCATCATGATTGCAGAGAACTGGCATTATATTAATGGAGAAAAAATTTTAAATTAATATGAATTAGCACTTATTTTCATACACATAGTAATATATAAATATTAAAATCATTTATTTATCACTGTAATCTTTTAAGAGCGATTGAAAACCTTTATATTATTAACAAATATATTCCACTTAAATGACTCAGGTATCTGTTGTTACTGTATCAGATGGTAAATATCAAAACATCAACCTAAACAGTATCTGTTTCAAGGTGTTAGATGAATTGGCATGTGGAACATTCTTTTTTAAACCAATTAACATCTTTTTTTGGCAAAGTCATCTTCCCTAAAATATTTGAATAAGAAATGTAATTATACAGTTCTATAATAAATCGCAGCGGGAAAAAAGATTTACAAAGAGGAGAAATGTGGAACTTTCCAAGAATATGTGTAGGAAAATAGTGAATCAAATGGAACAGATAGAGAAAATCTGTTCCAAGTGAAAAAACCTGTGAGAAAGATAAAATTTTCTTATGATTAGTGGTCTCATTCGAAGAATGGAAAGGCAATAAGAGGTAATGACAGAAAAATGAGATAAAAGTTGTATTCATTAACTTGATTTTATGAAGGCTAGTAGAACTAGGAATGTAAAGTACTGAGTAGCCATTTCTAATCAGAGTTCCATAAAAATACATCCTTAGTTTGATTTTCAAAGAACAGATGACCGGAAACTCACCTTTTTGTATGTTTGAAGTCTCCCTCCATGCCCAACATTCCTTACTCACATTCCAGCTCTGCTCCTGCACACACAATTCACTTTTCCAGACAGTGCTCTAAGTGTTAAGAGCATAAGGATATATTTTCAGGTTGATGTGGTACAAATGTGTTTTTTTACTCAAAGTTATATCTGGGTTTCTCTGAAAATTTTAGTAGATGGAAATTTCAAATACATAAAGGAAATACAAAGGGTCATGATGGAGCTGTCTACAGATAGCTTGGTTTACTTAAATATTTGAAATTAGAATTTTTTTGTAGATGCGTCTTATCTGTTTTTTTTATTGTGGCACGGGAACAATGGGTATAAATGCATTTATTTTAGATGATGAATGATTTAGTTTCTAGTGTTATCTTTCAGTATGTCTTTTGAAATATGTAACAAGAAAAAATATATTAAAACTATGAGTTTATGAACATTATTGCATTTTGAAATGACATTTTAATTTGATTTTGAGGAAAATCTAATGATAGTACAGTAATGTATGGGCATAGCAAATGTATAAATATTTGTCACCACCATCAGTAAAAGTAGTTCTTTGACTCCAGAAAACTCCCCTTTCATATTTTGTAAAGTGTTCTCAAACCACAAAAATTCTTCTTTGTAGTATGTAAAGTATACAGTGTAGGCTACATTGTCCTGTTATTTCTCTTGTGGAAAAAAAAATAGACTACTGTTTGATGAGTTTTGTCATCCTGCCTATGTATTTAAGTTCATTTAATTGCTCCTTTTGCACTTTGCCGATTAATACTCATGGTCAGGCAGTCTTCTTTTCTCTTTCCTACCAAATATCAAACTAATCCAGTCCTAAGCTCTAACCCCAGGAGATTTTCTACATGATGGTGTCAGTGGAAATACCCTTGTTCATATTACATCTGTTTATAAGTAATGCTTTGTTCATCATCTGCATTGGTTTTTGAACTGCCAGTTGTCTGATGTTAATGCTGCAGATTATTTTCCCACATACACAGGAGAATCACCGTTTCTCTTTTAAAAAGCTTCGCAAATGGTATTTGTTCTTTTTCCAATTGTTTTAATGGCTTTGTGTTATGGTTGAGTACTTTTATCACTGTACATGTCTCTAAATATATGCAGAACAAAGGAAAGAATCACAGGTTACAAGTAAAACCTTTGATCAATATTTAAACAAGAGCTGTATATTAACCAAATCTCTTATGGGCATTTGAGTGTACAATTGTGACCTGCGTTTCCAGCAAAATGAATTTCAAACTATAGTACATGAAAAGTAATGAATTGGTTTAAAATAAAGATCACCATTTTCTGTGTTATATTAACCTGTCATTTATGAATTTACCACAAATCAAAAATTAAAAAATCTAAACATATCTGTCATAATTGTAACTATGGTCATGTGAAATCATCTTAAGTGTTATCTCCTCTTATGGGGAAAACATTAATAAGTTAATTTTAACCCTGATTTCAGGATCTAAGGATTTCTTGTTTTATGGTTCACTGAAGAGTTTTCAAAAGTCCTTATCTAGGCAGAAGCTTTCTTAGAATGTGGTGATTTTCCTATGGTTTAGGTGTTTGTGTGAGTGTGTGTGTTATGATTGTAAAGCAGTTTTTTGTTTGTTTTTAATTCTTGAAATAAATGCATTATCTTTTGTTATCTTTGAATAAGTTATGAATTATATTAAATGATATCCTTTATTATCATTGCTGCTGAAATTTAAAATCTTAGGCAATTATAAAGCTACTTTAATATATATCCTGTGAAGTTGTAAATTATTATTATTTCCTCTTCAGATGGATCCTGTGCAAAAAGCAGTCATTAACCACACCTTTGGAGTGTCCATTCCCCCAAAGAAGAAACAAGTTATTTCTTGTAATGTCTGTCAGCTTCGTTTTAACTCGGATGTGAGTATCACCTTTTCATTGTTCCCTGTAGTCTGTCAAGATGAAGTCTGATTGTTTTGAATATGTACATCTCTTCATATTTACATACTCTCAAGCATCCTCTCCTTTTGGTTGGCCTACTTATTTCAGTGTGTCAGATAGTCAAGGGGATTTGGATTCAAGAAATGAAATTTGAGTAATAGAATAAGTGACTAATAATGAAAATCAAGGATTTCTCTGTATAATTTTACATTTACTTAATCCCACCAGTTAAATTTACTCTTCAAATTACTTGAGTAGGAGAAAATAGGAAGTGTTTTAAATGCATTCATATAAATTAAAGTGCAATGGATACTGAAAACCATTATTTTCAAGAAGATTCTTGATAGCAAGTATCATCTTTTAGTATGTCAAATTATATTATACAATTTATATATTCCCAGATAAAGGAATGCAAGGAAGGCTTTATAAATTATGTTATCTGACCAACATAACTATGCTGCTAAATACAAATCAGTAAAAGATGCAAATCAATCTTTTATGAAAGTAAATTTTAAAGATAGGAATAAAATAGTATGAAATCAAAATGATAACATTAGAATATTCATAATATCCAATTACTAAGTAAATTCAATGACCAATGCAAATCCAAATATAGAGACTGTATATGTACATATCATGTTTATTGAATTATTCCACCCTGAAGCCATTTTCTAAAAAGCATGTTATAAGATTTGTTTTTTGGATACTAAAGTAACAAAAATCCTTATTTATATACACCATTAAAAGATATTTTGATAATTCTGTATAGCCAATGGGCAAGAAGAGGTATTTTTATCATAATTTATGAAAGTATAATTAATGTAATTTCAGTCACAGGTCACATTAAAGTTTTTGACACTTTATAAGATCTTTCTCAACTCCCATGTTTAAAGGGTTCACACATAAAATGAATGTCACAAGGATGTATTGTAATAGCATGATGACTGTTAATAATATTGTATTTCAGGGTAAAAAAGAATAATAATACTGTATTTACTACAGTATTTATTAGTATTTATTAGTATTATATACTAATAATACTGTATTTCATATTTAAAAGTTGTGAAAGGAAATATCTGAAGTCCTCATATCAGAGTAAAAAACTTATTACTGTGTATGATTGGATGCTAACTAGTCTTATTGTGATATCATTTCATATATATTCACATGTCAAATCATTATGTTCCATGAAACTAATATAAAGTCAATTACAGTTCAATTTGAAAAGAATTAAAGTTGCCTAAATAAGTGAACAAAAGCATGTCATCAATTCATTTGAAATTTCAATATTGTTAAGATGGTGGTTTTCCCATAAATTGATCTAGAGACTCAGCCCAATTCCAGTTATAATCTCAGAAAGCTTTTTTTTCTTTGTTTTTGGACAGAAAAAGCTGTTTCTTAGAGGTACATAGTAAAGGAAATCCCTAGAATAGCCAAATCATTTTTCATGAAAGAACAAATTTTGAGGACTTACATTTTCTGACGTCAATACTCACTGTAAAACTCATAGTAACCAAGACTGTAATTGATAGAATAGTAGATGTTTGATGGGGCAAAATAGAGCCTAGAATTAAGTGTGTATGTATATAATCAGCTGATCTTCAACAAAGTCCCAGGGAAAATTCAATAAAGACTAATCTTTGCAACAAATAACATAATTGGATAGCCATATGCAAAATTTTTTTTAAATCTTGTCTGCTGCCTAAGTCAAAGTACAAAAACTAATTCAAATGGATTATACCTATCACTATAAACTTAAAACTATCAACTTTCTAGAAAGAAACATGGGAGAAAATCTATGTAGCCCTGAGACAGGCAAAAATTTCTTAGGAACTAAGAGTTTTTAAAATGTTGTTATATGAGACTTCATCAAATTAAAAACATCTACTATTCAAACAATGCTATAACACTGCTAAGAAAATAGAAGGAAAATCTATGATGATTAAGTATTTGAAAAAAACACGACTTGTAACACAATATGCAAATAGCTTTCAACTCAGTAATTAAGAGTAAATTGCTAAAAGATTTGGGCATGCACTATACTAAAGAAAAAATATGAATGACAAACATGGAAAAAGTTGTTCAACATCACCAGCCAGTAAGGAAATGGAAAACAGTATATCTATTAGAATGGTGAAAAGGAATCAAAGTGTTAATACCAAGAGGAAGAGATGAGGAGCATCTGAAGCACTCACACGTTGCTAGTGGGAACACAAGATGGTGGTGCAACTACTTTAGGAAGCGGTTTGCTATTTATAAAACTTTTTGTAAAGTTATAGATACATCTCCAACATTCTCACTTCTAGATATTTATCCAAGAGAAGTGATAATGTATGTTCATGCATATGTGCCATTTAGCGTAACTTTGTTAATAATTGCACCAAATTGGCTGTGCCCATCAACTGGTAAATGAATAAACAGTGCTATAGCTATGCAGTGGAATGAAAAGAAATGATGCAATGATAAATACTGTAGCATGGATGGATTTCAACAGCAACATGCTAACTGAAAAAAATTGGGCACAGACTATAGACCATATACTGCTATATAACTTTCTAAAAGACAAAGTTATGGGAATCAATTAGATTAGTAGTTAAAAGTGACTGCGGATGGGATTAGGTAGTTGAACTAATAGAAGGGAAAACTTTTTCAGGTCATGAAAATATTCCATACATCCATTGTTTAGTGGTCATAAAACTCTTCTTGTTTTTCAAAATTCATAGAACTCAATACTTTAGAAAGGAATTTATGAAAACTATATCTCAGTATCAATGTGTTAGCAACTATAAAATATTTTATGAACAGAGAATCAGTTAATGAGAGAGACATAAGTACCATGCATAGTAAAGCTACAGTATTACTACCAGACTTAAGGTAAAATAATTAAAAGGAATTTTGCAAGAAAAGAAAATAAAATGAAGTAGATTTAAATATATTTAATAGTTTTACACAGTTATTATCTAAATTCATACAATTATACAATCACATAGGTAAAGTCTCTATAATTATATGAATATAAAATGAAATGACCACTTACAAGATGAATATCCATCTGAAAACTTGCCTCATATTTAGTCCTAGCAATATTAATTACTTCCACAGTGGTGTCAGATCTTAAAAATATCATAATGTAAATCACTTTGACTATAAAGTGAAATTGCCAAAGTCTTGTACAGATGTAGAATTTCATGAAGTCTATAAATGTCATGTTAAAGAACTGCTTCATACTAAACAACTGTTCAGTATTGAAGTGTTAAAGTACAGAAAAACAAGGTCAAACAAAACATTTTAACTATCAAGTAAGCAGCAGAGACTTTGGAGTAATTAAAAATTATTTGAATTAACAAAAAAAATTTAAATGGTTCAAAAACTAATTTTAAAAGATACATTGAAAAAGTTTGTTCCATCCCATTCCCTACCCTCCCACCTTCTGTAGATCTTGGAATATGTTTCAAGTCTCCAGCTTTTATTTTTATCATTACATTTATGGGAGACTGCATACTTGTAGGATTGGATTAAGAGTGCTTGAATATAATTTAAGTCATAATACTGAACTTGGTAAATCATTTCACCACTGTGGACCTCAGTTTCCTCTTGCATACTGTAATCTGAAGTGCTTTAGCATTCCAGCTTTATGATTTAAAGTCATTTCTATAGCTTTTCTGTTAGAACAGGGTATTATCATCTCCATTTCGCAGGTAGAAAAGCTGAGGCCCAGAAAAAATAATATATGTTTTGCTTTTAATTTGTGTCGTGGATTGGGTGTGGGGAAATTTGCTGTCTTCTTTGTCCAGCAGAAATAATTGCTCAGATTGCTCAGAATTCACCTTTGACCTGGACTTCATTCAAAAGCAGTAATTTTTTTTTTTATTTAGTAATAGGGACATGAACGAAAGTGTGCATACTTGTACATGTATGTACAAGTCACCATTCCTTGTCACCATTCAAAAACTCTGTTGATAATGGAGAAATTACATTTCTGAGTCATGCTTACACTCTGAGAAGTAAATCTGCCATCTGGATGGCAAATTCACAAGTTTGACATACACATGTTCTTAGTATTTAGTAATGGAGCTATAATCTGCATAACGGAGCTCTCAAACAGCATTTTTTATTTAAGGGGAGAGATTATTATTTCATATTCACCCTATTTACATTTTAATGTAACAATTAAGAAGATGCTCATTCTTACTTTCTTTAATAACATTTCTAAATCAGTCGGAGACTGAATTGACTTCACTCTTCAGTGTAGAAAATAGCGTTTATTGAAAAATCTGGAAGGCAGATTTGCACGGTAAACAGACTACACTCTTCAGTTCTCCATTACCCATGTAAAATCTCCCAGGGCTGATTTCATGCATTAAATTCAATGTGACCTAATTTAAGGGTCCCAAAGCCCACTTTGTCCAGTTTTTATCATCTTAGTAGATCTCCACTGTTGGAAAACAAAAGGCAACAGCTTTATTTATACAATATGGCATTATGTAAATGAGCAAGCATTAATCACAAACATTTCCCAAATGAACCTTTACAAATTAACACCATTAACTTTGCCAAGGGGCAAGCATTGCAATCCAGGAAAAATGCCTTTCCAACTGAGTCCTAGACATTTTCACAAACGTGTACTGCACCTAAATCCCTAGTTTCTTCTTGGCAATTCCTTTGTTCTAATATGATTTAAGCTGAGCATTGAATGAAGTGGTCCTAAGCTTGAATAATTCCCCTTTCATCTCCAGTGAATGAGTGCACTGCAACAGTAGTGTGGTCATAAATTTATCAGCCTACATCTCAATCCTTACCATTTAGCTGGCAAATAACATTTCTAGACCCTAAGCCTTGCCTGGGAAATAGGCCTTCAAGACTGTTTTGTAGTTGGTTTTATTCATTCATTCATTCATCCATTTGTATTAAAGTATAATTGACATATTTTATTGGTTTCAGGTACATAACATATGATTTAATGTTTGTATATATTTTAAAATGATCATTACAGTGTCTAGTTAACATTTATGATCATATATAGTTACAAAATATTTTTGCATGTTATGAGAACTTTTAAGATTTACACTTAAAGTAACTTTCAAATATGAATTATGTTATTACTGTAGTTACTGTGCTGAACATTACGTCACCATGACTTATTTATTTTGTAACTAGAAGTTTGTACTTTTGAACTATTGCCCATTTCATCTACCCTATTCCTCCCACCACCCACCCAACACTCTCAAATTTATTAGTCTTTCTATTCTCCTAAGAAATTACCAGAATCTTGAGGTAACATATGCTTTCAAAGTATTTTTCAGGGCAGCATTTCTCTTTTGGGCTGGTTAATACTAGCAGACCTCAGATAATTTCTGATTTATATGTTAATTTCAGTTCCTTGAAGAACATAGCAGAAAGATGAATAAAACTGATCCTTAAACACATTCTTACACAAAATCAGGCTAACTTGATTCTCTTAAATGTTTGAAAATACAGATGATTTTCTTTTTATTTTTATCTCAAAACACAATCAATCATAGATACCCTAATATATGATTGGATCCTTTACATTTTGGCAAATTGAAGTGAAAGTATAATGATATTTGAAATCAGATTTATATACTTTAATTCAGGAACTGACCCTGAAATTTCTATACTCAGCATTCATACCACAATTAATTAAGCATGGCATGCAGTGTTCCTAATTGCTGATCACATAGTCTTTCATTATTCATTTGTAGCTAACCCATTTGATTTTTTGAATTTATAGTGTTACCTTTTGAGGAGCATGATATATATTATATATAATATATAATTAAATATAAATACATATTTATATGCTTAAAATCAGAGTTCACAAGGTTTTAAATTTTTATCTTACTTTATAGTTCTCTAAGTTGATGGTTTTATTGTGTTGTTCTTTGTTTTCTTTTATGGTTTTTGGTTATCCAATAACTATCTCTAATTTTAGCCCACTGTTCTCTATGCTATGCTCTATTTTCTTGTACCTTTACACATAAGGATATTACCTCATATCACTTAATTGATTTACATTAGACTGATTAAGTATAAGTGGACAGAAAATTAAAGGTTTACTTAGTTTATATGGCAGCGTGACCAGCATTTGTGTGAACATTTCCAACCTATTCTCCTGTTCTTTACTACTATAAATCTGTCTGAAGTTTCAGAAAGTGCAGTTGTTTAACAAGCATTCTCAACTCTCATATGACTGCAATTAGTGTGTAATTGATGCATCCACAATGCAGTATAGTTCTGCATTTTCCATCTTTGTCATCTTAGCAGTTTTCATTTGAATAAGGTCATTTAAGTATGTCCTCCTTCTGCTTTTATCTCTTTTTTCTTTTTAATTTTATTCACACATCCTGATTTCTTTAGAGTTAATATAATACAATACAAATTTTCTGTCTTGCATCACTCACACTGCCCCCATCCACCATCTGTTATTTAAAAGACCTCTGTGCCTTTTCTGCTAGAGGCCCTAGCATTGGAGAAAGTCACAGCTTTGGTTTCCACATAAATGCCCTGTCCTGTGATGAACTCTCCACCTCCTTTGACCACCAAACCTACCTCACCTCTGCCTGCTGCCATGGGGTAGCATAGCCCTGTAATAGCTGTGTTCTTTCCCGGAGAAGTCAGAATGATTGGGAAACAGGTACCTCATGGATACGGCAGCTGAGGACGTTCCTTGCAGCAAAAGTAGGAGACTCAACTGCACGGGCACCTGCTTGCTTTGGCTTAAGAATCAAGCTTTTCGTTTGTCAGTGTTTAACATACTTCTAAGAGATTCCGCATTTTGTTATTGGCTGCCTAGTACTTGCTTCTGACCCTAAAAATTCTATCCATGGGTTTATCAGTGTTTCTTTTCCCTCTCCAGAATGTATTCATCTCAAAGCTGTTGCATCCTTCCTTCCTTTGTTTACTCAATCTTCTCCTGCTCCTCTAGCTCTTCTTTCCCTCCACCCCTTTTTCTTCTTCTCTGGCACACCACATATGTCCAAGAGAAACAGAGAAACTCATGTTGTGTGTAGTGTACAAATAACAGTACACTATTATTTTTCTGTCTCTCTTAGACATTCCTGTTAAGCTTTTTAATTTTAGTTCAGGCTCCAAGTTCATGCTTGATATTCAGAGGTACTTCACTTGGAAAGCCTTTTTGAAATTTTTTTAAAATACTGAGTACAGTATTGAAAGTTTCAGCCAACATAGTGTTTATAAATGCTTATCATCTATTTGTTTAGTTTTCAAACATTACATTAAACAGTATGTTACTCTAACTGATATATCAAGCAAATCTTTGAACATTCGCCTTCCAATATTTGACCCTGTCTACACCACCATTGTCCCATCTATACATCTATGTTAATTCTGCAGATAAGCTGTTCTCTCACTTCACATATACATAATCGCTGCCCGCTACCTATACACATCTACTCTATTTCCCTTAGAAGTTTTTGAGATAGATAGGTGCTCCTACAGTGTCTTGATTTATTCTGCATTTATATTTATATAATTTATGTATGCAATTAAAATTTGCTGTGATTTTTTTAAGAATTGGTGCTAATGAGAAAGATGAGAGACAGAGTTTTAAGAATATTGGTGCCTAGATTGCTAACTTTTCTCTATGTTAGCAGTACTCTTTCATTCAGAAATAAAGAAGCCACAGAAATTGTCCACATCAAAAAGTGAGCTTGTGATGAAATACTTTGGAGAAAGCACACTTACTGTAACTGATAATTAAATAAAGAGATACCAAAGTGTTAATAATCTCTTTGCTAGATTGGGAACTAAGAAGCTAGTTGAAGGTTTACATCTGCTATTAACTAGTGAGAATTATTACATAGATTAATAGTTTTGTAATTTTGAAAAACTGACTCTGTCAAGTAAAAAGGTGCTGAAGATAAAAGAATCAATAACATCAAATGGAAATCTAGAAAATGATAACCTACTTTTGTCAAACATTTTACATTTTTCCCATAAATAAGACTATTTATATTGATTCTTAGGTCTGGAAGGTAGTGAAGCAGATAGGAGGTAATTAAAAACATAAATCTCAAGAGCTTGAGAAGGTAATTCTCTGCTTTGCAGACAGAGCTGACAAAATGATGAACATTTTTTGCTTCCACATGACAGAAATATAGCGTGGTTACTGGGAGAAGGAACATACTGTGCTAAAAATTGTGTTCAATAGCTGCTATTTAACAGAGCTCTTAACAAAGTTTAGTCCACTTTTTTGAAGCATTGAGTAGTTACTCATTAAATTAAAAAAAAAAAAAAAAAAAGCTTGCCTCTAAAGTAGCACCATAATATAAAAATGTCAAGGTTTTTCTCAGCACTGCCTTATTTTAAGTGGGCATTTGGATAATTTAGTATTCATTTAAAATTCATCACTGAAAGAAAAAGATGAGGATAAAAGTGAGGTTAAAAACAGTGAGCCTTATGACATAAAACCTTTCAGATGTTATACTTAACTAGGTGGAAGATTGTGCTACACACATTATTCATTATTTCTCTGACTTTTCATAAAGCACATAGAGGTCTCACATGACCTATTACTTCATTTACATGTGTTCAATAATGTTCAAAATTAGAATGATTGACCTCATATGATATTGTGAAAAACAGGAAAAAAGAATGTTACAAGAAAGTTGCCAGTCCAATTCACACATATCCAAATATATTCTCAGCAGAAAAATTAGTATCTATCTGTAACTGATACTCAGTTAAGTTTTGGGAACATTTACAATAAATATCAATTGACTTACCAAACAATTAACACCTTTTAAAAATACTGAGTCTTCTTTTTTCATGCATGTAAAATTCTTGTGTTAATACTTTTAGGCAAAAAAAATAAAATATTCTTGAGTTTTCAAGCCATTCTGTTGATGATTTTTATAATATAGAATAGTTTTTTGCCATTTGGGGATTAGGAGAAGATTGTTGAGAACTTTTGTATTTTCCTTCTTTTCTTCACATAGATTTCTTTAGTTTAGGTTGCCTGTAGAGCTCTTACCTATAAGATAATATTTTGCTCATTTTTGTGACTTGCTTCACCTAAAAATTTATTCAACATATCATTAGAAACCAGGTGGAATATCTAGACTGTACACCTGTAAGTTCCTTAAGTGACTAACTGTGGCATAAAATTTTTTTCAGGCTTTACTTAGGACATGTTTCACATAGCTTGTCTTCCATGCTATATGGTTGAGTAGACAATTGACTATAGTTGTTGCAGTTTCTAAAACTATAAATTAATATCACTTCGGTAAGACAAAAATCAAATCAAATCAAAAAAATACAAGCAAGTTACAATACTCCATTGCTTTCAAGCAAGTGACTGACTTAAGTTTAGAACATACTGCAAAAGGTAACTGCTTTCATCTCTAAAGTAGCTTTTTTGAAGAAAGTGCCAGTATTTGCTCTTGAGGCCAGAGAACATTTCATATGGTAGATCAGCATAAAGAATTTATTGAAAAACCCTCCTGACCATAAAGAATTTTTGGACAGATGGCTGTGGGAAAAGGGGTGGAGTGAGGAGATAGCATATGAAGAAGTATTACTTTAGTCAGTTTCTAAAATTTCGTGCTAGAAAGACTTTGTTGGAAAAATAGTTTTCTTGGTTAATGTGAGTTCTTCAAGGAGAAAAGCGAAACAGTGAACTTGACCAGAGAAAGGACAGAAATTAAACTATTTCCTGCTGTGTGGTCCATAAATTAACAAACCAGAATTAACCAAATTTGTTAAGCAAATTAGCAAACAAAGGTTTTGAAATTAGACAAGAGTTTGGTGGAATGGTGGTTACCAAAGGGAGGTGAGCTGGGGCGAAGTGAAACAGTGGTGGATCATCTGTGGTGATGGATAGAAAGTAGACTTTTGGTGATACGTATAATGTAGTGTCTACAGATAGATATCAAGTCATATCATTGCTCACCTGAAAATTATAAACCAATGTTACTTCAATAAAAATTTATTTTAAAAATAGTTCCTGCCTAGAAGGTAAAATTCAAGAAAATATATGACAGGTTCCCTAGCCTCATAGACCTACTTATTTAGCCAGGGAAGCAAACTTAATACACCTATAAAAACTCCTGAACTCAATACTAGGATAATGTAAATTTAGGAAAGGGAACAGCATGTAAACTAGAATAATCTCAAGTAAAAAGCTAATAGTTAATGTATACCTGTTCTGCCAGGCTATCTCTGTGTTTAAACAGGTTCATGGAAAAGGTAAAACCATGAAAAGCTTGAGAAATGATTAGAATCTGAGAGAGAGAGAGAACACTAAGAATCATAAAAATAAAGTTAAATAGGGCCAGGCATGGTGGTTCATGCCTGTAAGCAGCAGCCTAGGAAGCCGTTGCCAGGGCCAGGGATCAGGGTTCGAGTACCTTCCGGGTAATGTATTGAGACCTAGTTCCAAAAAAATATAACTGGGCATGGTGGCATGTGCCTGTAATCCCAGCTACCTGGGAAGCTGAGGCTGGGGATTGCTTGAGTCTGTGGTACCCCAGGCAACGTGAACCTGTGGTTCCGCGGGCAAAAATAGCGAGACCTAGTCGCAAAAAAAAAAAAAAAAAATAGAGTTAAACAGGTAAGGCTTCTTGAATATGTGGTCTATGGAGAGACTGAACAGGATCCAAAAGCTCCCTAACGTTACTGAAAGTTTTACCTCTCTGCATGCCTGAAACCATGATCACATATGATGGCAAAGATGGTTTAATCTTCCCTTCTCACAAAGTGAATGTTCTGCAATTCCCTTTGAAAAACTAAATCTAGAATTTAACGATTTTTTAGTAACTAGTATTATTTTATCTTGCCTAACTCTTAAAAATAAATAGAAAAGAGAGGTTTTAAAAAATGGTGTTTTATTCTTCACTTTAGCTCTGTCTTCCAGGGTACAAGGAAGAGTAAATTTTATATTTGCTTTTAGAAAACAGATGTGATGAATAACAACTCCAAAGAGTACAACATTTTGTTAATTTGGGGGGCCTAAAATGTAACTTACCTCTTAAAAATTTGACTTTGGGGGGCTAAAATGTGACTTGCCTCTTAATTTATGTTTCCTGCTGACAGAAGTATATTTTAACCCTTATAAATAATATTGTATTATTTTATCTGTGCTATACCTTACATATCTGATGCTGAGAATAGATCACTTAGCATCCCTTCTAGAGGACAGTTATTTTCAGAAATAATTATGAAATTACATGAATAATATTAATAGATAAAAAAGAAACTCAATTCTTTAAAGAATTAATTTAATGAATATATCACAATATTACTTATTTTTATGAGGGGTTAATCATTTTTAATTACATTAATGTGTTTTCATCAGAAAAATTCTATAATTATAGTAACCAATGAGTGAATATTAATAAATTCAAAATTGTACAAAAGGACCAATTTAGGTGTACCATTCATGTATAATCAAATTGTCTCATTTTGTTTTCTTTTTTCCTTGTTATAAAGCACATAACTTAAAAAGAAAAATGTGTATTGAAGCATCTCAAGTTGTTTCTCTTTACAATCACTGCACTATCATTGTTTGAAATCAACAATTGAAATATTAGAATATGAGTGGGACCTGGTTTGCTAATTTGAACTGCATCTGGAATGAACTTGAATGATTCACAACTCTTAGGAAATAACAAAACCCATAAATATAGTGGAGTTATTGTGAATTTGGGTGTTTCCAATAACTGTATTATTTTTTATCTAAAATTAAATGACTAATAATCAAAATATGCTAATTTTAATTTTTCTTATATATTACTAAAATTCAACTGTGACCATAATAATTGTTTAGAACTTCATCCAACAATCCCCACCCACCCAGTCCTGCGTGGGAGGAGTATTTTGTTAAATTTAGGTTGTACATAGGTAGTGATAGCAGAAAGAAGACTGATCTTTAGTTGGTTTTATTATTGTTTTAAATTATTTACAGGGAGTGCTACTTTTTATTTCCTGCAGCTGAGGTGGGCATCCCCACCTTCAGTATACCACTGATGTGTAATTCAATTAATTAGAATTCTATTATGTTTTATATGGATGTTAACATTTAGCACAGAAGATATATCATGTTGACTTAACACTCATCATCACCAAATAGTTTAGTTTACTTTTTATCTTCAGTATTGCCCTAGTACTGAAACATAGCTTTCATGATTTCTGAATTGTGAACTAGAGGTGATTACCTAGTTCTTACTCTGAAAGGAACTAACATTCTGTATTATTTGATAGACTGCAATGGATTCATTTTATGTGATGATATTTGTCATGAATTTTTATTGTGCTTTTTAAATATCATTTGAAAGAGGGGGAAAAAGAATCACTAAAAATAGGTTATTTGTTATAGTTTTGTAATTTAATTCATATCAGCCAACAAAATGTCCTAGATGCACTTCAAACTAAAAGCACCATGTCTTTTTAAGATTTTATTTATATTTCTAGAGAGATAGTTATAAAAGGGGGTATGCATTAACATTTGTAAATGTTGGGTAAATTATGGATGTCTGTATTTGTAACATGAGAGAATAGAGTTATTAAATTTGCAGATGTAGACTTAAAAATATAAAATTTGAATATCTAAAAGACATTCTCTTCAAACTAGTTTCCTAAAGATCTAGGCATAGAATAATTATCTTTTGAATAAATTTCCACTTTTATAAATGCAATAAATTATTATTAATTTGCACTACATTAATTAGGGATTTGTGATAATTCAGGTTTAGACTGAACTGTCCTTCTGCTTGGTCTAAATCCCCCCACCCTTGGTCTAAATTCTTATTGAAAGATAATGCAAATGAGTTTTGCAAAGGAAATTGAAGCTTAGAAATATAGAATACCAACTGAATGAGTTTCTTCAAACTTTCTGAAGCAATTTATGGGTAGTCATTAAGATTCAAGCTATGGTATAAAAAATAATTCTTATGATTTTAATAAATCACCTAAGAATTCCTAATAACTGTCAACTGACATTTAATTTAAAGTGTTCTTTTTTTTACTTTCTTTGAATATATCATTATAATCTTTATCCAAATTAGTGTACATTATCAGGTTTTTTCTGAAATTCTAACCACTTCAAATATTCAGTACTATTCTTTCTTAGAACAAATAAATCTTTGTGTGATTAACATTTTTCTGAAAGATTTTTGAGTCATTAGCTTAGATAAATCTAAATTTTGTATCTCAGGTCAAACAGGTATTGAGGTAGGGTTTATCGAACTCTGTTATCTATTTTAATCAAGCTAACTGAATATCAATACACCACTAATTAATTGTTCTGACTGGAGACAATCTTGATAGACAAGAGATTGAATCATTTTATATAATTTATATAATGATTATATAATCATTTAAATATAATATTATATAATCATATAATAATCATTTATATAATTTATATAATCAATTTATATAATTTTTTTAAATAACCAAGCAATTGGTCTCTTGAATCTATTCATTCCATTCTGAGAGTAATACAATGCCAAAATCTAACTGCTAACCCAGTTTTATTTTTTTCCCTTTTTTATTTTTTAATTGCTTGCACATGTATATATTTTTACATGGTTGTATGCCCCCCCCCAGGTTCTCCCACCACCTGTCACCTATGATCTGCCATCTTAATCTCTTGTGCTCATCCCTTCCCTAGTTTCACCCTTCTTTCTTCCTCCCTTAGTTTATGCTTTAGTTCTGCTGTCAGTTTGTTAGTTTTAACTTTCTCTTATCTTGTTTATTTGTTTTCCCTCTATTATAGGAGAGATGGTCATATTTCTCTTTTTCTTTCTGACTTATTTCTGCTAGCTTGTTTCCTCCTATGTCCATCCATGTTACCACAAATGCATAAATTTGTCTCTTTTTGATTGCTGAATAATATTCCATTTTGTAAATATACCCCCACTTTTTCAACAAAATGTCAGTTTGGGGGCAGTTGGGTTGTTTCCATATCCTGGCAATTGTAAATAGTGCTGCAATAAACATCTGAGTACAGGTGATTGATTTCTAGTTTAATGCCTTTATGATCAGAGATCGTTAATATGATTTCAGTACTTGTAAATTTGTTGATGCTGGTCCTGTGGTCCAATACCTGATTAGTCTTGGAGAATGATCCATGTGCCCTTGAAAAAAAAATGTGTGTATTCCTTTCTTAGAGGATGCAGTGTCCTGTAGATGTATGTTAGGTTATTTGGTCTAGGCATTTGTTTAGGGTTACTGTGTTCTTGCATATTTTTCTTGTTATCTGTCCTTGGGCGAGAGTGGGGTGTTGAAGTCTCCTATGTATATGTATTTTCTTTGATATCTTTTTTCAGATATACTAGTAATTAGTGAATTTTGATACTCCTTCATTTAGTGCGTATGTATTGATAATTGTTATGTCTTCTTGGTGTATTGTCCTCTTGATCATTATATAGAAGCTATCTTTGTCTCTTATTACCTTTCTTAGTCAGAAGTCTATTTTATCTGATCTGAGTATGGCTGTACCTGCTTTCTATTAGCGTCCATTTGCTTGTAGAATTGTTTCTACAAAGCCTTTTGCTTTCAATCTGTATTTATATTTAGCAGTTAGGTGTGTTTCCTGGAGACAGCAAAAGGCTGGATGCTGTCTTTTAATCCATTCTGCTACTCTGTTTCTTTTTATTGGTGAGTTTGGTTCACTATAATTTATAATGATTGCTGATAAGTGGCAGTCTGTACTATCAATGTATTCAATTCTTTTTTTTCCTTGTGCTTCAGTTTGTTTCCTTGTTCTAGTCTCCTTGTTCATTCTTCTACTGGTTTGCATTTTAAGCATTCTTATAGTATTTCTCAAAGCGGGGTTTTGGTTATAGTGAATTTTTGGAGATTTTGTTTGTCTGAGAAGGACCATATTTTTCCATGCTAGGTGAAGGAGAGCTTTGCAGAATAAAGTATCCTTGACTGGCATTTTTCATCTTGAAGTATTTTGTATATCTCACTCCATTGTCTTCTTTTTCTGCTTTATCTCTTCTGAGAAGTCTGAGGTGATCCTAACAAGTTTTTTCTTTATAGGTTATCTGTTTTTTGCCTCTTGCCAACTTCATTATTCTTTTCCTTATCTTTAATTTTAGGTATTTTAACTATTATGTGTCTTGCTGTAGTTTTCCTTTCATTAAAGTATTTTAGTGTTCTTTCAGTTTTTTTTGCATGTCTATTTTCATTTCTTCAGATTTGGGTAATTCTCTTCAATTATTTCTTCAAATATTTTCTCAGTTCCTTTATCTTTCTCTTCTCCTGGTATTCCATTACCCCGATGTTACTTTTTCTCAAATTGTCAGATATTTCTCTCAGTGTTTCTTTGTTGTTTTCTTTCTTTGCATCTCTCTTTTTCTGCTTTTTTCCTGTTTAGGTCTGAATCTTCAAGAGTGCTAATTTGTTCTCCCACTTATTCTATTCTTTGTTCTTGGCTTTTACCTGAGCATTTTAGTTTCTCCATTGTTCTGTAAACTTCCATCAAAAAAAAATTTTAAGGATTTATTTTCATTTAATTCATTGGAGGTGTTTTTCATCTTATTCCTCTCCTTTTCTGTCTTCTCTATTAAATCTTCCAGGTTTTTTTATTATGATGGTTCTGAATTCTTTTTCTGTCAGGTCATAATTTTTTTCTGCACACCTGTTATTGATTTCCATGAACTGGCTTTCTTTCTGAGCTGTATTGCTCTTGGGAGGATTAATTTGGTTGCCTATGATTTTCCTTTTTCCCATAGTTTGCTTTCAGCTTTGTTCTGCCCGTGGTTTGTACCACTGATGCCAATGTACATTATTTCTTAGTAGTATTGCTGGATTATAGATGTATTTGCAGTGATTGGTGGGCAGGAGTAGAAGAACAGTTCCCTGAAACTTTTTCTTGTCTGGACCTCTGCTAATAATATCTGAAGATTCCAGCTCTAGGGTGGAATGTTAGTGTCTCAAGACTAGAGCTCAGTCTGGGCTGGAAAGTGCTGCCAGCTGGTTTGGTGGGGTGATCTTCCCATGGCACAGAGTGCTACATCAGGGAGCTTCCCTGCCATGGCTGAGGGCTTAGATGCAATGATGAGGTAGGCCAGCTCAAGCAAATGGTGCCTGCACCTATGTTCACTGTCTCCCAGATCCTAACCCAGATTTAGTTCACTGCTCCTAGTCATAGGCAGAAGGTGATCAGTAGTTTGAAGAAAGTAATATGTACACATTTGAGTATCATCATGTCAAAAATCTTCATTCTATTATACCTGGTATCCTTAAAATTCAGGTTTCTAACCTCTGATGCCAGTCATTAGTCCCTTTGCTTTTCAAGCTTTCAGCTACAGTGACTTTTTCTTATCTCCTTTAATCTTCCTGGCTCTTCTGGAGGGCTCTGTCTACCCCTCCCACTTTTGGTCGTCAGTACTCTTTAAGTCCCACCTCAAAGGTCACTTACTCAGAGGAACTTTTCTAATTGCCTGATCTAAATTAGCCCCACTCCCAATAATATTCATAACAACCATTAATTTTCTCTATGAAATGTATCATGATTCATGTATATTTGTTTAACTATTTAATGTCTGCTTTCAAGTCATAGATATGGCATACTACTAGATTTATGACTCCATATGGACAAAGGACCAAGTCCCTTTGACTGCTGCATTTCCATGGGTCATGACTTAGTCCATCTCTGTTTCCTAATGAATGAATGAATAGGTGGTTCTGATTTTTTTGTTCTTCTTGTTCTTTGTGACAGCCCAGAAATTGGTTGGGAGTTACTGAATCAATGAAAACTATGTATGACTTTAAAAGTTACATCCCAAAACTGTTTTCACCTCCAGACCATCCTAAAGAAATGAAGATTCATTGGCTTAGGAAAAGTGTCCATTCTGTTTTGCATCTTCCTTGATGAAGGATGTTTGGACCCTGGATTTGGGACTTGTTTTAGGGCCCTATACTGTAGTAGTAAAGAACCAGTCTTTTTATCCTTGATTTGAATCCAGGGCCTTTTATTTATGGCAGTGTAATACTGGACAATTATTTAGCTTTTCTAAGTCTCTATAAACTTGGGCTAATAATATTTCCCTCACATGATTTTATGAAGAATAAATAAGATATTGTCAGTAAAGTATTTAGCACAGTGCTTGCTACACATCAAACAATAAGTGATAATTATCACTATTTTTATTATTGAATTCAGAGTAATTTTTGTAATTGACATGGTTTTTGCAGTCTTTCTGGCTCTTATGTTCTTTCTATGGCTCTGAATTCCTCAGCTCTTTGAAATGAAGAGTGGGCTGTTATCATTGGCCTTGGCGCAGTTGCTATACATTGGTTCTTTATTTCTTACAAGCATGACTACCACTGTACTTCTGTGCAACATTATCAAATATTTTACAGCACGAAAACTTCATATAATTATTTTATAAGATTGCTTTGAAATCACTGAAGAGTATTTTAATATAGAATATATAATTATATTTTGATAACACAGTAGTTCACCTTTGACAGTTATCTGTATGTATTTTTAATCATATTTCCTTTTGGTTTTTCACTTTTCTTGATCTCTGTGTCTTATTATACTCTTGTATGTACAAGTTTCTGGTGATCTCTTTTCTGAATCTTATACTAATTTTTTCACCACAATATTGCCTATTTGATATCCCATTTCTCAAGTCTCTTCCCTCACAGTAGGTTTTCTTCTTTCTGTACTTATTTCTTCAGGAATCTCATTCATTCCCAGGGTTTTATCTATCATATTTTCATGTGATCACCAAAATAAACATTTGAATGTAGCAATGTTCAATAACTGAAAAAGGGAGAATGAGTTTGCAAATGGTTCAGAAATGAGGGTAGGGAAATGCCAACATAGGGAAAGTTTGGGAAAGACTATCTTTCAAAAAGAAGTGAGCCGTCAGCAGGGCCCTTTACATTTGACTAGTCAAGCAAGATGAAAAATAAAAATGTGCTTGATTTTAGAATTTAACACATTGTTATCTTGATGATATCTATTTCATAGAATTGAGGTAGAGCAGATTAGAATAAATTAAAGTAGAAATGTATACAATTAATTTAACAAATCAGTCTGTGAAAGGGACAGATAGGGTAAAGAGCTTGGGGGTGACTGTAGTTGGATAGGGTGATTTGTTTTGCGAAAATCTGAACTTGTTTAAACACTGATTAAAAGGAACTGTTAAAGGGAATGTTAAATATAAATGTAAAAAGAAACAGGATTGTAGACACTGGGAAAGGTAAAAAGGAACATTCTAAGACATGGCAAGATAGATGTCTTAATGGAGGAATAGCTCATAAAAAGCTTTGGGTTTGGTTTACAATGTCCCTGAAATTTAAAATAAAATAAAATTTAAAAAAACACTACTCCCTGTCTTGCTATGAATTTTCCAGATCATCTTCTCTTTCCTTCTAGTAAGTCTTTGCTGCTACAAATTGTTCTAGAACAAAAGCTATCAATGGCTTCTCATTACTCACTTGAGTATGCTATTTTTAACTACCTTCCCACTACGTAATATTTAAGGCCTAAATAATATGGCACTTGCCTTTCTAGTTTTTTCTTCTACTCCTACTCTACAAACTCCTACATTTCACTCACCTGTATTATTTATATCCCCCTAAATATAAAATTTTCAGGCATTTTTTTCCTGTCATCATCTCCAATTTGGAAGTATATACCTTTTGCCTTTGAAATTCTATCTATTATTGAAGGCCCACTCAAGGTCTTTTACTTTCTCCAATTTTATTGCTATCTTAGTAATCCTGGGGCTGGCTTTTATTATCTGACACCCAGAAATATGTTCAGAGGACTTATAACTGTAATATATCTGTAATCACAAATTAGTACATGGAAAACTACTCGGGTTAATGTTAAATGTCTGCTTTAATTCACTTAGAGTATGTTTTTAAAAGTCATTTCTAGTTATTAAAGGAGAAAAATAATAATTTGAAGTATTGGGTGCTTATTTTTACATCATGGATGACAAGACAACTTTAGAAACAACCTATATATCAATAAGACACTGTTCAAATAATTATGGACTCTTCATGTGATGGAATACAACCATTTAAAAAAGTGGGAGACTTTAATTACTCGTTTAAAATCTCTAAAACCTACTCCTAAATAGAGCAAAATACAGAGAAGCATACATATGTGGTATATAGAGAAACAAGCAAGTCAGATGAAGCCAAACCAAAAACAGACTCTAGAAATCTAAGAACTAAGTCAACCAGAGAGGCAGAGGGGGCAGGAAGAGAATAAAGTAGAGAAGGAGACATGATAGAGAACTGCAGGTGTTTTGGTGGTGCATGTGATATGCTCACAATATGTGAAGGAAGTGGGATAATCCTGTATCTTTAAGTTATATACAGTGATGTAAACCAGTGTTACCTCAAGACAAAAATTAAACATAAATAAAAATAATAAAATTAAAAGGAAAGAATGACAAAGTTCATACACATATTTATTTTTTTGGAAAGCATCTGGCAGGATACAGATAGTAACAACTATTTGCTGAGTCTGAGAGGTAGCATTTTCACTATATATACGTCCTTTTTAATACTATTGAACTTTATGGTTGTATTCCCTAGAACCTAGAAAGTACAATTTAAGTTTAAAAAAGACTACAGTAGTGGGTAAGTGGATCCAAAGGAAATCATAGTTGATTCAAGATCAAAGTTTGCAGATCTGCTAAATAGTATGTCTGTTGGATAAGATGGACATTCTTTTTGATCCTGCAGTGGGATTTGATTTTGATCCCTTTCATCTCTTGCCTGGATATAACCCCTCAATGCCATACATTGTATAGCCCCAATCTCTACACTATACACACATACATAGTTTGTTTCAAAGCACTACTATAATTTCTCAACTATGCAGAATATAAAAATCTTGCACTGGCCACTATATTACATATATGATACAAAATAAATCTAAAGTTAGGATTTGCATTGTCTCTCTTATAGTTGATATGTAATATACTTAATATCGACATAATTGATATCTTTGAAAATGCAATGCTCAGAAAATTGATTGAAGAATGACGTTAGCATTAAGTATCTTTAATTATCATTACTCATTTGAAAACCTCTTTGGTAAAATAACTCTTTTGTAAAAATCATGCATGAAAGTCCTGAACCAATTTGTGGTTCCCTGCACCCAAAAAGCTTTTCTCTTAGATAACCACCAGGTTAACTTTTTCTCATCATTTAGATCTCTGCAAATATCCCAACATATCAAAGTTCACTCTTTTTCATTATTTTTGATAATATATAACATTCATAAATGTTATGATTTTTCATTTAACACTAAGATGTTTTTGTACCTGCACTAGAATATAAATTTTACTAGATCTCTGTTACACAACTCATTATAATATTTGGAACATAGTAAATGTTCAATGAATATTTGTTGAATGAAAGAATAAACTATTGGTATTAAGTTCTTGCTTTTGAAAGGTTTTCCTTACTTTGTTATGTATTTTGTTTTCATTTGACAACTTTCTTGAGTGTATACCATATAATCGGTGTTTCAGAAGATTCAGAGATTAGTAAAATAGAGTTCACATTGATCACATTATATAGTTTACGAACAACCTTTTTTTGTGACTGTCATCAGTGAGTAAAATTTGTGGACATACAGTCTGAAATTAGAAATCTATTAACCATCCCTGACTATAGTGAAATATTTTGGTATTTATGGGTGACTCTAAAGTAAAGACATTTTTATTTTAGTTTTACTAAAACTATTTTAGTTTTCTAGTAGATCAGCCCTCTTATTATTATTATTATTAATTAATTAATTAGAGACTAGGTCTCACTATGTTGCCCAGGGTAGTCTCAAATCCACAAACTCAAGTTATCCTTGACCTCAGCCTCCCAACGCTGGGATTACAAGTGTACCACTGCGCCTGGCTAGACCAACCCTCTTATATGTGAGGAAGAATTGACCAGGTTAATCAAGAAGTTCTAGTTTATTCAGGTGCTTATATTGTAAAGACAGCCATAAAATGACTCTGGCTAAGTAACACTAAAAGACGTGCTGTTTCATTGTTTTTATTTCACTTGTGTGTTTTGAGAGTATATGATATTAACCTTCACATCAGCATATTTTACTAAATTCTGAACTATAAAATGTGTGTTGTGTTTTAAAAATTGGTTTCAGGACTTTCATGTATGAGTTTTACAAAAAGTTATTTTTCAAAAGAGGTTTTTAAATGAGTAATGATAATTTGTTAAAGATATTTATTACAAAAGCCATTCTTCAACCAATTTTCTGAGCATTGTACTTTCAAAGTCATCAATCTTGTCTACATTAAGGGTATTATATATCAACTATAAGAGAGCACAATGCA
This sequence comes from Uropsilus gracilis, assembly GCA_004024945.1. Taxonomy (NCBI): domain Eukaryota; kingdom Metazoa; phylum Chordata; class Mammalia; order Eulipotyphla; family Talpidae; genus Uropsilus; species Uropsilus gracilis. Next base: position 80,139 of record PVHY01000723.1, on the reverse strand, counting down.
AATTCTAATTTTAGATTTATTTTGTATCATTTATGTAAATTTCTTTAATATGGAAATGGAAGTAAATGCAATACCTTCTAACTTATTAAAAATTAATGTGTGGAAGCCTGGGAGCCTAATTTAAAAAGCCATCAGAAGACCCAAATTAGTTAGCTATAGAGTCACAGCTTTAATGTGGAAAGTTGAATTATATTGCATTACTTATCATTGGGTTACAAAAATTGTTCTGATAAAGCACAATGCCAATCAATCCATTTCCCCACTGAAAAATAACACTACTCTTGAACACTTTAGAAATTTGGGATGTAGCTATGAAATCACTATAAACGCTGAAATATTCTTCGTTAAATTTGAAGGTAGCTGAGAGGTATTGCTAAAATTTCTGGTTTAATGCTAAATATGAAACTAATTTGAGAGAAGTGGATAATTCTGACATTCAGATACTTTGGAGGAAATCATAAAATAAATGACAAGAATATTAGATAATTGTTAACAAATCCTTAATGTTTCATGATATAAAAATGAAGGAAGATAACCATGTGTTTCATAAAAATTCTAAGTTATTAAGAAGTTCATACAGTGTTAGGTCCCCATATGCATAATTCCTTGAGAAAATTATGTTTTTGTTAATTATAAATGTTTCCAATATTTCATACTCAAAATTATGATAATTACAGAGTACTAATTTTTCCACTTTGGATATAATAACTTAGGGAATATAGCTATCAAAACTATTCTGTGCGAAGTTCATGATTTGCTTGTCTTATAACTTGGAAGAAAAGTTAATATTTTTATAGCTTCAGTTAAACTCTTTAATGTACATACTAGGAGTTTAAACATACAGTTATCATTAAATTGACTCAGATACTGACCCTCAACCCAGAAGACAAAACAAATACATTTTTCAAAAATTGTAATCTACCATGAAATGGAGATATAAGCCACCTTATACTCTTAAAGTCAATATTTCAGGTACTTTTTGTTGAGCTCTTTAATTGTGATATTAAAAAGATTGTGACATTTAATAAATCCAATTTCATTACTCATTCTGTGTTGGGGATTCATCAAAACCAACTCCCCTTAAGTTGGTTAGGGGGAAATCTTAAAAAAAATACAATCTGTAATTTAGAGTATTCATGAATAGAATTAAGAAGTTATTATCTGGAGTAAACTTTACCTTGACACATACATAAAATCTTTCTAAAGGAGATAATTTTGAATCTAATTTAAAAGGGGGGAGGGAAGCAGGGAGAATACGAAAAATTCACCAAATGAAATTGTTACTTGGATTACAGTTGATATAGTCAAGTTCAAATAACTGTCTCTTTCATGATTCTTGCTAACCAGTCCTGCATTTAAAGTATAAGGTTTAGATAGTTGGATTTTTAGAGCCATAATCTTAGATTTCTGGGACTCACCTAAAATATACTTTCACGTGATTGAAATATAAAGCCCACTGGGAAATGGGACAAAATTTGTTCACATGGAACTAAACACTAACAATTTTTGAAACTCGTAAACAATGTTTTAAAGAAACCATTTTTTCAGAATGTCTCTTTTTGCTCTACTCCCAATGATCTTAAATTCAAACTGGTGTTTTTCTAATGTCATCACTGTTTGTTCATGTTCAATGTGTAAAATAATTCGAGCAATGAACCATACACCAGAAACAAAATTCTTAGCCACTACTAGGCTACATCTGAAGATTTGACTTGAAGCCACTAAAGATCTTAGCATTTTAGGGGTTGAGTTAATCTACCTATATAGAATTTTTTTTACAATCAGAAGGACTATATATGTAACTCTGGTATATTCAAACAGTAGCACTTTAAAGCATCTGCAATCCAAGAACTCTACTATGTTCTGTGGTATTTGATAGACTCTAAATTAGGCACAGAGATTTAGCAGGATAAAATACATGTTATTTTCTTCCAAGAGATCCACCACTGCTCTCTTTCATAATGTAGAAGTACCTAGAGTTCATGGGTGGAGGTTTTGTGTTCTAAAGCCAGTAAATATGAAATGTATGGGTGAGGAAGAAAAAAAATGAAATGTGGTAGCTAGAAATCTGATTTTACAGAAATTCAGAGGATACCACATTGAATTACTGAATACAAAGGAAGGGTCCCCCTCCTCTACTTTTGACTCCACTGGAGTAATGTAATTTGGTGCCCCTAAACATCTGAGAGTAACCAGAAATGTTTTATTTAGCTGCAAATTACAAATTAATAAAGATACTGTGTCTTTTTAGGTTTAAAATCTTACAGTGTTTATAATCCTGCCTGGGCTTTCTTTTCAACAAATTCCAGATGGTGAGGATTTGACAAAGTGAATAGTAAAGCCAGTAGTGTCACTACTGATTTTGCTGTCCTTAAAATACAAATATTAGCAGGAAGACTTACTAGTGACCTTTGGATTAAGTATACAAAGTCTTTCTCTTGGGTACAATTTATATTACTTATGTTATAGATTTTATTTTCTGAGTGTGTGACCTTGCCGATGCAATAAGTATAGGCCCTTTCTCCAAAAATTAATAGTTAAAATGATAGTATGTTCAAGTGATGATTTAAGTAATCATTTCATTATTTTTCAGTAATCTTAATTTGTTTTCTAATATGTTTAGCTGTAGTATCTTAAGGGTCAAACTTTTCTCAAGTAATTTTTGAAGTTAAATATAAATAATTTGTTTTTGAATATAGGATTACAGTTTGAAATAGAGGATAAAATCTATGATATGAAAACATCTCACTTCACAACCACTTTCTATACAAGATGCCTACAAATAGAATTTTAATTGTATAATATAATCATGTTTTCTGTTTTTCAAGGTAGCATGATGTAGCAGTCTTCCCTGTTATGTTTTTATATCTGTGTGTTCAAGAAATGCTGTAAAACTGATGTGCCCATGGAGCGTTGCATAGTTCACAGAACAACAGAATGTCACTGTCTACCCCTGCAATTTCCTTTGTGTGAAATTCCTTATCTTCCACATTTCCACTTCACAGCTTTGCCTCTCTCCAGCAGGACCCAACTCTGGTCTCTTTCTCAGGAAGCTTCTAGCAACCACTCCCCCCAACCCCACCCCAATCAGAAGAGATTTGTTCCTCCTTAGATTTCCATATTTCTTTGTTGCTCTTATCTCCCATTGTGCATTTCTATTCTCCATTTTGGGTTACTGTTATTTGCAGGTACCTCTTGTCTTCCACCAACCATTGTATGAAGGGTCTTTGTCATAATGTTCAGTTTGTAACAAGTGGTAAATAATTCCTGGTAGAATAAACAGTTTCCCCTTTTTAACCAGTTTTTATAGTAGTTCATTTGACATCTGTTTTATTTGACATTTCGGTGCAAAGAGTTTTAAGAGGTTTTTCTGAAAATTAACCAACCTGTTTCCCATATAACACGTTTAACACATTGAACTCTAAAGTAAAAAACAAAAAAGTGAAAAAAAAAAAAAGCAATGTCAATAATTTTAATGGTACGCTATTTTTAATAACAGGAATAGTTCCAGTTACTTCTTAAAACCACACACACAAAAAAAGATTGGTTTTATTTGTAAATAAATAGTTGAGTATTTTGGAGAGAATGAGGTTGCCCTTTTCCTGCAACTTTATCCATTTTTGCATGAACTGTCCTTTCTATACAACTTGAGAACCCTTTAACATCAATTTCTAGGATCCTAACCATCTCCATGAAGAATAAATTAGAAATAAGATAAAAATCAGAAATATAGGCACAATGAACTTTATAATTTCTCATTATTATGTTTTCATTTTTAGCACAGTATGTTATCTCAGTCTTCTTTGGTTTGGACCAATGGGTTCATGAGAATGTAGAGAATTTGTGAGAGTGAAGACTTTTAATAGCAAAGATGGACATGAATGGAAGGAAAAGTTCCAACTTGTCATTTCCAGTCACTACTATTCCTTTATACTGTGTGGCAGGAAACTATTGGAGTGAACTCTGAAAAGAGAACCTAAATCCAGATAAAATCGAGAGTGGAGGTGGTGCCTTAAGCAAGGTAATTGTTATTCTGGTAATTCTTGCCTAAGGAATCCTTTGGTCACTGCCATTCTGGGACACAAAAGATCTTGGCAGGGAGCAGAAAGCAAGTCATAGTGCTAGACAAATTTTTATCTGTTGATTATTCATTGATGTGGAAAGTATGTTGGTTTGGTCAATGAAGTCTTTAGAGGGGATACAGGAGACATTGTTGATTGGCCTCGAGTGTGTTCCCCAGCTCCTGTGTTTTCTGGTTCTTGTCTTATTTTTTTACCTCCTCAATTAAGGTAATTCCTCAATGATAAGGCAATAGGTTAATGGCATTACTGTTGAACAGTATCTCAGTTTCACTTGAAGATTTGCCCAGGATTTAGAAGCTGTAGATGCTGCCTCAGATACAGTACTGAAAATAGAAAAGTGTTACTATCAAGAATATCACAGAATTAGAAAGATGCCAAATACAAGTCCTACGATAGACGCTAAGATCCTTCATTGTATTCTCTCCATGTCCCAGAACTTGAAAAGAAAGTGGATCGTGGTTGTGGAGACTTCTTTTCCTCTTGGCAACCAGTGAAGTGTTACTTAGCTAGGTCTTTATCCTAAGTGTTAATTGGAGCTGTTACTTTCTACAGCACGCCAGGAAATAGTAATAAGAAAATGACGCTCTTCTTATCTTGTGCTAGGAGATTTTCCAAAGAAACATCGCACTATTCGATACTCTTGGAACCATGAGTTATTAGTAGGTCTCCTCAATCTTGTAGAAATTGTCATATACCTAAAAAGTAGTTCTTTCTTAACTACAACACAATTATCAGGCGTACTATATTGTGCTAACTTATTTCTAATGAGTAAAGTAGATATTCCCTATTCATTCGAACTTCTGTTAAAATAAAAGCCTTCACTGAGTCATCAAAGAATTGCGTTTTCTTTGGGAGTGATGCCTATTTCTATTAAAGTCATGTTAACAATTTAAATTCATATATGTATGCTGTGTGAGTTGTTAGTTAAATAAACCATTTTCACATATACAGAACAACTCCTGCACTTCTCTTTGTGACTTTTGGTAAGTTATATAAGTTTTCTGTGTCTGGTTTTCTATTGGTAAACTACTCGCTCATACATAGTAACACCTACCTCACAGGGTGTTATAAACACTAAATGAGCTAATTCATGTAAAACATTTACAGCTATACTTGGCACAAGCTCAATATTATTATTACTATTATTAGTAGCACTCCACATTATCAATTTTTATTTTTCATTTGTATATTTTTCCCCCAGGTATATTAATATCTACCCAACTATATTAATGGGATTTTACCATTCTCTCTTAGTAATAAATAAAGAACTTAAAGTTATGTTATATGTCATTAAAGAGTTGTTGTGTGTTTTTTTTAACTTGATGCAGCTGAAGATATAAGTATATATGCATGAAAGTAAGTAGAGGGTACACTGAGTTCAGATTTCACAAATCAACAAACGGATTTACAGAGTGAAAAGTGCTTGAGCAAGCCAACACAATGAAATAAGTCCATGATGTTCAAAAAAGATATTTATGAAAATATATTCAGGAATTTAGGAAATGTGACAATCAATTCAAAGTTACAGCTTTTGGTGATCAGGGCTAAAAGCATTTATCTCCAGATGAAACATAGACTTGACCTTGATGACTGCTATCTATTGTCACATTTTCCTACCTACTTTCACACACACACCATCTTTACTCTGCTTGCTAGGAAATATAGATGGAAACATAAGTGTAATCATTTTCAAACACTTAGCTACATAAGGAAAACTCATATTAAAAGTTACTATTTTTGAAATTCTCTAATAAAATCTTGCTTTTGATGACAAATTTAACATCCATTTCACCATGTATCTATGCTGACAGGCTGAATAATACATGTTTTAGTTTTTGTACCAGATATATGTTTATATTTACGGGGTCTGTTCAAACTGAAAATGAAGTGAATATACTTGAATTCTTTTGCTAGTATGTGCATTAGTAGATGCTAAGAAAAATCCTTTTTCTTTAAGCAGAAGGAAATTTTCCAAATTTCAGTAAACTTGCTAAATGTTTTCTTATTTTATTGTAACTTGTTTTTGTCTTAAATTTTTTAAATAGTCTCTTGTCTTGATCTCTTCTTTTTGATGTAGCATTAAAATGATCACTTTACCTATGCTTGTGGATAAGTGAATGTAATACTAGCTATTTCGACTTTAGAGTCACTTCGGAGATCAGAAGTAAGGAGAGTTTCAAACTCCTTTTTAGTGTAATTATCATTTTTGGACCTGGAGTCATCAAACAATGCATGAAGTGCACGTAGATAACTCCAAAATGTGGAACCATTTCCACTAACTAGTAAGTTGCTTTGTCACATCAGTTGCTCTCATAAAAAAAATTTAGAAAATAAGTAACTGCAGGGAAAACAGTTTTTTAGTTGAAGGGAAATGAATTGGAATAATTGTGAAAAGACATGCCTGGGTAGAACACACAAAGCAACTTGCTGCTGGCTGAACGTTTGGAAGTTACCCCCACAGGCAATGCTGGGAAGACACTGATGACAAAGCTCACCTTTGTCATAGTTTTTCCTTGTCCACTTAGAAAATGTCTGGTTTTTCAAGATGTTAGTCCACTGTGTTGTGTGGAAAATTTCAGTATGCAAAAACCTCTTAGATAGTGGACTAACCACTTCATTAAATGCCAGAAGCATAGTTGAGTGCTGAGTTGTAAATGTCTGTGGTGCCTATGATTGGGTGTATTTTTTCCTGCATGATCATCCATTGTGTTTGTAAGTAGCAAAAAAATGAGCCTGATTTGTTCTCCTTTGTAGAGCCAGGCCGAGGCCCACTACAAAGGAAGTAAACATGCCAAGAAGGTCAAAGCACTAGAGGCAACGAAAAATAAACCCAAAATGGTTTCTTCCAAGGACAGCGCAAAGGCTAATCCCAGCTGCTCCATCACTCCAATCACAGGCAACAGCTCTGACAAATCAGGTCAATGACACTTTTTGTTCTTTACATTCTTTGTGCTCCTCCCCTACCCCACCCCATTCCCCTCTCCTCAGCTGCTGCATGTGACTTTCCATGATTTGTTTTTATAATATTAATATGTTTCCTTCACGAGAAAGGGTTATGTGTTTGCATGGAATCAATGCATTGGATACGTTACCATCCCATATTGTTAAATATATACATTTAGTATTTTATGCGTGTGTGTTTGTGTGTGTATAAGTAGCTGGAGATAGAAGTATATATGCTTGAAAGTAAGTAGAGGGTACATTGTGTTCAGATTTCAAAAATCAAATGGATTTACAATATTGACTTTATTTTTCCTTTATTATGTTTATTTTTCACTATTGACTCTTTTAGTGAAAGAACTATTAAACTTGTTTACTGATGGATGGCTTTATGTTCTTTTACCCCTGTGAAGGGATCTAAAGGTGAGGCTATTTGTAAGAGAAGCATTTTTAAAACAATCTAGTGATGCGTCCAATAATAAAACATTTTGGCTTTTTTAAATCTTCATAGAGCTTCCCTTAGAATTACAAGTGAACTAAAGACTGAAGGAAATAATTACGGAAATTATGAACTGACTAACAGAAGAACTTTATGTAAATGGAATTGGGCTTCTGATGGAAGTTTCACTTCAATTCAGTCTATGAATTAACAGAATTTCTAAATAGTTTCAAACTAAATGACTCAGTGGAAAGAAATTTTTTTTCTAGCATTTATACAATGAAAGTGAATGTTTAATAGATTTTCACATACTCATATCTACCACTCAGATCACAAGATAGATTCAGTGACAGATTAAGGAATATATCCCTTTCATTTATGTTTGACTCTCTCTAGTGACTTCTGGTCTTCTAAACACATACACAATCTTCTAACTGTTTTCTGCTCTCCATCTCAGTGTAGAATTTGAAGAAGAGATGAAAAAGTGTTTTCCTTTGGAAAAGGGAAGGGCATCTAGGGCCATTGGAGAAGAGCAAACCCTTTATTTAAGAGGAAGACTCAGAAAAGCTTAGGTAAAAGGACTATGGAAGAAAGAAACATTATCTGTTAGGTTCCATAAATATTCATTACAAAAGCTCAATAGCTAGGCATGAATTAACCCAAAGTCAGTAATATTTTTTGTTCTGGGTATGATAGAATCATGTTATCTAATGAACAAATAATATACCCTTCTCCTTTGAGAAAGAAGAAAGGCATACTATATATTTTTTTTTCTGATCTTTGGCCCATATATATGGAATATTAAGGTCAAATACTATTTTTATTTTACAAAATAGCAAACAGGCAAGTTTCACACTGTAACACTTATTTGCTGAAGGTGTTTGGAAAAGCAGGATATTGTTGTCTCTGTGTAACAATGCTTTGTCAAATGTTTTATTACTTGAATTATGTTCTTTATCCACAGAACTGGTTACAAGCAAAATGATTAAAAAGTGAAGGTTATTGTCAACCCATTCTTCCAGCTTCTTTTACAACTTGAGCTAATAGTAGAGTGATAGGTCCTGAAATTGTTCCAGCATTGCTATATGTGTGCTCAAAATGTTCCCATTGAATTATACTATTATATTTGGGATTTGGGTTTTCTCTGGATATTTTCTAGGTTAAAGTGATGAGTGGGGAGGAGGGGAAGTGTTAAAATAGAAGTAAATAAGGATCAAAGAATAGAATCAATGCTCTAATTAAAGGGAAAGAACAGGAAATGATGGGGGGGGTGTCAAAGATTAGGGGATAGACCCAAGGAAAGAGAAACGTAAAAATAGAAAACCCAAATTAAGATGCCTGAGTCACAAACACAGAATATCTTCTACCTACACCCAATGAGCATATATTAGAATGAAAGTTTAAGTCGTCAAGGCTGCTATTGTGACTCTCCACTGCTAGTGAATATTCAGTGAAAGAATTCGTCTAAGCAGGCATGTTTGCCTGTTAAGCAGTCAGAAATATCAGGCATGTATAACAATGAGAAAAACTCAGAAAGGGAGCTGGGATCTAGAGGAACCCTAAAAGCCAGGAGTGGGGAGAGAGGGAAAATCTCTGTCATAGAACCTCTTCTTTGGGAACTATATGAAGGTCTTTAACTCTACATCCTCTTCTTCTTTTTCTGTCACTTCCTTGTCCCCGCCATCTAAGTACGTATGGTCAGACAGTATTTTAACCCCATGCTCTATTTCACTGTCCAGACTTGGGAAAATAATAAAAATTATCTGTAATTTAGTGTTACCTCATTTTCCATATTTTCTTACTCAAAAAATGTATGAATTATCTGGTAATAATTGGCTGGATCATTTAAGTTGCTTTTTTATTTCTCATTTTATATAAATAAATACTAAAGAAGTATTTTAATTGTTGTTATATCCACGAACCAGTACCAAAGCTATTGAAAGATGGTACTAGTTAAGGATAAAGTGACTTGTATTAACTAAATAGATGTGTGTTATTTTTTGTCACCTTCAATTGATATGTCAGTTTCTCAAGAAGATTCCCCACATACATTTTATAGAATTTTAAATATTGAAAATTAAAATATTTTCCCAGATGGGAGAGCTAGTGTACATAATGTTATGTGTAACCTATTGTTAACTACCTATTCCTAAGCCCTTAAAAAGCTCCCACAATTTTATCAAAGTCAGTCTTCATTACTAACATATTTTTATTTCATTTAAAGCTATTTAAAAGGAACAGATAACATGAAAAACTACTCCTTCATGATGATCTAGGCAAGATGTAGAGAGGAAGGCAGAGGAAATGGAATGGTGCCTGTGGCATTTAATTGACTGAAATGTCTCATTTTAGACAACATTGCCTCTAAGGAGCCAGACATTAGAGTAACAGTCACAGTGAGAGTCACGCCTGACTGCTAATTGTTATGAGTCTAAAATTTCTCAGCATTGGTCTTTCTTCTGAATGAAGAGTTCCTGTCAAGTGGGCTTTAGCAGTTTCTGTGTGATTCTTAGACACTTGAATGAAAAGTGAAGATGTTAGTTAATTGATCTCTCAGCTACCAAGATTTTAAATATCCAGGCATTCACAGTGTTCAATTTTCATACTCATGTTTTAGCATCAATAATTTAGCAGTATTTTCTCAGTGTAGCAAATTCTGAGAGAAAGGAAATAGCCAGATGTTAAGAAAGGAATATCTGGGAGAATCACATCCTGGAATTCACTAAAAATCAGACAAGGGTAGTATGTGATTTCAGAGCATCTGAGAGAGGAACATGGGATCCACAGATGACCTTTCTCTGCTCTTTAAAAGCACAGATTATTTATTTTAAGAAGTGACCTAATAATCTTCTAAGAACTAGAAAAGTCTACTTATCTGCTCTGTTGGCATTTGGAACAAACTTTATTTTCTTTTATGTTACATTTGGAAACAAGAATTTTATATATAAGATGTTCTAACCACATGATTGAAAAAGAATTAAGCATGTTTTACTAAAGACGGTTCAGTGAAAATAGCTGTCTCATTAAAAGTTGGGGTAAAATTAAATGTAAATCCAAAGTAATGGCTTAAAGGTCTCGTAGGACCTATTCGAACTTTTAATGATGCATCAGTGGGAGTTCAAAACTTGGTAGGAGGGAAGAGAAATGTACTTTGGGAGAATTGGGGTCAAAACACAGCAAGCATTAGGCAGCTCAGGAAGATGGCTAGAACATGTTGGACAGACACTCTACCCAAATTTCTCCCTGGAGTTCAAATGCCATAATGTCATATGACAGTAAACTTCCCTCTGATAATACTCACCATACATCATATTGAGTGTGCTTTTGTGACAGGTTCAAAAATTACAGAACCTTCCAAAAACTCTTATTTCTTGAAAATAATAAAGCCTTGTGATATTCAGCTTAATGATAAAATATTCTGATAGTCACCTAATGAACCACAAGTCTAGTCTTTAGCATGAAATTTTTTTTAATTAATTGGATGTCAAGATGAGGAAAATATATTTCTAGTTCAAAGTATCTAAAGCTATTTAAAACTAAACAACCTTTAATCATTTGCTGTCTAAACAGATGAAAGCAGATGGAGTGATTCAAAATGCTATAGATATATTTATAAATGCAATTAAGAACAAAGCTGATAGAACCAGCATGCTCTGCTTGAAATATAACCATAGGAACACTTAAATTTATTCAGTTTACAAAGTCCATTCACATGTATGTGTTTGTATGACCCTCTCAATAATCCTGTAACAGGTAGGACTGAAATTAGTATTGATTTTTATTAGCTCATGCAACAAACTTTATATTCACTTTTCATTCAGCAATATTTATTATCTACCCTAAGTTGTACAGTTTATCCATAAGGTTTACTAGATAATGAGGTGCAACAATGAACATAAAGATAATTTTTCCTACCCTCAAAGGGTTAGTACTGTTATTGTCTGTAGCATTTAATTATAAAAGCAGAAAAATTTGAAATCATAGATCTTTCCAAGGACAAGTGTTCCCAGTTTACATTCAAGTTGACAATTATAAATGTTTCCTGTCTAGAGTGAAATCTACTCACTGTGATAGACGTTAACACTGGCAGGTGCATCGCGACTACAACTGAAGCCTTGGGCTGCTTCTTGAAGGGAATATAGTTGAATTATCCTGAACATTGTCCACATTTGCAATAGCATTTTTGATTCATTCTATCTAAAATATTTCCACTGGTGACAGGGAGATTGATTTGTTTATTCCCATACCCATACCATGGAGACTATGAGATGACCCTGTCAGAAAAGACAGGAGGAAAAGAAGACAAGCTATTCTATCCAAAACAGCTTATTTTGCTAGCATGTACTATTGCATTGACAATTCCTCAGGTGTGAACCTAAAGACATTAACAACTATATGATTTGCCTGGGAAACTGTTTATGGTCAGCTTTTTATGGTTACCTTTTTGCCTTATAAAGGCATTTTCAAATTTGTCAAAGTTTTTCTGCTAAGGATACAAATGGAGACCCTCTCCTCATCATCTTTATGGGGTCCCCTGTGAATTTCATTTTTTATGTCATCTTAGAAATAAGGTTTTCCAAATGAGAATTTCTTCTTTACATTGATTCCTGCAGGACTCCATACATTAACCTGCCAGGTCTTTGGAACTGCCTCTTTAAAAGCTGTCTCTAGCTGTAGGGCCATGTGCTGTTGAGTATGAAAAAATGATGGTTTTCTGCTTTGTCAGTATCTATCATTTATAGATAAGTGTCATCATAAATTTGGCATCCATCTATCCAAATCCAGTAAGATACAGATTTTGTATCCCTCACAAATTAATAGATTAACTATATCACAAATATTTTAAGTCTGAAATTTTGGGGTACAATCATGTAGAAAATAGATTATCATCTGTCTAAAGAGAACAGAACAATAAACTAGAGCTCATAGTTTCATGAAATGTACATATATCATTAAGACTTTTAAAGTCTACTTAAAAAATGAAACTGCCTCCATCTCTGTTCATGTACCTTGAATTTGACCACATCCTGCCACCTGCCATGCAAGGCTGAAGACTCATAGATAGTGAAGTGTTTGTCATTCTTTGAAAACTAACTTCTGAAACTTTGAAGCATGTTTTATTGCTCCAGAATAATATTGGGCATTTATTGTTAGTTTTCCCACTTCAAAAGCTATTTCCTAGGTTTGCTCTAAGAAAGTAAACCAAAAGTTGAGCCCAACTCATAATTTACTGGGTACATGACAGACCATCAAAGTCAAACCTTGGATATCTCCTTTTTGATTTACATTACTGTTAAAATGTTTGTTGTTTAACTGGTATTCATATCTTTTGATTACTTTTCTTTACAACCTCCTTTCTTCAGGAAAAATATACTTGAATATAAAAGGATTTGATATGTGTATTGAAAATTTTTTAAATGTATAGCTGTAAATGCCCTTAAGATTTAAACAAAGGTTACTAACATTTTTTCACATTCCACTTATTTACTTCAGGAAGAATTCTCTTACATAACATATATTTCTGAAATGGATGGATGATCAAATAGAACAACTCAATAAATATTTGATTTGTTTGTCCTGTGTATGAAGCACTTTAATACTAGACATTTGGGGAATTGTAGTCACAATTCTGATGCTGTATATACTAAAGTCTAATGCCAGACAATTTTAACTTTACAGTATAAATCTTAAATGTTGTCCATAGAAATATTTCTAATATTTTCCACATTCCTGCCTGTTTTTCTCTGATTTACTGTATAGACATCAGGCATAGTATGACTTGTTGCTCTCATTTCTATTGACTGACACTACCCAATGAAATATTCTGTGATAATGAAAATACTGTATGATCTGTTGTCCAGCATGAGTGCCATGAGCCACACATAACTAATAATACTTGCTATGGATTTAGTGCTGAGGAACTGACTATTCAATTTTAAGTAGCAGTGCATTGCTAGTAGCTACTGTATTAGATAGTACTCTCATACTCATTCTTTTTTTCACTAGCTATGATTTCAAAGAAGGCATTAAATTCTCTAAACCAAATGGGAATCATGCCCTCCCTACATGAGAGCACTGTTGTATAGATCAAATGAAATCATTTGCAAGATATAAAGCATAATAAAAAATGCCTCTTATGTTTTAATAGTCTGTGGATAAGGAGTTGGTCCTCTTGTGGTGTCCTTTTTAGTTTTCCCTTCTTGCTGCTATCACTTAGAGATGACAAGTACCACTTATGGTGTTCAGCTATATCATCTTCCATATTACTGCACTTACTGAATAGTATATCCTATGAAACCAGATTCATGCTTATTAGACTGGCATGCAAAAAATAATTTTAGCAACAATGCTAGTAATTAACATGCAATTAGATGATACTTAAGTCCCTGACATTGCTCTAAACATTCTGCATATATTATCTTATGTAATGATTATCACAATCATTTTATGGATAATATAACATAAAAACTAGAGAAGGGAAATAATGATTCCGTTATTCAAACATTCAAATAAAATGTAATCCCAAAGGTAGAGTATTACCTGAGAAGTCTGTCAAATTCATTACCATGACATGTGACCTTAGGTTGAAAAGCTAAAGTCCATCTGCTTTCATTAATGAGTTCTTTAATGCCTTCAAAGAAGGCCTAATACCTGTCTTTCTCAAACTCTTCCAAAGAGATGAGGAAAAGGGAATACTTCCAGACATATGAAGTCAGCACTACTGTCATAACAAAAGCAGGCAAAGAGATCTCACACACACACACACACACACACACACACACACACACACACTAAAACAGACACACACAAAAGAAAACTACAAACCAATATCCCTGATGGGCATAGATGTAAAGATACTCAATGATACCTTACCAAACCAAATTCAGTAATATGTTAAAAGGATTATATTCCATGACCAAGTAGGATTTATTCCAAGAATGTAAAAATGTATCAGTATCCAAAATTTGATCAGTGTAATCTACCATATCAACAAAAGGAAAGATAAAAACTCATGCTATGATGACAGTAGATGCAAAGAAAATATTTGACAAGATATACATTCATTATGATAAAACTCAAAAAATGAGGATAGATGGAAATTACCTAGACAAGGAGGAGCAATATGTGCTTACAGCTAACATACTAAATGATGAGAAAACCAAAAGTTTGCCTCTAAGATTAGGTACAAGAAAGTTCACTTTCACCACTACCATTCAAAAATAGTAATGTAATGGAAGTCTTAATAGAGCATTTAGGCAAGAGAAAGGCATAAAAGAAATCTAAATTGGGAAAGCAGTAAACTCACCACTATTTGCAAATGACATATAATATGCATATGGAAAATCCCAAGAATTCCCTTTAAAAAATATTAGAAACAAGTTAGTACTGTAAAGTAATAGATTACAAGGTAACTTTACAAAAATTTGATTACATTCCTATATGCAAACAGTATACTAGATGAGAAAGAAATCAACCACATTTACAAATGCATCAAAAAGTATTAAATACCTAGGGGGAAAAACTTAAACTAAGGAGGTAAAGGGTCTGCACAATGAAAACTATTCAGGCATCATTTAAAAAATAGAAGACAACTTAAAGGAGTGGAATGCTCATGAAATGGAAGAATTAACCTTGTTAAAATAGCCATCTTACTCAAAGTAATATACAGATTCTATGTAATCTCTATCACAATTTCAGTGGCATTCTTCAGTGATAGAAAAAAAACAGTACTGAAGTTTACATGGAACCATTAAAAGTTCCAAATAAGTGAAGCAATTCTTCAATAAAGAGAAAGAGCAAGGATCTCACACTGCCAGACTTCAAATTAGACTACAGAGCCATAATAATCAAAAGAGTATGTTATCAAAACAAAAATAAAAAGACCAATGAAATAGAGTTGCAACCCCAGATTTAAACTCTCACTATATCAACAGTTAATCTACAGTAGAGCCAAGGATATACTTCTGGAGAAAGAAAAGTCTTTTCAGCAAGTGATATTTGAAAAACTAGACAGCCACTTGAAAAGAATCAAACTGCAGCACCATAAAAAAATTAAATAAAAATGGATTAATGGGTTGGATATAAGGCTTAAAAACCTTAAGATGCACAGAAGATGATGTAAGCAAAAAAACTCCACAAATTTGGCTTCAGTAATTTCTTTGTGAACTCAACTCTAATAGCAAGGGAAAAAACAAAAACAAAATAAACAAATAGGACTTCATCAAAGTACAAAACACATCTGCACAGCAAAAGAAATTAGTATTGCTACAAAAAAAGCCTGCTGAATAGGATAAAATATTTGCATATCATACCACTAACTAATATCCAGAATATACAACATTAAAAAAATATTAAAACATAGACATAAAGCCAGGCACGGTGGCACAATGCCTGTAAGCTTCAGCTGATGAAGTGGCTGGGGCTAGGGATCACAGTTCGAGTTCCACTCGGGGCAACACAGTGAGACCTAGTTCCAAAAAAATAGCTGGGTGTGATGGCATGGACCTGTAATCCCAGCTACCTGGGAAGCTGAGGCTGGGGATTGCTTGAGTCCATGGTACCACGGGCAATGTGAGCCTGTGTTTCCACAGGTAAAAATAGCAAGACCTCGTCTCAAAAAAAAAAACAAACAAAAATAGACATAAGCACTAGACACTTAGCCAAAGAAAGTTATAGATGGCCACCAGGCATATGAAAAATGCTCATTATCACTCATTATTAGGGAAATGCTAATTGAAACCATAAGATACTGTCACATACCTCTGAGAATGGACCAGAAACAGCAATTGTTGGTGAGGATGTGGAGAAAATGGAAACACTTGTATATTTATGGTGAGAATTTAGACTGATCAAGCCCCTGTGGAAAACAATATGAAAGTTTCTCAAAATATTGAAAACAGATCTACCATAAAATCCAGCAGTGCATTTCTATAATCTATCCAAGGAATGTACAACACCAAAAAGAATATGTTCATTGCGACACTATTTACCATAACCAAGTTGTGGAAACTGCACCCAATGACAGATAAGGGGTGTGTGTGTGTGTGTTTCATTATGTATGTGTACACACACACAATGAAATACTAATCAGCGATAAAACATATATGTATGCTGTCATTTATAGCAACATGGCTGGAGCCAAAGAGGCTTAAGCTAGGCAAAATAAGCAAGGAAAAGACAGTTGGTTTCACTCATATGTGAAATATAGAGAAATAAAAGATCAGACAGAACTAAACCATTAACAAATTCCAGAATCAGACTAAAATTTAGGTCACAAAAGGGGGAGAGGGGAGGTGGAAAGCAAATATGGGAGGAGGTCCACTGGACTGTAGTGGAGTACATTCTGTGTACATTGGTAGTAGGATGACTTGCTCTAAATAGGTGTTTCCTATACCTCTAAGTCATATGCAGTATCATAAACCAAGGTGTTCTCAATAAAAAGTAAATTAGAATGATTATGGGTTTTCTCTCTGGTCTCACATTCTACATGATTGCATAAGATCTTCTAATGACTTAATGAAGTTTGTATATCTTGGGATACTGCCAGAATGGTAAAAGAACTGAAAGAAAAAACTTGGCAACAAGAGACATTCATTGAAAGGATCACAGGTCGTTTTCCTTCCTGTATTTCCAAGTACTTTGTCCAACATCTTGTTAGTATTCATTAGTCAGAAACACAAATCAGCCCATATTACTGTTTGACACGCATTAAACCAAATTAACTCACTCTGACAAGTATTTAGTTGTTGCTTTTTAAAGAATCCTATTCATTTTTATTATAGTCAGGAGGTTCACAATCTGCCATGTAATGTCATATCTCTTTCTTGTTGCAGTCATAGTCCCCATGTAGCAGTATTCCTACATGCCTGATGAGAAACCCAAACAAACCCCTTTGGGGATGGATCCAAGCCTCTTAAATTATATCAATTTTTTAAAGGGGGACTTTCTACAGTTCATAGACTTTGTCTTGCAACCTATATAGGTCTTGAATATATAATTGCTTTGACAAGCTCATAATAAAACAGCAGATTGAATTTAGGCACCACTGTTAGGTCTGAAGTATAAAGGTAGGATTGGTTCTAGTAATATATTTTTAAAGTATGAGTAGTTTTTTGTTTTTTTTTTTTTTTAATACTTGGCCAGTCCAGCCCATGAATGTGTGCACAGTCTCCTCAGGGCAGGCCAGACCCAGTTAGGTCCATAAAGACGGAGAAGCAAGACCCAGCTCCCTGGAGCAGCCTGAAGCAATAAGCTTGTGCGCTAACAGTAATTTTGCTGCTCTGGACAGATGAAGAAAGACTCAGTTTCCTCGACACCACTCACACTGACCTTTCCATTTTTAATGTGCTCCTCTCCCTGCCTGGAATATCAAATCGAACCTTAACTCAGCATTGGAGCAGAAGGCAGTGGGAGGAGCAGAATTCAAAGGATTCCCTTATACCTTGTGAATCTGTTTCTCTGTAAAGGGCCATTCATTTAAAAGAACCTACTCATCATTCCTCGTAGAAAATTAGCTTTTAATCTTATTCCTGACTTTGAAATCGCTTCTGGGCCCATTCTGGGACCTGATTCAAGTGACATGAGTTACTTACTCTATTTTCCAGAATAAAACTGTTTCAGAAATAACTATTTTCATGGTTTTTAGTGACAAATCAGGAAAGGGGCTATTTCTCAACCTGAAGAAATTAAAGTATGATCTATTTTACAAGCCAAATGGCTGAAAAACTACACAAATTAAGAGGAAACTGTTCATCAAATTCAAGTTCTAGCAAACAAGCCCTCTTTTGTGCTCTCTTAGAAAAGTGACAAAAGTTCATGACTACCAGTACCCATTGTTGATACAGAGAGTGGCTGCCAACTTTCAACATGGAACTATTTGATGAATATCTTTTGTCTGTTTTGTCTAAGTGTGAGACTGTCAGTGTTAGTTTCCCAACAAAGTGGCACGAGGGACAATGGATGGGTGCCAGGTGGTACTTAGACAAGGAAAGTACCAACTACCATTTCATCAGACCAGGGTGTAGCCTATTAGCCAGGTCTCTATTGATACAATCTTTCAAATGGAAAGAACAGGAGGGGCAGAAAATTTCAGTGCAGGACCTACTTGTGTGAATAGTCACCTGACTTCCAGGTGTCCTAAACTAATTAAATAAGTTAAGCATTTTCAAGGTAATTCAATAAAGAGTCATTTTAATTTACAAACAGTTTCTTTTGATTTCAGGATTAGCTTTCAAGCCAAGATAGGAAAACTAGACCTAAGCATAATTAATTGGGAATTAATAATCAACCACTCTTGAAGAGATAGGGTTTCTGGAAATCAGTGCTCTGAGAATTGCAAAAACTAAGTTCAGTGTCCGCCCTTGGCTATTTGGTATTTCTGACCTTGTCACTGCAAGGACTCTGGCTTTCATTATCTGCAAAATAGCATAAGCATATAGAGAAGTCTTTTCAGTTTCAGTTGTTCAGCATGTTACCCCTCATGAAGACACTGAGATCAAATATTTTTCACCAGGAAGTCCTATTACTAATAAGGCAAGTCAGCTATTAAGTTTTGTGAGATTAGCCTGCCTATACTATAAGGAACCCTTGGGAACATCTGGAATTAGATCAAGTTGAAATGTCGCAACCCATTGATGGAAACCTAAATGGGTGGTGACTCAGTGTACCGATCACTTTTGGGCCACCTGCTGAAGAGCTGAATTGCCCTGGGAATTTGGATTGGTCTTGGGTGGCATCATTTCTAAGACACTGCTTTTGTAAGAGGATAAAAATGGATAGAAAAAGAGGAAGTAGGAGAGCCAGTTGATGATCAACTTCAAGTGTGATACCACAGAGAAGATAGGTGGAGACCCAGGAGTCTATCAAGTCAGGAATGACTTTTGAAATGGGTAAGTTTCAGCATTCTGTAAACAAAGAGGCTAGTAGAAAGAGGGTAGTTAATGCTATGGGAAAGAGAAGAGATCTCAAGAACAGACCATTCAGGAGAAATAGGTTTATCCTCAGAGATGTAAAGAAAATAGGTGCAAATGGAAGAAATTGTAACTTCCAAGTTAAGCTCATCCAGCTTCCCCATTTTTCTAAGTAGGAAGCCAGACATTGGCTAATAAAAAGTTTGCAGTTTAAGTAGCAGACTTAAGAAGGGTAAATCTTCTATGAAGAAACTGATGGACTACAAATGTAGATGGACTACTACATTTTCCTTGTAGAATCACCTTTTTCCCAATTATTTGTCTGATTTATTGACCTTATTCTTCTGTTATGTAACTTTTTACTGTACCCTCAGTCTAAGCAAATCTAATCTATAAGATTACAGAATTTTAAGGTAAGCTTGTTTAGTTACTACATTTCCAAGAGAGCTGTACCTTTCAAACAAAAAAATCACCTACAATTGTGTGCTCTAATTATTACTCAATTGCTCAAGATTTTTTGCCCATCATTTTCCATGATATATATATACACATATATATGTATACATGTATGTATATATACATGTATGTATATATACATATATATATAGAGAGAGAGAGGCTAACTGTTGTATCTGCAACCACTGATCATCATCTATGATGCTGGTCTTTTCTTCCTGCTCCTTTACACAGCTACAGTTCTGCCTACTAGAAATGAATAGCCCTTTCTGTGTGCATCCATTTATACAGTGATGATGCTCTACCATCTGCACATCTCTTATTACATTTTGTTTTACAAAGAACTTCAAAGTATCAAATTGACTTCTTCATCTCAGCCTGTACGCTGCCTTTTTTTTTGCAAATCCATTAACAACTTTAATGGAATTCTACTTTAAGCTTTTCTGTCATCAGTTAATGTTTTCTATCACTTCTCCTAAGTTAAATGTGTAGATAAAGAGGAAGGAATAAGACAAAGGATTAAAAAAATCTTCTGCCCCACAGCACACAAATTGACACACATACGGATTTCCAGTGTCTTCTACTTTGGTCGTATCTCATGGGCTTTGCAGCTTTATTTCTCATGATTGTACTTGATAAGGAAGTAGGCACTCTGGCTGACATCCATTAATTTCTCATTATTCAGAAAGTGGGGAGCTAGAGCAGAAGAGAATGATATCAAAATTCCTTAGCAAAGTGAGCTAACGTGGTTTAGTGTTAGGCAATAATAAAGGGCTACTTTGTTTTGTTTTGTTTCGTTTTTTTGAAATAATGAGATGTTGAAAAAAGTGCTTGTGAATATAAAAAGGAAAAAGACTGCAGCCTTTTCAATGAATGCTTTACTGTCTAATTCTTTTAATGCAATACTAAATATTAAAAGCAAAAATTAATTGTAAAAATTGACAAGCATAGCCTTCAGTGTACCCAGAAGGTACAAAGTGCAATGCTACTAAAATTATGAACTTGATTTCCTGAGCAATTTTCTTAAGTTTTGGCATTCCTTTACTATTTTGGAAGGCTTTTCTTGTAAAAACATTGGTAGGTATCACTGAGTCCAGCTCAAAGACTCAGTTTGACAAATGGTAAATGACTTTATCAAAAACAGAGTCAGAGAAGCAGAGGTATGTGTTAATTCATTGAAATGAACACATATTAAAACTCTAGCCAAAAGTTTTTGTCTTTTTAATCATAATGATTAAAAATAGTATACCAATAGATAATTAACATTGCCCACACACACAAAAAATAAGATCACTGCTTTAGGGCATGGGGTGTGAATTGCTTTATTTGTAAAGATTTGCACATTATCTTTTCAATTCTCAGAGAAAAATAACTAGAATTTAGAAATCCATAGCCCTTGAGTATGAAACAGAACCCATGATCTTGATCCCATTAGCAATTGAGTTCCCTGATTTAATGCACAGAATTACTCATTTTTATTGTATCTTCCACCCGAAACTGTTGCCTTGCTTTTGCAATTGTCTTTATTCTCAGATCCCAGTAAGAAAAATGGTACTCATTTGTAACTGTCCATATTAAGGCACTAATCACTCAAATCCTGTACTTACAGTAAATCAGTCAGGGATAGAACTAGAAATAGGTAAATTTTCCTGTGTGTAAGATCAGGAAGTCTAGTTCACATTTAGCAGCCTAAATGTCATTATTTCAATCTCAGACATCACCCACCATTCACTGAGTGTTCATACCAAAACAGAGTAACTGTTCTTGGTTCTTCCTTTTCTCTGACATCCACACCATTTTAATAAGTCTAGTCAGTTTTATCTGAAAGAAATCCTGAAAATATTCCTCAGTTCTCTACTTAAGCAGCCATCATTTCTCTGGTGGACAACAGCCATCTCCTAACTCATCTCCCTATATTTTTCCTTTCCCATTCTGTTTTCCACATTGCAGTTAAAATAATCTCATTAAAATAAATCAGATCACCACATCCCCTGCTCAGTAATCACACTTAGATTATGTTTCTCTTATGCACCACCAGACACTAGTGATCTGGCCCTTAATCAGCCTCTCCTTTTACAACCTGTAGATTCATATTCTCACTCATTTCCTTGATCTTTTTTGTTTCACTTCAGGGCATTTGTACTTCCTATTCTTTTTTCTAGGGTGATTTTCTTCCTATAATTCCTATTATTTCTTTCAAGAATTTTTGAAATATATCACCTCATAACACTGTCAAATAAGCTTAAAGTGATTCTGTTACTGTGCCTTTTTCTTTTTAACATTCTTGTTATAGTGACTACATAGGTACATTTAATATGTATGTATAATATATGTATATATATATGAAGTGCATGTAATTTATATGTATATTTTGTATATAATTTTATAGATATATAATATATAAGCATAGTTTAAGTACTTATAAAGAAGTATATAAAATATACTTTTATATGCTTATGTTTTATATGACATATATCTATATATATAACATTATATGTGCATGTGTTTTGTTTTCCATCTATACTAGATGATTAATTACACTGGGTCAAATATTTGGTCTTTTTAACTTGTAAATTAGTGCTGTAATAATATATAATACATAATAGGCACCCACTAATTATATGTTGTATTTGTTTGATGACTGGCTGGCTGGCTGGCTAGATGGCTGGCTGGCTGGATGGACATTTTCATACAATATATTCCTAAAGGAGACTTGGTTGGTAAAACAGTATGGACAGTATATAGGATATATTCCTATATAGGACTTAGTTGGTAAAACAATACGTTTCAAAAGGTTATGTTACTTATTACTTCATCAAGAAGTATATGTAGGGACATATATAATATATATAATACATATATTTGAAAACAGGACTCTTGTTTGAAACTATGTCAAAAGTCTTATATATCAATAGCAAAACGAAGCTGAAAATTTATTTAAAAAATAAGCAAAAGACTAGGCCAAGCACTTCACAAGAGAAGATACACAGTTAACGCTACATTATTTTTATTAATAAAAACAATATTTTGTGTCAGGGCCCAAAACAAATCATCCTGTAGGGTCCTGGGTTCGCTGGGGCTGGATGGGTAATCATGCAGCATGTAGTTCCTACACCAAGTTGACAAAAGGCCTACTCTGGACATATTAATAAATGCCTTCTTACCTTTTTAGAGAGGCTGATGCCACAAGGTACTGGCTATCAGTAGACACTTAGGAAACACAAGTTAATACCACAGTGTGCTCCTCCACCATTCTCTAATAGAATGGCTAAAAATCAAAAGTACTGACAACACAGATGACATGTGTTAGAGAGGAGATGGAACAATAGGAGTTCTCATACACTGCTAGCAAGAATATAAATCTGTATAACGATACAGCTACTTTGGAAAATTGTCTTCAGAATCTGTTAGAGTCATTATTTATAGCCCAGCAATTCTATTCCCAGGTATCTATAGTTAACATAAATGAGTACCTCCATCTACCAAAAACATATTTAAGAATATTTGTATCTAAATGTCTTTTCCAGAGAGATTTAATCCCCTTAAATCTTCTCCATAGAGAAGCCAAAAGTACCTTTGCATTCTTCAGTAAATACCCTGACTTCCTTTTTTCCCCTCAACCTCCTTCTTCCTAAGCTTTTTAAAATTGTACCTAAAACAACTGTGAGTTACTCAGCCATCCTGGGTCTCTCCTACATATACATGAGGTGTACATATTATTATTAAACTGGCCTATTCTCTTGAAAAATAACATTTCTAGTAGCATTATTCAAAAAAACAAAAAATGAGAAATATTATAAATGTTCATTAGTAAAACCAAGTGAGTATAGTCATACTATGAACTATATAAATCATATACTGAAAAGTCTTATAATGAAATAACCACTTAAAAAACAAAACTTTTCATGTGGCAATTTGAATGACTTTCATAGATATAATGTTGAATGACAGGAGCCAGTCACAAAAGAAGACATAGATGACTCACGTACTGAAAGCCTGTCTGGTTTCTGCAGCCAAAAAAAGAAAACAGATGAAGAGAAGGAAAGTACTTTGATTGCTATTGAATTAAAGGAGAGCAGTCATTTGTGTCTGAAAGTCCGCCTTCTGCTCTGTGGCAGGGGTGTTTAACCACTTGCAAGGGAGCAGAAATGAGGAGCGGGCAAGAGTCAACATGTCCACTCTCGCAACACAAGCATCTGGAGGTTTTGACAACCGCTTACTTCTGCTATTACCTCATGGTCAGCAATTCAGGTGTTACCCTTCTCGTGATGCCCTATTCTCTTAGAATGTAAGAAAACAAAAAGCAAGCAAAACTGATTAAAGCTGAAAGAGGTGAAAACTGTGGTTACCTTGGAGCAGGAGGTAGTACCAACTTTCAGGGTCGTGGAAACATACATATATGTAAATTAGCTTTATGTATAAAAATGTATACATATATGTAAATTAGCTTTACCTTACAATATGTGTTACCTCAATAAGAAAGAGATTAAAAGATGAAGGCAGTGTTTAACTCACCAGAGTATATGAAAAGTACATGTGATAATGAATATAATTTCTTAACATAGTGTTTGCTCTGTAGTTAGTATTCAAATTAGTGTCTGCTATTGATTTGTGATTATTACTACATTTCCTATCACTGTAAGATATAATTGCATGAAGCAGTTATAAGGCCAGTTTTTTGGTTCTACATAAAGGCAAATGTCCATAGTGATTGAGCCTCTGAATTCAGCTTCTAATATCCATGCTCCAATCATCTTAACATTATTAGTAGTATCTACAGGAAACTTGTTATTGTGACAAAGTTTACTTCTTATTACATATTACATTTTTAACTCCTCAAATGATATTTAGGTCAAGAGTTTTGTTCCCTTTCAGAATTAATAATTTTTAAAAATTCCTTTGAAGCACAAGTCATAATTCTCTTATGAGAAAATAGTCAATCCATTCAGTATTAAAAGAAAAGCAAATCAAAATAAATAATTAGATACTGTATTTTATGTTCAGATTGTCAAAGACAATGGATGATTGGGCTGATAATGGATAGGGAACCACAATCTCTTAAAAACTCTTAGAATATTAATTTGTGTAACCATTCTGTACAGTCTGGCAATGTGCATCATAAGCTCAAAAATGTATGTATTCATTGTCTCACCAGCAATTCCTCTGGTGAGTTGAGGAAATTATCAGACAAGTATATAGAATGCTATTCACTTAACTGGTTTATTGAATATATGAATTTAATAGAATACAAATATCCTTGCTTATTTACCCTGTTGAGTCTCCCTTTCTTAGTCCTCAAAGACATTTCCACATACCAGAAAGTCTGATCTCATTTGAAACTTACAGGCTTTTATCCATTTGATCTTTTAATTTCCCTTCCTCCTGATGCACACTGCACTACAGGAAGCAGCATAGTCTACTCCTTCCTTCTTCCCTGTCATATCATTTCTAATTCTCACCCTTTCCAATTGTTAGAGATAGGGGGAGGATCTAGAGGAGAAGAAGGGGGCAAAAGATTTTATATGTTAATCATGCCCTGTGCTTGAAGATCTGAATCATGTTCAGATCTTCCCTCTCTATTTCCCTCCCTCCCTCCCGCCTCTCTTTTCATCCTTTCCTCTCTTTTCCTCTCCCCCCCCCCTCTTTCTCTCAGGCACCATATGTAAAGTCTTCTTGTGGTTCTTCAAATCCTTCCATATCTGCTCCCATACTTCCACTCTTCACCTCTTGCAGCCAGAGTCCTCATAATCAGCCTTTTTTGTGTTAGGCCTTAAAAAGTTAAGCCTGGCCACCTTTCAAAATGCCCTAATGACCCAAAGATAATTTATTCAACATTGACCTGCCAGATTGAGATTGCAAGTTTTTGTCAATCCTTTTTTGGTCAAGCCATAGAACTTTCTTTCAATCTTAATTTACCTACTTCACTTGGCAGATTGCCAAAATTACAGAATGAAATGTCAGTGACTCTTCTTCCAGGCACTTCTGGATTTTCTAATTTGGCTGAATTCAGAAACTCCCCACCAGGCCAGAAACTTAGAATGACAGTGAGTCTTCTAATCTCCAATCCTTGTGTAGTCAGGGAGGTGAGTGACATAGTATTGGTGGGAGGACACTGTTTCTTATCAGTGCTACTGATAGGTGTCTAAGCATTCTTTGTAGACTTTCTGTAATATGAGATGCTTAATACCATCTGCTTTCAATTTGGGGCTATAACCATCATTCTGAGGCAACCAAAGTCCTACTTGATATCTTTTCAACATTAGTTATAGTGCAAACCAGAAATAACTCAAATATCAAGAGTATCAGTTGAATAAATTCTAGTAGTAGAATCCTATAAGT
The DNA here is from genome assembly GCA_004024945.1 of Uropsilus gracilis. Lineage (NCBI taxonomy): Eukaryota > Metazoa > Chordata > Mammalia > Eulipotyphla > Talpidae > Uropsilus > Uropsilus gracilis. The sequence continues at coordinate 53,974 of PVHY01000723.1, read as the reverse complement.
AAATACCTTTCAGTGTTATAAATCATGATCCAACTCTACACTTATTGACAAGGAAAAATATGGTTGATTTATTACTGAGATGTCACAGAGTAATTACTTCTGTGCATTCATACTATTGTGTAACAGATAGTATGGAGTAATATATAACAAAACATAGCCACTGTAGGTTCATCTACAGCAAACCTACTACCTGCACAGCCTACTGCCTGTGTTTGTAAATGAAGTTTTACTGGATCACAGTCAAGGGGTGTCTGCTTTTCTGCTATAAGAGCAGAGATAAGTAGTTGCCACAGAGATAACAAGGCCAGGAAAGTCTACTGTATGTGCCAGCTAGTCCTTTACAGAAAACACTTGCTAACTTTTATTCTAGATGAAGGAATTATAGTTGATTTCTTTTTTCATTTTTGTCTATCTTTTGTACAGTGAACATAAATTTATTGTGAAAGACATGTATCTGTTATTAAACCATTACCCTGTTTGAAAAAAAAAAAAACATGTTATAGTATTAAACTCAAAAGTAAACCTTATATATGGACTCATAAAAAATTTGTTTCCAAAGTTCTACTTCAAATAAAAGATCTATGATGAAGTTAGAATATATTTTGATTGGTTTCAAAATTAAGATCTTATTTGAACATAACTTCTATTTGCCAGTAGGATTAGTTTCTGAAAACTACTTTCAAGACATCTAGCATATTCTTTTCATTTTCTGTGTCAACAATTTAGTCTTCTGAAAGACTCTGTTTGACTAAGATAGTGCTAAATTTCATGAATAGGTGAGTTAACCTGAGTAGTTTGGGGAGTGAAAAAAGGTGACATACACTGAAAACAGATTTTCTTCATGGAATTTATCAACTAGATATTAAAACTGAGTTGCAAAAACTGGGGCTTTTCAAAATGTTAAGAACTTTGGAAAATAAGTGAATCAATGTGAAACCTCCTAAGGAGGCTACTTTGAAAAACCAAATTCACTTGGATGAATAAATTATGGATATTTGTTACAAAGGGCAATACTGATACAGCTAAGCAAATCTTATTTTAAAATCCTGTAGGATAAAACCTTAAAAAAGATGTTTGAGTAATCAGGAAATAATTAAGTCAGTCGAAAGACCTGCTAATTAACATTAGGTGAGGGAATACTTGAAAATGGAATTTGTATTAACTAGAAGTTCCAGATGACATGCATCTTTATTAAAAAGAAATGGCAGTAAACAGTACATTCATTAAACTTTCAAATACACAAAATTAAAGGACTTAAAATGCCATAAGGAAAAAGAAATAATAAAGTGGATTTTGATTTTAAAAAAACCAAGCCATTGAAATGAGAAATATAAATTATTCTTTGAAACTTATCAACTTAATACCTCTACAAAGAATGCCACCGTTTGAATATATTAATGTATCAGTGATTTTCCTGGTTTTACAATGTTTTGGTGACTAATGTAGGGGAAGTGAGCTGGTGAGTTTTTTCCTCCATTAGCCTGGAACTAGTACCTGGGGTATTCCCCATAACATGTGTACGTGTGCACACCTGGGCCTGAAGAGAGGAGATATAGGAGTGAGTACATAGAGAACAAGAGACAAACATGAGCACAGGAGGGAGAGAGAGCTCAGAGAAAGAGTGTGAAGATTTCTAGGGGGCTTGAGGTTCACCTACCTTCTCGCTCCTCCCACCACTACCCTGGCCCTGGCCCTGCCCTGCCCTGCCTCGTGTATCTCTGTAACCTAAAACCAATGCAGAACCTATGCAGCTTGGTGAGCCTGATGCTTGCATTACAACTAGTTAGTATCAGTCCAGTGTCATGAATAGGATAGGAAAAGTTACACATTTCTAAAGTCAAAATTTCTCCCTAAAAATCTCTAGGATTAAGATTCCAACCTATCTAGTGGATAAAAATTAAAGCATACTTTGTCTAAATTTTAGAGCATATAAATTTTAAATTCATCATATCTCTTAATAATTTTAAAAGGAAATTGCTACCCTCGGTATCTATTATAATTGTTTTAAGATATTCTTTGACTCAGTCTACCTTTATATTATCACTTCCCATTACACCTGTTGTCATCATTGAATTTCCAGTGACCAGGAATTCAGCAAGCAAACTGCAGGCTTCCTTCCACCTAAATATTTCCTCCTGTTTTCATTTGTAACCATTTATTTTCCACTTTTTTTAACCATTCTATGCCTATCTAACTCTGAACTTCAAATTAGGCCAAAAGGCTGCTTTGTGAAAAATGTCTCCTTCCTAACCAGAGTAAGGTTGCATGCCTCTTACCAGTTTCTATGGCACATTAGAGGTCTCTGAATGACCACCTCATTCCCCATGAAGAGAATGAGGCATAGCACAGTCAGAATTAGCATATTGTTAATATACACTTGTTAATAAATAAATGACCTCTTTTGAGAAGGACATAAGAAAAGGTAATCTGTTTAAGATGTCTTTTAAAATTAGGATATAGAGGGGGAAAATTGTGTATCTTAATGTAATCTGAATCTTTTGATTGCTGAGAGTAGCATAGGTATTTTCATAGACCTATGAAATGCTTTAGTTCTAAAGCATATATGCTTATGAACTTAACTTATGCTTTAGAACTAAATAGTTACTGTATAACAAAGCCATACTATTTCAGGTCTCTGGGTATCTATTGTGTGCCTTTTATAGTGGACAGTTGTACAGAAGCCTCCCTTTGTGCAGGCAGATTAATCCACTGACTGGTGATCTGTGAGAGGAAATATACCCATTGATGCCAGCAGTAATCCTCAGGGTGTTATTTCACTTTCATGAGCTTAGTTTCCTCACCTATAAGATAGAATTAATCATTGGGTTACCTATTCCACAAAATTGTTGTGAAAGAATAAGAATCTAAGTGATAGAACTTTGTAAATTACAAAATTCTATATAATTATGTAGTTATGAGAATACATGCATATTGATACAAGGGATATTAAAAGAGTAAAATAAATAAAAGAGAATGAGTAAATAAGAGGTCAGGCTCTTTACATCAAATTGATATAAATATAAAGAAAAGAAAGATTTTGGTGTACAATGACTTGTTTCCATCGCAAGAAACTTCTTCCATGGAGGCAAATATTAAGATTACTCTATTTTCTCATGGTTTTGTGAGTTCTATAAAAGTGCAAATTCAATCTGAGGACTCATAGATGAAAAGAGAGTGTGGGCTGAAAGTAATCCTCAACCTAATTTACATACTATTATTACTTAGGAAGAATGAATTTTTTCCCTTTCATACTATTGAGATCAGCTTAGTAAAAGTTTTAGTTCTGTTCCACTACCTACATGGCAGCCTAAAGTTTTAATAAACTTACTGAAAAAAAAATATAGATTGTGAAACCCAAGAATATAAAAGGTACTGACATTCATTTGTTCCAAAGACCACTAGAGTTAGAATTTACACATAGAATCCTTGCTATGGCTAGTCTTGACCTGGATGGGTCCAGTGCAGGGACTCAACTGCTGAGTCCCAAAGCAATAAATTACAGATATGACCCCCAGTAGCTTTTAATGTATGTGAAAGCTCTAGTTTATCCCCTATAAAGAACAAATACACTGCCATTTTTCTGTTCCATTACTCAGTCCTTTTCACTTGGTCACCTGGGCCCATGGTACATAGTTCCAGTTAACAAAGGACTTAACAAGTACATTTACACTTTTAATTCCCTTTCTCTCTTAATGAGAGTTTAACAGCATATCTAGACATTTTCTAAGAGCACCAGCTCTACTAGGATTAAACATGTGATGGAGTTTGCTGTTGCCTAAGAAGTTCCAGTTTCTTTCCCAAAGGAGGCACTCAACAGAACCTATGTTGAATAGCAAATGAGGGCTGATGAATTAGATTTTGTTAAAGTCACTCTGACCCTTCTTACCGTCTACACATGAGCCTTGAGGATTATAAGCATTTAGTAGCTACATGATCAAAATGCCAAGATGTCTGTAAATGATTTAGCTAATCTTCATTTTGTGCTTATGGTTAATGTCATTATTTAAAACTTATGATTTAGACTGGCAGTAATTAATAAGCATGATGAATGAAATCTTTGCATCTTTTAGTTTGGATAAATTGTGTTGTCACTCACAGCAGCAAAAACTTAACTAGTGCTAGCCAAAATCAACTTATTTCTTCCCTCCCCTGTATCCTGTATCCCAAAATTAAAATTTTAACTTGATCCAAAATTGATATATATTTACAATTATTGAAATTGAGTATTCATATAAAACTACTATTGCTAATGATGTATTTCCTGTTACCTTCATGTCATGTAATCATATTGGAGGGTTGTTTATGTTCCTGTATGTTAAAGACTTCCTAGAACAAAATTTACAATTCTAGCAAACCAGACACAATGCTACCTGTTCCAAGTAACAGCTATTTTTTGTAAGTCATCATGATCTTGATTGAGGTGGCCTGACATGGAAACTGATGGCATGGAGTTCTGTTCAGTCAAACGCAATGAACTAAAATCTACTGGAGTAAAAACTATATAGAGAAATGCAAATTTTTTTAAATTCCTTCAAGGCAGTGATCTATGTTTATATGATATATGAAGCTTTAATATCATCTCTCTGTGTCTCTCTTAGAAGATAAAGGGAAGTTGAAAGTCAACAGTTCCAGTCAGCCATCCAGCTCTGAAGGTGGCTCATTTTTCCTCAAATCTGGCACCACACCCCTGGCACCGGGAGCTGCTACTTCTCCCACCAAGAGTACAAATGGAGCTCCTGGTACTATTTCTGAATCAGAAGAAGAAAAAGCCAAAAAATTACTTTATTGTTCACTATGCAAAGTGGCTGTGAACTCCCTGTCACAACTAGAAGCACACAACACAGGTTAGCAGCTACCATTGGATTTTAAATATTTATAGCAATATTTAATTTATAGCAAATATTTAAAGTTCATTTTTTCCCACAAGAATACCATGTCTGTAGTTGTTCAAACATTAGGTTCATTCATTGTCTTCTCTACTTTTTTGGTTTAAAGGATTGAATTTTAAGAAAAGTATTATAGTAATGACTTTGGAAACAGCAAGTCAAAAACAGTTTGGAGATAAAAACTTACTGTAGTCTTTATTCCCTCAAAAACCTCTAATATTTTCCAAAATTAATGTTGTTGAAGTTACAAAAAGGAAAACAAATAGCTACACACAATGTTCACTGCAGCACACCTAAAAAAGGGAAAAATTGAAAACAATTTAAAAGTTCCTTAATAGAAAAATATTAACTAAATTATAGTAACCTGCTGTGATAAAATATATTACTCAGCCATTAGAATGTAATTATGTATATTATTTGAGATGTGAAATTTTTAGGCTATTAGAATGATTCCAGTTTTAAAGATATATATGTATGATTTTATGATTTTAGTACATGATTTTAGTGTATGATTTTAGTACACTAAAATCAATAAATAAAACCTGAGAAAAAAAATACACTAAAATGGATAACAGGCAGCTATCTCTGATTGGTGAAAATGTGGTAGCCTTTATTTTCTTATGCTTCACTCTGTTATCCCAGTTTTCTTAATTTTATACTATTATGCTAAATAATATATACTAAAAGAATTGTATTCTTTATATTATACTATGTTTTCCTGTCTTTTATCATGAAAATGTGTTAAATTTATAATTAGCATTAAAATTGTCATTTAAAAAAGCATTGGGAAATTCAGCCTGAAATACAAAAAATAAATTTCTCAAGAATATGAAAGCAAAGAGTTTCATATCATTCTTAAAAAGCTATTTAATGTATCTCTTTCTGTCTAGGATCTAAACACAAGACTATGGTTGAAGCCCGTAATGGGGCTGGTCCAATTAAATCCTATCCTCGACCTGGCTCAAGATTAAAGATGCAGAATGGCAGTAAGGGTTCAGGACTACAGAACAAAACATTTCATTGTGAAATCTGTGATGTTCATGTTAACTCAGAAATTCAACTCAAACAGGTAATGTATCCTGAACTAGTAGTCACTGTAGTTTAGCATCACCATTTGTCTGTGTATCTCTGAATCTATGTAGTGTTTTTTACTGTGCTTATTTAAATTTACTAACCTCTAGAGGAGCCAGTAATACGAAGCATACAAAATGTATGTGAAAGAGTCAGTACCAAACATTTGCACACCTCTGTTCCTGTCTTGTCAAATTGTAGGCCTGCTCTGAGGTAGGTGAGCACAGCCATCCCCTGGAGCGTACACTCCAAGTAGAAACAGGTCAGCCTGTTTCCAAGCCCAAATTCTGGTTAGGGAAAGAGACTTACCAGTCACTGGTACTACAAGGCAGTCGTGTAAGTGCTAGAGAGAAAGAATATGGAGAGAAGCATTACAGGTGAGTAATCATGTCGAGAACATGGTGATTTTGACCAAACCCTTTTGAAACTATGAACCTAGAATTAAGAATTGAGAAGCCAGCCGGGCACAGTGGCGTGTGCCTGTAAGCAATAGCTTATGGAGCCGCAGCGGGGTCTGGGGATCATGGTTCCCCAGGGCAACACAGTGAGACCTAGTCCCAAAAAAATAGCTGGGCATGGTGGTGCACTCCTGTAATCCTAGCTACCTGGGATTGCTTGAGTCCGTGGTACCACAGGCAACGTGAGCCTGCGGTTCCACGGGCAAAATTAGCGAGCCCTAGTCTCAAAAAAAAAAAAAAAAATTTGAGAAACCAGCTACCACTATCTAGAAATTATTTTACAACTTTTTTTAGGAGATAAATTTTACTGAGTATTTTTCACATGTCAATTCAGCTAATGCATCCTATTTTTCAGCACATTTCTAGCCGAAGGCATAAGGATCGAGTTGCAGGAAAACCATTGAAGCCAAAATACAGCCCTTACAACAAACTCCAGCGGAGCCCAAGCATCTTAGCAGTAAGTGCACCTCTCTCCCATTCAGCTGTTTGTGGTGTAGACTGCTAACTTGGCAAGTTTAGAATTAATGCTTTGTCCTTTCTCTGGAAAACCTTGAAGAAAGCTTCCTTCTAGAAGAGAAAGTGACACTCTTCAAGTGCAGTGCCTTACGCATTAGCAAGTCTCTCTCTCTCTCTACCCCCTAGAGGTAAAAGGGTATTTGTATTCTCTCTCCTTGTCTACCAAGGGCTCCAGCACTAGGTATCATATATCCATCTCAGATGGATCATTTCATCATCTTCCTGGGACTCTGCCCAGTGTGGCAGTCCCTCTGAGATTGACCCGCTGGATACAATACTGAGATTAGCTTCCAGCTTCTTCAGAGCCACTGTTTGATGTTGCAAGCAGGTGTTACCTGTATTAAACAAATCCAGCTTGCAAAATGCCTCCTGATTTCAAAAGAGAAATTAATGATTCCATCCTGTGATTTATTTCAATAGAGAAAATTTCTAGCCCTCTTGCAAGGACACTCAACAAGAGAAATGTGAGTTCGCTGCAGTTTTTCAAGGAATCCTCTTGGAGAGGTCATAGAGGGAGAGGTGTTAATGTACTCTGTTTTTGTGCCTCTTCATGGAGCCTTACTTTTCCAAACCTCACTTAACCTTGCTTGCTCAGTGAGCATTTAAGGGAAATGAAGTGAAGGGTCATGCATATTGTGCAAAAAATACTCCCTGCACTGTGGTCTAGACAAATCAGAATCTGGAATTGAGCTTCCTTACCTAAACAGGAAAAACCTGAGTGTGTTCATTCTTTGTGAGCAATAGCATGATATCACTCCAGTATCTGTTCAGAGAGGTGCCCTGGGGCCCAGTGCCCAGGGGCAAAGACTACCAGAGAGGAGTTGGGAAAGAAGCTAATGCAAGTAAAACTTTGTCAAATGTCTTGGAAACTAGCTTTTTGAAGATAATCATGTCTTAATTCTGACTTTTACAAGTTGACTTCATTTGGTATTATACTATGGAAATAGATCTGTGGTGCTGTTAATTCAAAACAGTATCTCCAACCATTCGTGGTTTTGTTTTTTTTTTTCCTCTTTTTTCCCCTGCATTAGGCAAAACTTGCATTCCAGAAGGATATGATGAAGCCTTTGACCCCGGCCTTCCTGTCCTCACCCCTAGCAGCAGCAGCCGCCGTGACCTCTGCACTGTCACTGCCCCCTAGACCATCAGCCTCACTCTTCCAGGCTCCAGCCATACCTCCAGCACTCCTGAGGCCTGGCCACGGGCCCATCCGCGCCACACCTGCCTCCATCCTCTTCGCTCCATACTGATGTCTGCTCTTACAGAGCGGTTGAGGCCAGTAGCAAAACTGAGAAGGAAAGCCAAGAAGATACAATGTAAGCATTTTGTGTTTCAGCACTCCCACCCAGTCATCAAATGCCGCCATCACCTGAGCCTGACTCCAAAGAATAACAAATCACTAGTTGAAGAGTGCTTTTAGGGACCCCCTCCTGTAATTTAGGAATCTGAGCAGCAAGGCTTTATCTCCCTGCCTTTTTCCCTCCCCCTCTCCCAATCAATTTGTGTATCTGAGATATTTGGTTTCTTGCAAATGTATTGGTCAGAAAAAAAAAAAAAAATATATATATATATATGTATCATTCTCTGACTATTTTTCCATGGGTGTGATTTGGCTTAGAAACAATTATGGAATTTTTTCCTGACAGACTTGAAAACTAGGGTCTTCCTCACACGTCTGTAAATAACTCTGGAATCCAACTGGGCACATTCAAGTATGGAACAAAAATTAATGAACACAAGTGCTTACTTGTGGCTACCATCTTCCCAACGATCGCAACGTCTTCTTTTTGGTGTACTTTGTTGACAGGGATCGTGTACTGTTTTAGACCCAAGTACTGTTGTATCCTGTGTAGTTCTAGATATGTATCTCTTGTCTGAATTAAACATTTTTAGTTGCTGTGTAAAGTTAGGAAGCAAAGTAGCTTTGAATTTTCTCTTTAAGAGAACAAAAGATAATGTGTTTTCTTTATTTTACATTTTATTTGGTGATATTTAAACAAAATAGAAAGCCATATAACATAGCTATAATTACTATCTATTTGCTATTTTTGTTTAACTTATTTGGTAGCTTCCTCACTGGTTTGAGTTTTGAGCAAATGTATACACACAGAAAAAGAGCTTCCTCAATTGCACATTTTTGCACCTCTAGTGCATTCTGCAAGAAGACAATGAATCTATGTATTTCTACGTAATTATCTTCATTTTTAACTGTTTTCATTTGTAATGATGCTACATAATTTTGTGGCTCCCTGATGCAATAATGTACAGAAGATAAAAAATTTATAATTGAACGATCTGTCTTTCTGTTCTCTGAATATGTGCGGGCCATGCTCCCATGCCCCTTTTCTAAACTGATATCAACAAGACTGGAATGTTTGTGATATTAGGGGCAAGAGGTATCCTAAAACAAAATAGAGTAAATTCTTTTAGAGCATCTATATCTACAATCTGTAAATGGTAAAATGTCTGTGTATTTTTTTAAATGTACCTTTTCAATAAAAGTGCAAAAATAAAAATCTGATTTTGAAAGTTATTTTCTCCTGAGACATCTCCAATTTGAAATCATCTGTGAAAGATTTTCAGTAGGTGCAAAGATTGCTTCTTACATATTTAGCATTTTCAGCTCTTATTTGCAGCATATTTATTTGTCATGTTTATTCATTACTGTTCACAGCATCTGCATGAGGCAAGTCTTGACTGCTGTTTTCCCTCTGAATCTCTAAGAAGTTAGACCAAAGTTGTAAGTGAGGCTCAAAATCACAGTAGCGGCCTCTTAAACATTTGTGACTCCGATTTTTTCAAACTTACTGTGATTTTTCTGCATCCCTAGCTCATCTTGTATTCGTTTCCTCAGCATTTATGATTTCTTTTCAGAGAATACAATTCTTCTACTTCCCTTCACATTCTCTAATCAGCCTACTTTTGTTTTTTTCTGGTTTTTGGTCACTCTAAAATTTAGTGACTCAAATTAACAATCATTTTATTACATTACAACTTCAGGGGTCAGAAATTCCACCAAAAATTGACTGAATTGTTCTATCCCCCCCACATATCATTAGAGGTCGCTTGGGTGGTTATTAGGTAGTTGGTAGGTAGACTGATCTGCAGGCCTTCAGATGGCTTCACTCATTTGTCTGCCCAGATGGAGACTGCTAGAAGACTGAGTTCTACTAGAGCAGTTCTACTGAGAGCCTGCACGTGGCCTTCCCAGTATTTTGATCTTAAGTAACCTAGTAACCAAGGTCTCCGAAAGAGAATTTTAAGAAGCCAGGTGGAAGTCAAACAATTTCTTATAAAATAGTCTCCAAACTCTTAGCCTGTCACTTATACTGCTTCCTACTGATCAAGCAAGTCAGTGAGGTCAATTAGGATTCAAAATGAAAAAAAAAGTAGACCTTTTTTTAGTTGAGGTATAATTGACATATATCATTGTATTAGTTTCAGATATATAATGATTTGATAGATACATATATAAATAGGATTTGATAGATATAATAATGATTTGATAGATACATATAAAGATATATGTATCTATCAAACATGTAGATATATATGTGTATATCAACATACATATAGAGAAATGATCACTACAATGAGTCTTATTAAAAGGATCTATCACCACACATAATTACAAAAATATTTTTCTTGTGATGAAAACCTTTAAGATCCACTCTCAGCAACTTTCAGATACACACTGCAGTAATAACTGCTGTTATTATGCTCTGCATTATATCCCAGTGACTTTTATAACTGCAAGTTTGTCCTTTAGACCTCTTTCACCATTTCAACACCCCCAATCTCTACCTCTGGCAACCACCAATCTATTTTAGTATTTGGAGCTTGATATTGTTTGGGGTCCATGGAGAAGTGGATAATAAGATACTGTCTTTCTTTCTCTCACTTAGTTCCCTTAACATCATACCCTCAAGATTCATTCATTCATGGTGTTGATAATATCATAATTTCTTTCTTTTTAAAGACTGAATAATATTACATTATATATATTTTACTCCTCAATGGAAGGAACACAGGTTTTATTGTTACAGAATTTTAAGGGGACTAGTAACAAAGCTGTTACATATCTCCTCCTTTTCCCCCACCTTAAGCACAACCATGTCAATATTTAAAATGAAAAAAAATTGGTATAGAATAAAAACTAAATTATCATTTCTAAAAATTATTTGGGTATTCTAATTTTTTTTGAACTGAGATAACTAGCTTTGTTTTAAAACGTTGTGTTTGATTTAAAGTATAGGATCATACTTTTCAAATGTTATACCATACCACACCCAGGACTAAGACACCCATAATCCTCCACCACAGTCCACTGTGCTCTCTCCATGCTTTGCTATCCTCCTTCCCCTCTAAAAGCCTCTCCACAATCAGATTTCTAAGATATGTTACTGGCTTGACTTTATTTGATCATTTGTCTTGTCACTGTTTTGCAGATAAGGGCACCATTTATCTTTCTCTTTCTGACTTCCTTTGCCTAAAATAAACCCCTCCTGTTCCATTTGCATTTTCAAAAATTGTAAGAGACTATCTTTTTTATAGCCAAGTAGTATTCCATTGTGTATATATGCCACATCTTCCTAATTCATTTAACTCTCTTTGGACACTTAGATTATTTCATAGTGTGGTCATTGTATATAGTACTGCAATGAATGAACATATATCCCTTGGATTAGTGTTTTTCTATTCTTCAAGTCAATATCTAGAAGTGAAATTCCTGGATCTTGTGGTAGCTCTACCACATGATTTCAGATCTCTATTTTGAGAAATTGTCATGACTAATAAATGATAGTGCAACTATGATAAAAATGGCAATAAATTTTCACTATCAAACATTATATACAACTGTTCAAACTTTGCTAATCTTAATTCCTAGATTTATTACCAGGTTATTTTTAAGATTAAGAATTTAATCACTTAAGATTTTAGTGTGACACTCGGAATTTATTTAATACAATTCATTTGAAATCTAACTAGTACACTAAACCTTGATTTGACCTTCAAACATGGTTCATAGACATCATGCACTGAATGAACTGTGTTCTATTTTAATACTTGTGAAAATTTTTTCATTCTTATGGATGCCAGTGGCAGTTATAATTTATTTCTCTTGTACTGTCTTACATCTCACTGAAGAGTCCTCAGTACAAAACATTTGCAATTAATTAAAATGTGTGCCTACAAAAGGAAACATTAGTCACTTCAAGCAATGATTTCTTTTTAATCCACCCAGATTCTGAGGTGCCAGAGTAGATCATTTGTATGGGGAGATACACATCTGACCAATATCCTTTCCTCTATCATTACTAGTTGGAAAAGACAGCTAATTCTCCTTATTAGTTACTAGAAAAGTTTAAAAGTGTGCTGCTTGCTCAGACACAGTCCAGTTCTGCTCTGGAGTCTGAAAACTCTTGTAAGGTAGGATTGCCAGATATAAAACACCCAGATAAATTTGAATTTCAGGCAAACAATGAATAATTTTTAGCATAATATTTTAATAACTTTTACTATGATTGACACATAGTATAAGCATGTCTCATAAATAAGTGTGCACTATTTAGGATATAGTGATGTTAGTCGAATATTTGTGTTCATCTAAAATTCAAATTTAAGCAAACATCTGTATTTTTATTTGCTAAATCTGGCAACCCTTGTCTCAGGAGCATTCCTCTTCATCTGAAGCTTGTTCAGCAGAGAAGCAACCTCATGGGCATTAAAAACTAAATAATGAGTTTTTTAAAGGCACATTGTGAAATACACTCACAAATAGGCAGAGGAAATAACTTGAAGTAAATAAAAGTCAATGATATGTTAAAATTAGCTAGAACCAAAACGGGAAAATGTAGCCACAGATGCTTCTTACTTGAGATACACTGACACCTGTTTAACAAAATTAAACCATTGTAAGAAAAAAAAAAACAAAATTTTCATTTGTATCATGCACCAAATACACCATACTGATTTGTTCCTTCTCTAAGCAATCCTGATTTCTCCAAAGCAGAAATGGATATGGTCGTGTGGAATTTTTCTCTCACAGAGTGCTTTCCAGAAAACTAGTTAATGTCGCTGAGAAAGAAAACCACAAGATTCCCACTGGGGGGAAAAGAGCTGACAGAGCAGTAGATGGAAACTCTTGTTGTGCTAAGACTCTCCAAGGAGGCATAAAGAGACTCAGCAAGGAGATTAAGTTTAGGGATGTTTTGAGAAATGGGTGCCCACTACCAGGTGAGCCATCAAAGAAAGATGTTATAGGAGAGAGAAATTGTTTCATAGATAAAGATAAAATTGTTTCATAGCTAAAGATAAAATCAGCACCAAAACAACCTGGACAACCTATCTGCTGGTAACAAGTGGATATCACTTCACCTCTGAGGTCTGCGGTGGTGTGGATTCTCTTCTCTTCAGTGTTTCTTTTATGAGATCTTTGGTTTGTTGGCATAATGGGCCTCCCTTGGTATCAAAGAATGCATGGTCCTGTTTGTACTTTGATAGGTTGGGGAAAAGTTGTGTAGTGCAAGTGCAAATTCCACAGAGGATGCTCATCTTTGCCTCCTTCCTTCCTCCAAATAATTAGCTCCATGGGGGAAGTCATCAGGGACATGACGCAGGTTCTCAGCAGCTATGTAGCGTAACTATGGAGAATTACCCTGATTTTCTTGGCTGAAATTTCTGAAGCCAGAGTGGCAATATAATATATTCTTCCACACCTCTCTAAGTACACAAACTGCATCAAATCTCTGGTTGATAGACATAATCCCTTATTGGTTAGAGTAAAAACATTTCCATGTTAGTCATTTTAAAAAGCTATTTATCCATAGATGATTGTACAATGTGTTTTTTAACACGTATTTTTCATTTTATTCCAGTGAAAAAGTAAAACTAGAATAAAGAATTAAATCAAAATGATCTATAATCTGCATTCAAATGATCTGAGGTCAAACCTTGGTCATGTCATGCATTCAATAGCTTGGTGATTTTATGTCAGAATATGTTTTGATGTAAATTTCAGAGGCACAGCTTTTTATACATATAAACAGATATAATAGAATTCAACGTACAGGATGGTTCTGAGATGCAAATAACAACACGTACAAATGTTTCTGAAAAAGTAGATTGGTCTATGTATTTTCATAATGTAGAAACAAAATCAATTTTAAATTCCTACATTTTAAGTAAGACTCTAAAAGTTAACAACTTTTAGTGACTGAGCTCAAAGTGGAAAACAGCAAACTTTTTAACTGTAAGTTTATGTTCCTATTCTTAATTTTAATTCAAACACAAATAATTCCAAGATACTATGATCAAGGTAATAGCATTTGTGCATTATAGTTATGCTTGAATTTTATATCATGTTCCATTTAAAACAGAATTTGGAGTTCTAAAAAAATCAAAACCCCTTTGTTATTTAAAAAAAAAACAAACATACAACTCCTGTTATAAAAAATTAAAAACCCTCATATAAAAATTTCAAAACATTATTAAAAGCATTTAAATGTATAAGAAAACAAAAAAGTTAGAATCCATATGACATATAAAGTTTCATATCCTAATCATATATAGAACTCATGCAGTAGGGATGTGGAACTCTTGGAAAAGTAAAAAAATTCAATAGAATTGGATAGTTAAGGCCAGGCATGGTAGCACATGCCTGTAAGCAGCAGCCTAGGAAGCTGCAGCTGGGGCCTGGGATTGCAGTTCAAGTCCTGCTGGGGGCATGTAGCAAGACCTAGTTCCAAAAAAAATTTAGCTGGGCATGGTGGTACATGCTGTAATCCCAGCTACCTGAGAAACTGAGGCTAGGGATTGATTGAGTCTGTGGTATCCTGGGCAAAAATAGCAAGACCTAGTCTCAAAAAAAAAAAAAGAATTGGATAGTTACTCAGCTGTATCATGCTGTCCATTATGTACAAAATCGGTCCATTCTGTGTCTAAGAATTCTGTGTCCAAACCTTTATTCTCAGATAATCCTGTAAATATAAAAAGATTTACACACAAGTATGTTTCAAAGTAGTAAAAAGAAAATGTCCATACTAAGGAATAAGTAAATAAATGATGTAACTCATGCAGTGGGAAACAGCACACCGTTCAAAATGATGACATATTTCTCTATTGACATAAGGAGATTCCATGATATGTGTCCAAGTGGGGGAAATAAAATGTTACAGAACAACATGTTAAGTATGAGCACATTGCATTAAATTTCAGGATTATGAAAAATATATGTGTATGTGTATAATCAATAAAAAATAAATTTTAGGAATATGTCTGTCCATATGTCTGCATATGCAAAAACACTCACACCTGCAAAAACACACATATATGGAAAGATGTCTGGTACAAGTGGTTATCCAGAATGATAAAAGTTACCCCCAAGTTGCAGTTTTCTTGTAGTTATATTTATTTATAATTTTTGGTGAAACACTGCTTCAGAAATAATCACACATCCCATTATAGCCAAAAGGCACTCCATTACATCATAAGAGAGAGACACTTTCAAAAGGCTCCAAAAATTTTTAATTAGAAAATAAATATATAATAAATATAAAATGAGTGTAGTTAATCATAAACATAAAAAACAATGAGTTTCAGTGATATTTCAGATATTTTGTCCTACCTTGAGGAATACAATTTTCCTGACATGTTGAAAAATTGGAATAAGCTTACTTTGAAGAAGGAAATATCCAGTTTATAAAATAATATTTTGAGGTATGTGATTCTCAATGCCTTTCCTATGGATTCTTCTCAACTTTCTCCTGTGTTATTTCTCAACTAGATTTGTATCTCTTATTACTAAACATCAGTTCTTCAGGTGTTGTATAATCACTGCATAGTAAGTGACGCCATTTTTTAAACTGAGAAATCTATTCTAGAAATAGCTCTATTATTAAGATGAAAATACATTTGCTTTTGTAATTGAAAAAGCATTTCTACTATAAAATAAATAGTTGGATGATTAGACACTAATTTTTAAAAAAAGACAGACCTTCCTTTTCCCTTTAAGAGATGATAACCATATCTGTCTGATATTTTATTATCTGTTATTTAGCCAAAGGAGATTCCCATGTACAAAGAACAAACTATTAAGTTAGAAGAGCTAGAAAACTTCTATGAAGAACAGCTGACAGCGTTTAGCCTATAAAACCCAGACGTTTCAAATAATAAAAGTAAAATGTAAACACACTCAATGGGAACCCCATCCACACTCTCCCTAAGGGAAATCATTATTTTAGATGTCAATAACTGTACTAAGTATAGTAAACACGTGGCCGTGATGGACTGAACACTAAAATAGAAGCTTGCTTGATAAATAGGAAAACCCTGGAGTGAAGAAATACTTTGCGCTGATTTCCAGCTCTCCAAGATAAACATCAGCAGGCTCCACCTTGGCTCCTGGTATTAAGAGGCTCTCCTGAGACTCAATCTCATTAGGAATAGCTGGGTCATCAGGTTCAGGTTCATGTCTTTGTTAAAACAAAAGACTAGCTTTAACTTCTCCACAAACTCACAACATGACTGTGTTCATTTTCAA
Organism: Uropsilus gracilis; assembly: GCA_004024945.1. Lineage (NCBI taxonomy): Eukaryota > Metazoa > Chordata > Mammalia > Eulipotyphla > Talpidae > Uropsilus > Uropsilus gracilis. The sequence goes on along the minus strand of PVHY01000723.1, from coordinate 37,502 downwards.
CCAATATACTGAAGAGTTATGCATTGAAATTGCTTTGGAAGTACACCAGCTCAGGATAGAAAGCAACACTGGTTCTGATGCAGGGTGACTCAGCTAGATTGGCAGCCAGTAGTGACGTAGCTGAAAATTATATTGGGCACCATACCATCCTGTTGGGCAGGGTCTGAGAGAAAGACCAGTGAGAAGAAACAAGTAGTGCAAAAAGGCCACAAAAAAGAGGAGCCAGAGAGGTGAGAGACACCAGAATGGCGAGCTGATAGAGGAGCCCAAGTGGCCAGGCTGGGCGGAAACCCCCTGGAAGAGTGAGCTGGTGGTGGCAAGGAGCCATGGTGGGAGAGTGGTTAGCAGAAGAGTAGTCGGTTTAGAGTCGGATGCCAGATGGCACTCTGGGGGTGACCAGGAGCTGCTGCGGGCAGGCCCGATGAACGTGGCCAGATGCCGCTGAAGGCAGGCCTAGTAAAAGAAGTGTGTGGCGCTGGAGCAAGGTGGCCTCCAAAGCTGGTACTAGAGAAAGTCAGGGATTTGGAAAGCTGATTTTGCATCGGTATTTGTTGGGAAAGTTTGAAGAATCTTGGAGAAGCTGAGCAGCTCGGAATGCTAAAAAGAGAAGCAAAGAGAAGATGGAAAAAAGAAAGACTGGATTTTCAAAGTGCCTGCCTCAGGTCTTGGACATGTGTCTTTGAGACCTTTGGGACTAAAAACAGTGACTGGGGTAAGATAACGGTCCACTTGTGGCATGAAGGACTTTTTGTTTGAATTTCTGTTTTCCTGGTTAATTTTCCTTAATAAAACCCTGTTGTTTAAATTGCATTTGACTGGCAACTGCTACACCCAGGTAGTAAGAATCTGAAAGAATCTCGGGTGGGTGGCAAAAGTCACATTTTAAAAGTGCCACTTTTTCCTTTGGCTTGTTGGTTGGTTGCCCTATTTTGACATGATTATCAGTTCCAAGCCAGAAAATAGATTTTTTTTTTCAATTAGATGGTGGCTTTTTTATTTATTTATTTTTTGACTATAGGAAAAAACCTTCAGCTGACTGCTGAGTCTTCACCGAAATTCCAAGTACAAACTTAATCATAGATTCTCAGAATGTAGTGGGTACATGAATCACCTGGAAAGTGTTAAAATGTGGCTACCTGGTCTCCAACCCAGAGTTGTTCATTCAAGAGGACAGGAGTTGAAACTGGAGACCCCATCCCTCTCTCCCCACCTTCACCTTTCCCCAGGGTAGCAAGGAGACCATAAAGAAGAGTTTGGTTTATAAAACTGAAGACAACTATTGACTTCAGAGCACCCCCTTGACCTCTGTGACTAGGGAGTGCTGCATAACAATTGTGATTAAAGCAAATATTTCCAAAGATTACACTAAGTAGACCAAGCCTCAGACAAAAACCTCAAAGAGGTCGATGCCAAAGAACAAAATACAGAAAAGTTTTAAATGTTTGAGCGAATTCATTTATTTTGCCCCCATGTAAACAAAATTCTGCATATTTCTTAAAAATAAAACAAATAGTTTGTAGTATATAAAAAAAAAACCAAATGATTTAAGAGTAGTAGGGTTACCTCTACCTTAAAATAGATAAATTTTAAGTATTCTATCAAATATTTGGGCTAATTCTTCAGTAATAATTATAGAAAAGTAAGAGACTCACTAAGGGTGAGTTTCAAAGCTAGATTATAACACTGTATCCACTATAAGAGGAGTAGGAGGGACATACTTTATACAGACATGAGGATGCTTCATAGTTTATCTCAAAGAACCTCTTCCTCCCATTTTTCTGCTTCCTAATAAACCCACAAATGATACTGAGATCTGGCTATGATACTTGATTTATTTATAAATCAGGAAATATGGTGTCCACCTAAATTTATATTTCACATACATTAACCTTACTCTCTTCAGAATCACACTTTGCTGTTTTCATTCAAACTTTTAAATGGTGCTACTAACAAGTAATTGCCTATTGTTTTAGCTCCTTATGCATGATGCACTGGCTCTAATCGTGATGGTTGAAGCTCCTCATTTGTGGCATATAGCCACATACATATGGTATAAGGACATCATAACTATAAGAATGCAAGACCAGAAATCAGAGTTCCCAAATTCCAGTCCTACAAACTGTACTTACGGAGCATTTTACTTTAAGCAAGTTTAAAACTGAAGACCCTCATCCATCAATGGGATGATACCATTTGTTCCATATACTAACCACATGTATTGTGAGAAAAAATGTAAGCAATGTGTCATGTTATTGGCTTGACAGGTATAGCACATAGGCAAGAAATAGATGAGAAGTCAAAGGTCCAAAAGGGGACCCCAGTGTCTGGGGTCCACAGTGGACCCCAGACAGCCAGTTGCCAACACCCCTGCTCCTCTAATACCTGCAGCACTGTCAGCATCAGATTCCACATCAGATCCATGGACCAGTCTGTAGAAACAAAGAGCTTGTGAGCTATTTACAAAGGTGCTGCTGAAAAAAGCCAACTGAGTTAGGAAACCAGGGAAATGAATGGGAAAGTTTTTGAAAAGCCAACTGAGTTAGGAAACCAGGGAAATGAATGGGAAAGTTTTTGATTGACTCTTGTTAATAGACATTTATTATTGATGCTAAACTCTGAAAATACAGTGAGTAGATAAGAAAAAGCCCCTACGGGGGTGGGGGGGGAGAAATAGCCCCTACTTCAGGATGCTTGAAATGCTTGTAATCAAGAGTGCACTAGAGGGAGAAAGTGACTGTGAAGACAACCCATATGAATATCATTTTGAAAACAAGAGCAAAGACAATTAACCCAATGGATATTGTAAAGGGTGAAATAGGCAGGGTGGGTTGATGCCAAGGAAAACTTCCTAGAGAACAGAATGGCTAACATGGCAAAAGCAAAGTCAAGTCATATTTTATGAGGCAGAGATTATATTTTATGAGCAGAGTCATATTTTATAAGACAGAGAGAGAGAAGGGGGGTATCGCCCTAGTTTGTCTCTTCTCTAGAATTTTGTCCCACTCTGTATTTGCTGGCCAAATACAAATCCTTTGGAAAAGGCCTATCTCGTAGTGGGGGGGGGGGAGGGTTGGGATGGGCACTGATCACTAATGTGTGGGTGCAGATCATAAACTTCTCACAGAAAAGTAAGGCAAATCTTTTTCTGTATTTGTTACAACGCTTACTAAAGCAAAGCTGAAAACCTGCAAAAGAGTCAGAAAAGCATCTGGATTAGTTCACCAAAGGCTCTAAGTTTTGACTCTCTATTCAAAGTTTGTCCCAAATTCGCCACTGAAGAGAAAATTCAAGCGGTAAGAGAAACCTGGGCATTTTTTTCATGCCCTCACACACAGAAGCAAAGAACTATCCTGGGCAAGAGCAGGAATGAGGGGGACGAGGAGGTGAGCAGGTTCACGTTGACTCATAAAGCAGGCAACTGTGATGGGATGTGCAGGGTTTGGAGCCCAGGGCAGTGTTGTTGCCTTCTTGGTGCTGAGTTTCTGGGGCTGGAGCATGCAAGCGACCACAAACAGGGCTCCCCACTTGTAGGGTAAATCAGTGATCAGAGTTTTTCCTCTCCTTCCACCGTTATTCTCTATGACCAGCACCTGTGGCACCCTGCCCTCCCCATGATTGTACATGCCTGGTCCCATGGGCATGCACATGTGTGAGTGGAACACCTGGGTCTAGGAGGCTGGGGATAAAAGGGCAACCTCACCCTGGGGGGGAGGGGAATTCAGTGATCTCAAGTGGATTTTTTTCTTTGCTAGCTGTTTTTGCTGTTCACTATTAAAACTCCTGAAAAGATAATTCCAAGGGCTCTGACATTCTTCTTTAGCTGCTAGAACCATGATGAATCTATCTGAACTGGGATGGTTGCAAAACACCATTCAAACCTAGAATTCCTACCCTGTTCACCACCTCTCATTGTATCAGAAAGTGGACACAATAGCACTTGTTACAAGCAAGCTCAGACAGTAGAGTCACATTCCTTAGCATTGTTGGAATTTGACAATTTGGAAGGAGACAACACCTCCCCCACCTCAGGAGCAAGAGCAATTAGGCATTCAGAAAGAGCAGACATTTCTGACAAGGAGCCACTGCTTCAACTGCAAGAATTCTGAGTCGGGGACCTGTTTTGTGGCCCAGCCTCTCCTCCTGATAAAGCAGTGAGTGCAAGGACTGGAGTGTTTGCAAACATGCTTGGCCCATCCCGTCATCAGTGGGAACCCTTGCTCCCGCTCATGTCAAATGTAATGCAGCTTTCATTTCCTTCTCCGTGGAACAGACGGGAACCATTACAACTACAGCTGCCAAAGCAAGGAGAAAGCCTGCAGTTATACTGCCCCCACAAGTGAGTAAGGAGCAATTACCTGGGGTCCCCAAAAGCACTTGGAAGGAAATGGGATGTTGTAAAGAAAGATAAGCAAACTATTTGTTAATTAATTGCGCCACTTTAGAGCAAGCAAAATAGGAAAAGGGGGGATTTAAGTATGAATTAATACAAATGGAGGAAATACAAGGCTTCCATGAAAATAATGCCTCTCCCCAAATTTTGTGTTGGTCCCTCTCATCTTCCAACCACAGCCCTTAAGCTGGAAATGCCCATTTCCAGTCCAGGTTCATCCCCTTACTTAAACAGACATCCACAATCTCTGGGGAACAGAGCTTTAGACCCAGGGTCACTGTCTCTGAACCTTAGGACCTCAGACTCTTATTTTTATTATTTGAATTGTGCATTGCACAGTGGGTTCCAAAATTTAGTAAATGCTTTTTGATTTGATTGTGGGGATCATGAAAATGAAATTTTACCATTGTGTGTGGTTATTTTACTGTTCACAATGACGCAGCCACTAAAACTCATTAAATCAATACTTGCCAATATCATTGCTAGTATTTTCCCCAGAATACGTTATCACTCTCTAAGACAGATCTTTTCTTTCCCCAAAGCTGTTTTTTAAAATGATAATATAATCTCTGTTACAGGAGGAATGACAAAAATTTGCAAACCTTTTTCTCAATTAATTAAACTCATGTTGTAAGGATGTCTTTTGGAGTCAAGGTCTACTACTGGATTTGGGTATATTTGAGCATACTTGAGGAAGTTTGGGAGAGGCAGGTGATGAGAAAAATCTGTTTACAGTGCTGAATTCTCTAGATACCACCTGTCCCAGGTGGAGGAACCTACAGAGCCCCTGGGAGTGGGGTGGGGGGCTGGGAGAACAGAGCTATACAGTGAAGAGCTTAACCTAAGAACAGTCCTTTTCTGGGTATAGCTCTTAATCTTTTCAACTCAAGGATCCTTTTGAGAATCTGTTGAAAGTATTGGGCCCTCCTTGCAGAAAAGCTTTCGTTTGTATCTACAACATTGCATTTCATACATAATTACAGGGGTACTCCCGACTCCTGGAAGCCTATCTGTGGGTCACTGCCTGTGGTTCCAGGGGACTCTGTGAGCACTTTCTTGCTTCTTCAGAGCTGAGGGAGAACAGCATGGCGGCCTCAAACCGCTGGATAAAGGCTGGGTGGATGCAGACTTGCTCTCCGTGGAGGAGGCTGCTGTACTCAACCTGTAACACACTGGCCTCCAAAGAGCACTGCTTTGCTGTTCTGTGTGGGATTTTTATCCCAGTGAGAAAGGTCATCTCACCCCAAACACTGAGATGGCCACCAGCACTGGACATGGGAGCCAGTTGGGCAGGGAGGCCATGGAAGTGCCACACATACACGTGCAACTCTGGGGGAGGGGGGAACCTTCCAAAGCGAAAGGGCCTAGGGCTCCATGGGGGAAGGCGCCAGCACGAAGGCAGTGAAGTATGGGTAAGATGTCTCAGGGGTGAGTTTGTACCAATAGACTGGGATCAGCCAGGGTAGTTTCCATTATACCTAATTTAACATCTTCTTTAAATTGTTCTTTGAGAATTGGTTCTGAAAAAATATTGATCTAAAAGCACAAAGGCACTTCTGGACTGACGGAGGGAGGCTCTTAAAATTTCAGTTTTTTGAAACTTCTTTCAGTTCTTTATTTAATATTGTCATGATAATAATTTATGATTGAAGGCAGTCCTTCAAGCCGACAACACTGCAGCTCAGGATGGAGGGGTGTGGTGGGGTGGTGGATGTATGTCCATGAGAGAATTTTGCTAGGTGTGTGCAGAATGGTGCATATGTTGGCCAGGGATGGGAAGTAATCATGTGACATGCAGATGTTCCCCTGAATCCACAGGAACAGGAAGCCACAGTGACTTGCTGAATGTTCGGAATCAATCTGCCTGCCTACAAAGCAAGCTCAGCCGTTGTTTATTTACTTCTCTATTCATTTATCTAACACTCTATCCACTTTACCAGCACTTTGTTTTCATTCAGTGGAAGGAAGTATCTTAGAAACCATCTTTTGAAGGCATTGACAAGAATCAGAATTACAAGGCAATTGTTAGAATGTTCTTGATATTAGGAGGGGAGGGTGTTGATAATATTGATGCCTCAAATAGAGCAAGTTTAGATTCTGATTGAGCTCACCTGTGAACATGAGCAGGTCAGTGAACTCCTGGTCCCTTGGGTGTGAAATGAGGGTTCATCTAGCTCCTTTCTGATGTACTGTCTAACTCCAAAGTACTATGAACGAGTCAACCATAGCAACCTTGACTACCTTGATTTCTAAGGGTCCTTGATATTCACAGTACTTTCATTTTAGTTGCCTCATTAAGAGCACAGGCACTGGAGTCAGAATACCTGGCTGGGTTCAACTTCTGACTCTTGCACTTTCTAACTCTGTGCCTCAGTTCCCTCATTAGTCAAGTGGAAATAACTCCTTCCTCATATGACTGCCATGAGAGTGAAAGGAGTTGTAACATTAGTGTGCTCAGAAATGTATTTCCATTTTCACTTAATTCCTCTCCTTTGCTAGTCTCCTTATGTCATTTCATCTCTTGTAGGATTTTTTAATATGACCAAAAATTTGAGTTTGTAGAGCTTGACTTAAAGCATCTTTAGCAGAAAGATACTGTTTGAAGCTGATACGGTGAATCACTTTTAACTTATTTTGTTCCATTTTTACTTCCAAGTGTTGATCATTTCTTCTAATCATTATATATATATTATGTATATATATATATATACATACATATACATAATACATAATATAAAAACAGTGACCGGTCCATGGAGGTGGTGTGGCTATAAGTGACAGTTGTGGAGTCTCCCTGCCTCAAGTAGTTCCTTTTAAACACCTCATCTTCCACTAGTATTCCTTCTTCAGAGGTCTGATATATCCACCTGGTCATTGTTTTGGTGACCAAGGTTTAACTCTCTGCTTTGGACAAAAGGAAAGGACTGCTTCTGGAAAACACTGGAAAGATACACACTATATTGGGTTTTGAGGTATTTTATTATGATTGCTATCATGTGTCCTTCCCAATACACCTGAAGATCTGGGTAGTATCACCACAATTTTATAGCTGAGGAAGCAGAGAAAGAGGCTAAAACAGTAGGTCAAAGTTATGAATACATTACTTAGTTTCTGAGCTGTCAATAAGCACCCAGTATGATCTCCATGGGGTTTTAAAACAGAAGGCCTAAATTTAAAAGAATTAATAATTCAATTTTGCTTCTTTTGTTTCCTTGGAGTTTAGGAATTTTTTGTTTAGAATTTCTTAGATTACTTAAATTTCTAGATTAATTAAATTAAATTGAGAAGTAAAGAGAATCAACCACAGAAACCAAAATCAGGTGAGTTTCAGAGAGGAGGTCATGGAGAGAGTATCATTGCATAATTCAGATTGTCTAATGGCTCAGATTGTCCAGTGTCCCAGAACTCTGGGAAAAGGCTAAATGAGAGAAGATGGACTCTGACTGCAGGGTAAAATTCCAAAGACTCAAGATAAGTGGAGCTCACAATGGACAGTGTATCCTGAGATGAGCCCTGTATCTCATACTGCCCTGAGTTATAAAGGCAAGTCTCAGGGCACCGTTTTACACATATTAACTAGGGCAACTGCCAGTTCTGACTGGAGGCTCAGATGAGGACCTATTATTCATCACACAAACTGCTTCCTGATATTGTCTAATCATAGTTGTTAATGTGTCAACTTGACTGGGTCATGGTGGCCAGATAGTTGGTCAAAGATTATTCTGGATAATTCTCTGAATATCAAAGTTTTGAATGAGACCAACATTTGATGTGATGAACTTTGAGTAGCACACATTATTCTTCTTAATGAATGTGTGCTCTGTCCACTTAACGTTAGGCATGAATCAAACAAAGACCTCCCCTAAGCAAGGAGTTCTTCCAAAGGCCTCCACAATCACATGAGTCCAAATTCCTTACAATAACTACATAAAGTGCGCACTCTCTCTCTCTGATCTTTCCCCTATCTCATGGAAGGAGGATGGGATGGAGTCAAACAGAAGATATATCCTGTTGGTTCTGGACATAATTCTCTGATTCACATTTCATTTCAAAGTAAAATCATTGCTTTCTCTCTAAAGCCACTAAGCAGTAATATGTTTTTTTATTGATTATATATATATATGTATTTTTTCTTACATCATTGTATACCCCCAATTTATCCTACCACCATATCACCTATGAACCTACCACCATGATCCCTTGTGCTCATTCCTCCCCCTCCCTTGCCTGTATCTCTATGCTTAATTCTCTTATGAGAATTAAGAGAATTAAGAGAATCTCTTAACTTTTTCTTATCCTTTTGTTTAGTTTCTCTATATCCCACATACAAGTGAAACCAGTATTTATCTTTTTCTTTCTGGCTAATTTTGGCTAGTTAATTTCTTCCAGCTCCATCCATGGTGCCTTGAATGACATTAGTTTGTCCTTTTTGATTGCTTAATTGTACCCATTGCTTAAATATAACTCAACTTTTTGATCCATTTGTCTGTTTGGGGGCATCTGGGTTGTTTCCATATCCTGACTATTGTAAATAGTGCTGCAGTAGACACAGAAGTATCCAGGTTTCCTTTCGAAGTAATGTTTTGGCAAGCTTTAGGTAGATTCCTAGACGTGTAATCACTGAATCAAATGTTAGCTCCATTTTCAGTAGTTTGAGGGTTCTCTGCACGGCTTTCCATAGTGGTTGGACCAGTTTGCATTCTCACCAGTAGTGTTAAAGAGTCCCTATTCTCTGCATCCTTATCAGCACTTGTTGCCTGTTTTTTGGGTTTTTTGTTTGTTTGTTTGTTTGTTTGTTTTGTTTAATTTGGGTCACTTTTACCTGTGTGAGGTGATATTTCATCATGGTTTTGATTTGCATTTCCCTAATTATAAGTGATACTGAGAATTTTTTAAAATTGCTGTTGGCCATTTGTATTTCCTCTTTAGAGAAGTATCTTTTAAGCGCTCTGTCCATTTTTAATTGGGCTACTTGCTTTGTTTTTGTTGGGTTGTGAGAGTTCTTTATATATATAATATATAATATATATATATTATATTATACATATAATATATATATTATATATGTATAATATATATGTATATACATATACATATGTATATGTATATTATATATGTATATATTATGTATTATATGTATAATATAATATATATATTATATATATACTATATAGATATATAAATAATATTTTTTTTTTGAGACTAGGTCTTGCTATATTTGCCTGTGGAACTGTAGGCTCATGCTGCCCGGGGTACCACGGACTCAAGCAATCCCCAACCTCAGCTTCCCAGGTAGCTGGGATTATAGGCACATGGCAAATGCCACCATGCCCAGCTATATTTTCTTGGAACTAGGTCTCCCTACATGACCCCGGCAGGACTCAAACCGTGATCCCTGGCCCCAGCCGTGGCTTCCTCGGCTGCCGCATACAAGCGTGTGCCATCATGCCCAGCCTTCTTTATATATTTTTTTTCATCAGCTCTTTATCAGTTGTATGGAGTGCAAAAGATTTTTCCCATTCAGCAGGGTATCGCTCTTCTTTTTTGTTATTTTCTCTTTTGCTATACAGAAGAAGCTTTTAAATTTGATACAATCCCACTAACACCTTAATCCAATATATTTAAGGATACAGACTGTCTATATTTTGAGAGGCAGTGCCATGTGAGAGTAAGCATATAGGTTCTGCCTAGTTTGAATCCTGGTTCCATACTTACCTATATAATTTACTTCTGTTACTTATCAACTCACTTAATCTCTCTAGTCTTCCGTTTTCCTGTGTAATAAAAGGAAATTTTACCTCACCAGAGTTCTTGAAGGTGTAAATAAGATAATACATATAAAGTAATAGTACAAAGTCTAGAACCTAATAGATTCTCAATAATATTAGTTTGTTTGCTCCTTGTTCCCCCCTATCTTGGGAGTTTATATTAACTCAGGGTGAGTAGGCTGGATGTTCAGAATCTGAAGAATTTGCTATTAAACCACTGCACCGACATATTGTGGTTTCCATGGTGCATTCACTTCCCCACTACAAAATGTAGTAAAACAGATGTTAATGAATGTATAAAATACTGTGAAACTCTCAGATGAAAGGTGCCCCTGAGCATTTTTATCACATGATAGGCCACTGAGTGTTATTATAGGGCAGGTTTTATATTTTAATATATCTTAAATGGTTTGTTGGATTTTTTGTTCTTTGGTTTGGTTTGTTTTGGTCAGCATGTAAAGTGAGGAAAACAAAATTGTGTTCTTACAGAAACTCATAAACAATGTTATAATTACCTCTTGGTTTACACTGCCTTGTTATATTCAAGCAGTTTGAAAAATAGAAATCCTAATTTTTCTGGGGTTTACATTTGCCGGAATCTTATTCTCATAACCAAGGCCATGTCCAGTCTACTTCTGTGACTTGGATAAGCTCAAACATTTGTAAGTAAATCATGGAACATCCAGTCATTTATTTCTTAATTAGCATCAAGCCAGAATAAGCATCCTGTCTCAACTGGACTGATTTTAGAGGGCTTCAAAATTCCATGATCTTTATAAAGATACATAAGTCATCTAATCTAGGAGCTACATAGATTATCATCATTTCAGTTCTTAAAGAGAATATAATAAAAATAACTATAATTATGCCCAAAGCAAGATACACATTTCCAGGGGTAGCATGTTCTAAATTGTACCTGGAATTTAAATCTGTCTGTGGGACTTATTAGTTCTGTGACCTTGACAAATGACTAACCTCTATTATATTTTCAATAAAACAAAATAGCACATAACTAGTAGGACACTATGTGAACAGTGTCAGGGTATATTAATCACTTCCTTTCCTCCATCCTTGAGGTGAAACAGTCTAGATCTTTAGTGTGGTCCAAAGCCCTTGATTTTTCAGGTCATTCTCTTAAAGGTTAAATTGTGTTCATGGGACATAGGAAACTTATACTTTTGTTGACTCTTCCCTAGTCCTCCTACTCGAATCAACATGAATCCCTGAAATTGTCTTCAGGGACTAATGCCAGGACCCAGGTAACCTGTGATCCCAAGTCTACAAAGACACAGCCTCCTGGTGCTTCTAGGAGGCTACTGCACCCCCAGGAACTACTCTGCAAAGGTTAAAGAGAAATCCAGAGATTCACTCATCCCATGTGATGAAGACTGAAAATCAGTTTTCCCAAGTGTTCACCACTAAAATCAACATCCATTTTGATTTTCTTATCTATAAAGGGATCATCTTTCTTTCTATGCTCATTAACTTTCTATGTCATAAGCTATCACTCCTTTAGAAGAAGTAATAACAAACATTTGAAGGAGACTCATAAAAATCAACATACCAAGGAAATTCAAATCTAAACCACAATGAGATGCCACTTCACACCATTAGGATGGCTATTATAAACAAACAAAAAATAAAACAAAAAGAAACAGGAAAGCAAGTGTTGATAAGGGAAAACTGGAACCTTTGGGCCTTACTAGAGGGAATGGGAATGTGTAAGTGGTATGAAAATATTTGGCCTTTCCTCAAAATATTAAAATTAGAATTACCATTTGATCCAGCAATTTCACCTCTGAATATATATTTCAAATATATTTGCACACCCATATTTATAGCAGTTATTCATGATATCCAAAATACTGCAGGCTCTATACTGTGGAAACAATGGAAGTGCCCATCACTAAGCAAATGCATACAAAAATACAATCCATACAATGGAATGCTGGTTTTATGGATAGCTTTATCAATATGAAATTTATAAACAGAAATTTATAAACATCTACCTATTAAATGTACATTCCAGTAATTTCCAGCGTATTTCCTTTGTGTACAACCATCATTAAAACCTAATTTTAGAACATTATCATCATCCCAAACATCATGCCTTATACCTACTTTCAGCTTCATTTTTATCCAGTTATGTTTATTAAAGTGGATTTACATCATTCTATTTGTTTTAGGGGTTATAGGTTCAAACCTCTACAATTGCATATTTTCATACCATGCTCACCCACCATCAAAGCTCCAGTCATCCTCTACTGTTCCCCTTCCTCTCCTACTCCCACCCTATCACCTGGCCGCTCTGGTTGCTTCTGCTTTACAGTCAGATATCAAGGACTGCTTTGTGGTTTGGTTTTATCTGATCTTCTGATTTGTTTCTCCACATTCCCCATAAGTGAAACCACTTGTCTTTCTGGCTTAGTTTATTTAGAACTATCCTCTCTAGTTACAACCGTGTGGTCGCAAAGGATAAGAATCGTCTTTTTCATAACTGAGTAGTACTCCATTGTGTGTATATACCACATCACATTTTTCTGATCCATTCCTCTGTTTTTGGGCACTTAGGCTGTTCCCACTGTGTTATAAGTACAGTTACTATGAACAGAGGTGTACATATACCCCTTCTAATTAGTGTTTTACATCATTCTGGTAGACACTTAGATGTGGAGTTGCTGGATTATATGCTAGATCTATTTTTAATATTTTGAAAAGCCTCCATACTGTTTTCTATGGGAACTAACCCAGTCTACATTTCCACAAACACTGTACAAAGGCTACTTTTTCTCCACATCCTTTCTAGCACTTGTTTCTGGTATTTTTTTATATAGGACACTGTCAACAGACACAAGGTATGATTTCATTGTGGCTTTGCTTTGCATTTGAGAGATAAGTGATGATGAGTTTTTGTTTTATTGTTTTTTTTAATGTGTCTATTGGCCATTTGTATACCTTCTCTGGAAAAATGTCTATTTAGCTCTTTTGCTCAATAAAATTCTATTCAGTTTTAAAAATGAAGGAAATTCTGACACATTTCACAATATGGATGAAATGAAGACATTATACTGGGTGGAAAAAACAATTACAATAGGACAAAAGCTGTATGATTTCACTATATGAATTAAAATAAAAAATTCAGAGAAACAGGAAATAGAATGATGGCCAAGAGAGGGAATGGGGGATGATTGTATAATGGGTAGGTTGCTTCAGTATTGCAAGATAAAAAATGTCCTGGAGAGGGATAGTAGTGGTAATTGCAAAATAATGTTAATACACTAAATGCCACAGAACTCTATAAATGGTTTTAAAAAAGCAAATTTTATGTCATGTATAACAGAATTGTGAAAATCAGTTCAAAATTAGTTTTTTTACTGTAATCCCAGCTACCTGGGAAGCTGAGGCTGGGAATTGCTTGAGTCCGTGGTACCCCGGGCAACGTGAGCCTGTGGTTCCACGGGCAAAAATAGCAAAACCTAGTCTCAAAAACAAACAAACAAAAGATCAACAAGATTATTTTTTTTAAAAAACAGATATACCAAGATTATAATATCTCCTTGAAAAAGCATACAGAGTACTTCTAAACAAAATAATAGATTTTAAACTCTAGGAGAAATAAATATTCTGTCCCTTGTATGGGAAAATGTTGGGCATATAGAGTGTCAATGTGACTAGCATATGGACTTTCTACCTACATTTTTGTTTCAGTTTTAGTAAGTAGACCAGGACCAGTTCCTCAATGAAATGTAGGTAGGCAAAATTGTCTTTTTAACTCCCTTAAAACCCTAAACTCCTCTCTACCTCTTCTATTCATTCAAACAACTCACTGGGAAGAGATGTAAAATATAAAAATACTGGGCAGAAATAATTCATCACAGTTTAAAGAGACCCTCTCCCTGGGAAAAGTGGTATGTTTTGGCTAGCCTCAAGGAATTGTGCACTTCTGCTGAAATCTGAGACTGAATGTAGGCAGTGAGAAAGGTAACTTGGGGTTTTATTTCATAAGGTGTTAAAATCATATCATGCCCACTCAGCTATGGGTGGTCAAGCTTTGAGTCCTGGAAAAGTTTACTACTGAATCAGTGTCTACCCTTAGTAAAATGAGGAATAATGTGATTTGCATGTTTTTCCAAATTAGACCATATTAAGTGCATTCACCGACTATATGCCGTTCTAGACTGCAGATTTTCAGTAATGACGAGACAAAGTCACTTGTTCAAAAGGAAAAGGAGAGCTAGTCAAACAGAAGGTTAGAAATAACTATACGCAAATGAGCCTCCTTTCCTCGGTGCACGCTGGATCACTGTCACAACACTGCAAAGTAACTTTAGCTATAATATTTACTAAAATATATTTAAATTACATGTGTTCATATCTGTCTTTTCCACTATGCTCTGGGCATGAGAGTCATTAAAAACGTATTATGCTGGATCTGCAAGTTAGTAAACCCTTCATGTTTTCTGGCAAGTAGCACTGTCTCATTATCTGCTGTTGTGAAACAAACCACCTTAAAATTTAATGACTTAAGACAACAATTTGTTATTTCTCATGATCCTGTGAGTCAAGAATTTGGCATGGCTCAGCTGGCTTTCTCTGCTTCACATGATGTGAATTAGAGTCACTAATGTACCTTCATTTAGCGGAAGCTGGGCTGGAACTGGAATGTCTCAAATGTGATAAAAAAAAAAAGTTATAGGTGGATAAAATCTGACATAAGCATAAGAAGCAAAATATTTTCATTTTTTTGTTAGAAAATATAGAGTTTTCTATTACCATGGGATAAGAAAGAATTTCTTAAATAAGACACAAGGATAAAAATATCAAGATTTATAATATTGATAAAATGTTTTATATTGAATCTATATTTTAATATAAAATCTATATTTTAAAATTTTTACAAAGTCAAGTAACAGATATTTGGGGTTTTTTCTTGTTGTTTCTTTTTACTAGAATGAGTTATTCATTGGATAGAACCGTAATTTTTTTTGGAGACTTTCCAGGTAGCTAGGGTTACAGGCACACACCACCATGCCCAGCTATTCTTTTGGGACTAGTTCTCGCTGTGTTGCCCCAAGCGGGACTTGAACCATGATCTCCAGACCCCACCATGACTCCATAAGCTTTCTCTTACAAGCATGCACCACCATGCCCGGCTGGATAAAACCATAATTAAAGTGTCTCAAAACCACCCTTAAAACTAAAAAGCAGAAATTTGTTTATGTTTTAATTGATTGTGCATATATATATGTGTGTGTGTATATACAAACACATGTCTTTTTAACTCTTCGCTTCATTTTTTTGACTGGGCTTTTTGCTTTGTTCTTATTAGGTTGTGTGAGCTTTTTGCAGATCTTTGTTATCAGACCCTTATCACTTTTATGGAGAGCAAAAAATTTTTTCTATTTGGTTGGGTTTTTTTGTTTGGCTATTGTCTCTTTGGCATACAGAAGCTTTATAATTTGATGTTGTTCCAATTGTTTGTTTTCCTTCATTTTTTAGCATCTGTAGAAGTGTCCAGAAAGAGGTTTCTGCAGTGTTGATCTTGGAATGCTTTGCCCACATTTTCTTCTATGTATTTTATGGTTTCAGGTCTTACATCCAAGTCTTTTATTCATCTTGAGTTGGTTTTGTATATGGTATGAGGGAGTAGTCTAGATTCATTTTTTTGTTTATAGTGGTTCAGTTTCCCCAACACCATTTATTGAAGAGGCTATCTTTGCTCCAGTGTATATTCTTTGCTCCTTCATCAAAAATTAACTGGCTATATATGTGTGACTTTGTTTCTGGGCTTTCAATTCTGTTCCATTCATCTGTATGTCTGCTTTTGTTCCAATACCATGCTATCTTAATTATTATGGTTTTTATAGTAAAATAAAGTCTGAGAGTGTAATACTTCCATTCCATCTATTATTAGCCAGAAGAGCTTTGGTTATCCAAGGTTTTTGTTGTTCCAAATGAATTTTTGTAACATGTTTTCAATTTCTTTGAAGAATGACATTGAGGTTTTTATTAGAATTGCACTGAATCTGCAGATTGCTTTTGGTAGATCAGCCATTTTGACTATATCAATTCTTCAAAAGGCAGGGTGTGCCTTTTCATATCTTCGTGGCTTCTATTTCTTTTAACAATGTTTTATAATTTTCTTTGTATAAATTTTCCACATCCTTTGATAAATTTCATTATTTCATTTTTGTTGGTTTAATTATGAATGGGGTAGTTTTCTTTATCTCTTCTTGTTCAAGCTGATTTTTTGCATATAGGAAGACTACTGAGTTTTGTGTATTGATTTTGTAGCCTGCTAACTTGCTGAAATGGTTTATTATTTTCATTGGGTTTTCTGTAGAATTCTCCGGGTTCTCTCTATATATATTTTACCATATTATCAAACAGTAATAGAAACATTTTTTAATTCATAATATATAATTATTACAGATAAAATTCAGGGATGATAAACACATAAAACTAATTATAATGGTTTATATTCACTTTTTTAATGTGAAGCAAATTTGACCAACTGAGATTGAGTGAACTTGGTGCTGAGTATGTACGTTTTATTATAAGCTGAACTTATATTATTTATAAACTTTATTACAAACTTAGACTTTCAAAAGTATGAAGTGCTTTGTGCTTTATGTTTTTCAAAATAAAAATGTCAGTCTGTTGGCAGCCAAGAGACTAATCTGGGAAATGTCCATTCTAGGAATGACTTCGGAGACATGGAAAGAAGAAGCTGGGAGACAGTTGTACTGGGGGCATGAAGAAAGAACTAAATTTTGCTGGGGCAGTGACCTGGCGAGGGGGACCTGGATCCCAAATATCATATAAGCTGATGTCAAGATACTTGGGTTCAAATGAAGGGGAGGCAATGTAAAGACAGCAGGAGGCCAGGTTGATATGGCTGCCCACCAAAAATGGAAATTCATGATGAATGAAAAAGAGCACATTTGGTATATATAATGCACTGGCTTCAGAGGCCTCTAGAGGGAACACAGTTTGGTGCAGGACAAATAGAATATGTGCATATTTGGGGGAGTAAAAATGTCAACCCCAAATTAAATAGAATTAAAATATTTTTAAAATATTCTTCACCACTTAAACTGACAACAAAAATGTAATGACTTTTATTCTGCCTCATTCAAAAATCTTCATATTAAATACTATTTAAATAAATAAAAATAAATAAATAAATAATAAATAAATAAAAATAAAATATTCTTCAGTTTGAAATATGGTCTAAGCATCCAGTGGAGAGTCAAATGGGTGGTTAGAATTGTGAAATTGGAGTTCAAAGAAAGAAAAGGTCCCTGAACTAGAAAAATTAGTAGTCATCATAGTAGTGATGGCTGGTTTCATGCAAGTTGCAGACATTCAATACGACTTTTAGGATATTTCAGCAAAGTTGAGTGTATTCTTATTGACAAGCAGTTCCTGACATGTAAAGGACATCTTACCTCTGCAGAGGTATGTATCAAAATGTAATCTACAGGATGACAAAATGCAATCTACATCTATCTACATCACCTCTTCTGTTTGACCTTTTTCTGTAGAGAGAAGACAAGCTTATCCTTAAGCGAAACATTCCCTGAATCCTAGGCAATCTGTTCCCCTGGCTGCCTCTGCCCCTGTGCTCACCTTCAGTCTGTCCATGGCAAGGGGGCAGCTCTGAAAGCAGATCAGAAAGTGATCACCAGACTGGAATCTGGAAGTCCCAGGTAAGAAGAGGACTGCAGCAGGGCAGACAGATCTGAATTTGTAGCTTCCAGGGTTACTTCAGAATCTAATACATACCCTTGCACAGAGACCCAATTGCAGAAGTGATCTGTTTTTGCTGACAAACTCTGCCACAGCCACCTTAATTTTGAAGAATTCTGTCTTTGAACTTGTGTTTTATAGTGAACACTGATGAGACCTAAGCAGAGGAGATGCCCGGGGAGAGTTCATAGGAGCTTCCTCCATTTGTATATGGTGGTGTTGCTGTGCAGTTTCATTGACAGATTTAGCTGACATGAGCTCCAGTCTTGCAGCACTCCTGTGTATCATGGAACTACCAGAATTCTCTGTCATTTCTATAATGATAATCTAAGACTGAATAAGTGGGTCCCTGACTGTGCTTTTCATTTGAACCAGAACTTGCTTCACATTAAGAAAGCAATTCTCTCTAAGAAACAGGAATATTCAATGAGCTTTATCACAGTCTTTCTGATTTGCACCACTTAGCTAAACTTTATGCTAAAAATTAAGACAAAATCTAATAATAGGACAACCCAGAATCCCTTTTCTTTTCAGTTCTTCCTTACTCATTAATAAGCCAAAGATAGAATTTGATAAAATGTGTGACTCACAAGAAATGAATAAAACTGTTTCATGCAGCATTTCAATTGGTCAGGCAAGAATAAAATACGTATGAACTGTGTGAAGTACTGCTGTTTCCACATATAACTTAGGTACCTATGAACATTGGCACTGTAAAATATAAAGATGGTCAAATTCATGCTAATCATTTTTATGATAATTTTTATTCTAAATTTTTGTTAGGATGGCTGTTTTCTCTACAACATAAATAATAAAAAGTAGTTTTAAAGGGAAAAGTATAAAATAGTACGTTCATGGCACATTTTGCTCTTTTTTGAACAAGGGAACTACTTTTTCATTTTGCACTATGTTTCAAAAACCATGTAATTTACAATTTATTCTGCAACAGAAGCTTTTTCCTTGTTTATTCAACCAACCTAAAGTTTTTCAACCTTTTGCAATCACTGAGTTTCAGCTTATTACTGAGGAACTAAAGGTAGATAGAAGGGGAAAGAGCCAAGAGGTGGGTAAGCTATAGCACACAAAATTAATCTGAAAGGGTAAAATAATTGACTTGTTTTAAGGAATAAGTAGGTTAAATGGTAGCATATTTACATATTAGGATTACTCTAGCACAATGTCACCAGACCTTTGGATCTCATTCCCACTATATTAGAAAACAAAATACTTAAGTTGATTATCTTCCTGCACATTGGGCTACCCTACAGTATCCCACTGAATACCCCTGTACAGCCTCATACCAAGTGTAGGATTAATAGGGAATCAATTTTCCCTCTGAGCCCAAAACTCCAACACCTAATGAATTAAGCACTCTTTGTATTTAATTAATAATGAATGAATTAAATAGATTCCTGGTTCTTTTCAAAGAGGGAAGTTCGATGTCTCCATTCTCTATTCTTGTTCCTCATCCTTTTCCTTCTTGAGTAAGCAGGAATTTTCTTAGATCTGCCCACCCTACTCACAAATTTGGAAATTGAGAATAAACGAGAAAAGAAACTTTCAGGAAGCAATCACTCCTAAGGATTCCATCCTGGCACCTTGCAAGTACTAATTGTAAAGTGACTTGATTGTCTCCTTACTGTTGAAGTCATGTCTCCAGTCACAGTTGAAACAAACATGGGACTATTTCCCATTTCCAATGTGCTATGCAGCCTAAGAGTGGTTAATGATTCTGTTCCACCCACACACATCTGAAAGATGCCCTATGGTAAAGAAATTAATGATTCCACTGTGATACATCCCACACCACTGTCAGCTTGATCAAGCCTGTAGTCTCTCCTCAAGCAGAGAGGAAAACACCAGTTTTCCTGGAGCTCCAGAGTGGCATAGTTCCCTGAATCCCAGCTCCACTCATCCGCAAAGGCATTCAAGCACTTTAGGGTTCCAAGCATCACTCTATTGCCCCCTGGTGGATGACATGATGTAATAGTTCTTCCAGGCTGAACACCCAAATGCAGTATTTCTCCCAGGCTGGTTATCAATTTGCTATTTAAATTCCACTAACTGACCTTTATAACATATGCCTTCTCTAAATCAGTGAGCTGATTGCCACAGACTGAAAAACGCAGACTCTCACTTAGATGCCTACTTCTCCAATATTTTTCTCACCATTATATCACTTACTGATTTTCTGGTTTTGCTCACCAAAAGCCCATTTCCCTAGTACCTAACACATGACTTTTTGCAAAAAACAAGTCTGAGTAGCAATTACTCCATGCCACAGCATCTACTAAGAATCCTAAGAATCTCAGAGATCCAGTCCTCACCAGTAGGGAGGCCCGAAACTTGGAATTATAAAAGCAGTTTGGTCACTGACCTCCTTTTCCCTTAAAGGATTGAATTCCACTGCTTAAGAACTAGGTAAGAGTGGTGTTTGGGTAATAAAAAATAAATTCAGGCCTTTTTGACTAAAGTTCTCGCTCTACTAGAATGCAAGCAGATACTATAAAATTTGTGTTTATAAAAAGTACTTATCTGATAGAATATCAAAAATTTCTTCAGTACCATTACTAATGAAATTTCCCATTTAAAAATCAATATAGAGCTCTCCATACAAGTGATAAGGGTTTGATAACAAAGCTCCACAAAGCACTCACACCGCTTAAAAAAAACAAATCCGAAAACCCAGTCAAAAAATGGGGTGAAGAGCTAAAAAGACACTTCTCAAAGAAGAAATGCAAATGGCCAATAGGCACATGAAAAAATGTGCAGTTTCACTAATAATGGAAATGCAAATCAAAACCACAATGAGACAGCATCTCACACCAGTAAGAATGGCCCATTCTTGAGAAAAGAATAAGAAAAACAGGCAGCAACAAATGCTGGAGTGGATCTGGAGAAAAAGGAACACTCATATTGCTGGTGGGGATACAATCTGGTTCAGTCACTATCGAAAGCTGTGTCAAGGACCCTCAAACTACTGAAAATGGGACTCATTCAATCTAGTAATCCCACTTCTGGGAATTTACCCAAAGGATACAAAAACACCAATTCAAAAGGGCACCTGTACTCTCAGATGTTTATTGCAGCTCCATTTACAATAGCTAGGATATGGAAAAAACCCCAAGTGTCCAAAAATAGACAAATGGATCAGAAAGTTTTAGTATATGTACACAATAGAATATTATCTATCAATCAAAAAAGACAAACTTATGCCATTCACAGCAACATGGATGGAGTTAGAAGATATCATGTTAGCAGAAATAAGACAGACGGAAAAAGAGAAATACAAGATGGTCTAACTTATATGAGGGATATATGGAAAACAGACAAGAAAAATTTAGATAGAACTGAAGTGTAGAGCAAGTGTAGAGCAAGACATGAGGAGGAGGGTAAAATTAGAAGAGGGATGGGCGCAAGAGATTAACATTGTTCTTGTGTGATAAGGAGGTGGGAGAACCTGGGGGTAGACAAAGATGTGAAATATGTGTGTGTGTGTGTGTATGTAATCAGTTAAAAAATAAATTTTAAAAATAAAATTCAATATTGTTAAAGAGAACTATGATGCCACTTATACTCAACATGCTACTTCTGTTTTACACATTGAGATGACCCATCCTAGAGCATTTGTATTTTCCTAGCCTAACCAATTCAGTAAGGGAAGAAAATAAAAAGGTACAAGGATTGGTGAGGAAATGAAATTCTATTTATTCATAGACAATGTTGAAATAAAAGGCTTTTTAAAAATTATCCAAATAAGAGAACATAGCAAAATGACTGAGTATAAAATCAATATTCAAAAATCAATCATATTTTGGCATACCAACAAAGCCTAAAATGTTAGAATACCTACTTTTTAAAAAGAGGTTAATGTCTGTAGCAACAAAAATATAATGACACTAGAAACTAAAAAAATAAATTTAAAACTTCTATGGAGAAAATTATATGTCATTAGAGAACATCCAAATAAAGGAATTCAGTGGATAGGAAAATTCAAATCTTGAACATACTAGCTCTTTCTAAATTTATGTATAAAGTCTAACATTATAGTAAATTTTTCTAAGGCTTATCTAGGAATTTCACAAATATTAAGATTATAAAGCCAATAATTGCCAAGACATCCCAGAAAAGGAAGGAAAGAGGGAAGTGGTAGGAGAATTGTTCTAAGGCTTAATATAAAGTTAAAGAATGATTGAAAAGTTAGCAATGAAGCAGAGAACTTAGAAACAGACCTATAACTTACTTGAAAAGGATGGGACACAAATAGTATTGCCATTGACTAGAAAAATAATAGTCCAGTCAGTAAATGTTAGTGCCAGGACTGAAGATCAACTTTATGTTTTATCGCATATGTATTTATATGTACACAAAAATCTATTAAAATGAATTAAAGATTTTGATGCAAAAAATACATTAAAATAGACTTAGTGAAATTTTAAATTTGGTTTGGCCTAGATAATTAGTCTACTCTTAAGTCTAAAATCTTATCAATAACACTTTAAAGTTTTACACACTTGATTTCCCAGGTTAAAATTGTACACTAATATCTGTGTCTTTGACCCTATTTCACGTTTATTTCAATGTATAAGAGAAAATATTCACTCCTTTGTTTATAAAAAAGTGTACACTTTGTAAATATCAGGTTACAACTAAGTGATACAAAGATGTTTGAACCTCATAACTGACCTTCAAAGGGAGTACAAAAACTGAAACTACATTATGCATTTATGTATATTTTATTGGAGAGCAGAGATTTTGGGCATCCATCAGATTTTTTTTAAAGAAATGCAAGAGGCCATAATAATGTAAAACCAACCTTTCAATCAAGGAATGAATCTCAGGTACATATGAATGGGGGGTTGGCTTCACACTGACGGCAGGAGGGATCCTTTAACACTTCTCCCTCATTAAGGGAAATTCATTTGTGCCATCTGGATCTATTTCTCCAAGGAAACAGTTCCAGACTACAATTTTGTCACCTTTCTGGTCTATGATTTAAAAGTATAAATTATAAATCAATGTCTTCTGGCTTTATGTTTGCAAATTAAATTCAAAGAATACATAAGACATCGAATAAATGGATACGTCTACATATTTGTTCTAGTAATCTGAAATGATAATAAGTAGTAAAATGTTATTTAAAGATTTCATTCAACATATATCTATGGGATTGCAAAGTAGTTGTTCATTATGATACAGAAGAACCTCTTATTTTAATAGATTGCTAAGATTTCTCAATTTACTATAGAGAATGCATTTATAAAAGACCCACTAATATATTCATGGAATCTGAGGCATGTTGCCACCTAAATTTTTGGTTAAATCACTCAATTGGTAGAGAAAATGATGACAACAGAAATGTTTGTATTGGACAAGCACTTTGGTTTGATAAAGTTTGAGCATTCATTTTATAAATCAGTTGTAAAGCCATTAGAAAAGTTTTATTACTCAAATTATGAGGTTGAATCAGAGTAGCCTTTTAAATCTATAAATTAGAACTCTATTTCAAGAGTACTGAAAATAGTCACACCTTTTCTTTTAATGAATATATTTCTCTCCTTTATTACAAATAAATTGTGATTTAGTTCACAAATTCCCCAGTTGTCCAGTAATCATATGTCTGCTACTTAGATAGACCCACAAATATGAAATTAAATCTGTTTCACTATCCATTTCTGGGTAGAAACATGACAGAAGTATCTTATAAAAGAAATTGACCTCAATAAAAACATTGTCTATATTCAATGTGGTCTAAACACATGTCCAAGGCAGGAAGGCCTATCTTTATTCTCTACATAAAATGCTTTCTATTTTATAACCTCTACATGCTTCGGCTTCAACAAGTCTATACTCCTTTCAAAATACTTTTTGCCCATTACTTTTTTCTACTTCGTCATAAAAATCACAAGAATGGAAGATGTAATATTCATGAATAAGAGAATACAACAACATTTTAGAAGGAAAAAAAGAAATGGAAATTGATGCTCTGGGTAGAAAATTCAAAATCTAAAAAGTAAACAGGAAATGATGTGGAAGAACAGGGAATCAGTTGGTATGACTGCAAGAGGAGATAAAATGCCACGCTACAAAAGAAGACACAAGTTAGTGGTTGTGGTCCATAGTCCCTGAGAGGTCACAAGCAGAATTCCAGAAATCTTTGATCCCACATAGCTACCCTGATATCTCCCATGATAGAACTTGGGTGAGAGGAACTCAGAGCTCATCAACAGTCAGAAGAGCTAACAGGAATAGGAGATGAGGTTTTTCATAGGGAATTGATTTACAAGGGATCTCCAAACTCCCACCCCCCCATTGTGTTTTTGTATGGAATGCTGGTACCTTAAAAATTCAGTATCAAGACAGAAATTGAAAATGTCTACTAAAGAAAAACCATGTAGATTTAGAGAACTGCCATTTTGAGGCGTGCTAGTACTATGATTCAATCTCTGTGAAAATCAATAAAATAAAAGCTAACAAAAGACAACAAGTCCAGATTTTCAGATCCTTTTTCAGTCAGATTTTTTTCAGAAAAATACTTCACTTTTAAATATGAATGAACCCTAGAAGATTAGCAGATAGTTAAGACATCATCAACATTTAAGAATATTCAAAACATGCATCTTAAAAGATTGTCTAAGGTGCATGTGAGGATGAATTCACTGCTATATTGTGATCCCATTTATTGTCAGTTTGGAAAAACTGCATAAGAAAGTGAAAGTGTACAGAGAACAAAGGAGAACTTTAAAAAAGGAGCAAAATCTATATTGAGAACCCTTAGAGATTTTAAAACTGCATGCATAAGAGAAAGACAAAGAACATTTTGAATAAAAAAAAATCAAAATGGAAAAAATCAAGGTAATGGAAGATAGTCATAGACAGTTCTCAAAAGTAAACAAAAAAAATGAAAAAGGTCTCGAGAGAACATAAAAAAGATAAATAACAAAGGTTCAACCTAGGAAATCCTATGTCCGTAAGAGATGGATCCCAGACCAAGGTCAACAGAAACTGGAAAAGGAACAGTGAAGAAGAGGATATGGGAGAGGAGGAAGAGAAGGGGGAGGGGGAGAGGAAGAGAGAGGCAAGAATATGAAAAGTCATAATAAAAGGTTATGACTCTCCAGATTAAAAGGGGCTACCAAATGTGTAGCAATTTAAGTGGAAAGAGATTCACATGATGCATCAGAAATAAAGATGGTATTGAAGATATTCAAGATAAAGCCACTGGGTCACATTCTTTAAAAAGTGGGGTTGAGAATGGCATTGACTTCTCAAGAAGCAGCATTTTACATTCCAAGAGTGATACCTTCAAAATGAGCCAAAATAATATTCATTCTCACATCAGAAAGAAGAGTAAAATAAAAACATATTCAGAGAGACACAATCAGTGAGATGTTTTATCTTCTCTTCACTCTGCCAAAAGGAAGCATTGAAGAATGCAGTTCAGCAAAATCAAAACATCAAATAAGAAGGGGATAGAAAAGGGAAAATGGAACCAATAAAACAGCAAAGGGGGTTCTTAGGTAGCTGGCCACACTGCCAACATGGGAGAGAACAGAGCTACCTGAATCTGCTATCTTCCAGAGAAATGCAGTAGTTCAATATTCAGTAGTTCAGTTCATGTTATGGAGCATTTTGACTGGGAACCAGGTGGGAGATATGTGGCTAGTAAGTGCTACAAGTTTAAAAAAAATAAAAATAAATAAAGGCAATTAAAAACCACTGCAAAAAAAAAAAAGAGGGAGGGTGATTCAGCATGCCATATGCTTTAGGTCTACAGTAAATAGTATTTACATGATTATAGTGATTTTACACTAAGTATTGGTTTAATTTAAAATAGTAGCATATAATAGGAAGTAGGTAAGAAGAGGGTAGAGTGGTATAAGAAAGCTGGAGGATTCTCATCTGTCACAACAGGATGCCTAAAATTAATAACTTGAGGAATGGGAATATGATTATGTCATTTAAAAATATGCCTTTAAGAAGAGAAGAAAGCTTAAAAATTGTGTTTGTCTTTGAGAAGCAAGAATGAAAATTCATCAGAGACTTTTTTTTAATTCATTGGTACATTGTGATTTTTTAACCATCTGCAAATATTATTGCCTTTTTACCACACCAATAACTGGTAAAAGCAATAAGATTTGAAAACAAAAAGATATCCAAATGTTTTGATACTTGTATCACTAAATTAGGCTTTCTGTTAGAGCACTGAGGGTTATTCGTGTTGACAAATGTCTTTGGTTTGACTGCACAGATAAAATTCTAAACATCTAAGGACAGACGCTTTCAGTGATTACATCAACATAATCTATTGGAGCAAATGTAGTGGATGTCTCACTTAATTTCATCTAATCCTTTCCTGCACATCTACAGCAGGATTCAAATGTGAGATTTTTGTGACTGTTAGCAAAGCACTTGGACACCCCACAGTTAGGCCCCTGAGAATTTGTTAGCTCCTTGAAGTATTAGAGTTTTTAGATACACAAATCCTAAATTTAAGAAATTGTCAAGGTAAGCTTCAATATATCAGGAATTTAGGTCAGAAAATACCCCAAATCCCTCTTGCAGAAAAAAGCTGTAAATCTCTAGCTTTTTTTGGAGGGCCTGAAAAGAGGTGGTATGTTTAAATCTGTGAATTACTTGGCAAAATTAGATTAGCTTGACAAATTCCTGCCATGCCACTGCACTCCTAGGGAAAACAAGTCCATGCATGCTATGCTATGTGCCCAAACAAACAAAAAAGCTGATTCACTTGCACTATCCTAGCTGCATCTAGATCCTCATCCCCCAAAGCTGCTCTGGAAATACCCTATGGCACCTTGGGGAGAATGTTCAGACCCAAAGGATTTGGCCAAACAGTTTTGAGATCAAAGCTTTTTATCTTTTTACCTTCAATTCTTCAGTTCTTTCTAGCTATGTCAATACAACTGCTCGCAAAAAGGAAATTTTCTTTAGTTCAACTCTGATCTCGCTATTTTTGCCCGTGGAACCACAGACTCAAGCAATCCCCAGCCTCAGCTTCCTAGGTAGCTGGGATTACAGGCATGTGCTACCATGTCCAGCTATTTTTTTGGAACTAGGTTTCGCTATGGGCCCCAGGCAGGACTCGAACTGCGATCCCTAGCCAGCCCCGGCCGCTTCATAGGCTGAAGCTTACAGGCCTGAGCCACGATGCCCGGCCTTCAACACTGGTTTTAATTTTTATCTATACGATCGATGTCTCTGCCTTTAACTTAATTGACTTATTTAATTATGATGAATAAATCAAGTGATTGATATGGTGACCTGCTTACTTAATCTCTAATAAATAAACAAGAGCTTAATTTGATTATCCATCTTATAAGCTATAGCAGAGCCAAAGTCTTTGCCTAAATATTCCATAATGCCAACATTTAATAGACTCTTGAATTTTCAGTCAGTATTCTAGTAAGGACATAGTTACAAATAAATGATGTTTTGAGTACTATGGTTAAGTTTCCTCTTTTATTAATATGTCCTAAATATATTTAAATTATATAATCTGTATATGTAAACTTCTCTTGACATGAAATGCTTAGTAGTAAACTGGCAACACCAAGAACATACATCTTTACTCTGCATATGGTCAAAACTTTGGATTACATGGATGAAGGAGAAAAAGAGACATGGTCAGTCCATCTCAGATCCTTCAAGGGTTTATCTTCAGTAGGGTCTGTCCCTGTTGTTCTTCCTGACTAGTTAGATTATCCTGAAGGAAACTAATATAGACTCTGACAAATAGCCAACATGCAGATCAAAAATCTATATTTACTGCCTAGATGTCTGTTTAGAAATTTCATCTTTATCTTCAACATGCAGTTCAAATGCTCCTCTTTCCTGAAGCCTCTAAGTAGTTGGTAAGTTCCATGGATTGCAAGAAACAGAAGAGAATTCTGACTAACAAAAGGAAACAGATTTTTATGAAGAGTAAATCAAAGCTGAACAACCCAGCCCTGGAAAGAACAAACTAGAGTAGCACCAGGGATTTTGACATAAGAACTAATGGATAGTCCCCATTGTACCCCAACCCAAGACATCTATGAACAATACTGTTCTATTCATGTTCACATTTCAAACTCCAGACAGAAATAACAAGATTAGATAAAATGGCATGTTGACCAAACTTGGCACTGGAGGAAACAGACTGCTAAGCCACACAACTTTTATCTCCTGGAAACTTGCATTTGGACACAGTTTCTTTATTCCAAATCCATTTTGGGACAAGCTCGTGCAAGCAGTGACACTATTGTGATATAGTGAGGTGGAAAGCCTTCTTCCATATTTAAGTCATGAGCATAAAGCACAGTGGTTGATATCTAATAAACACTAAAGCGTATGGTGCATGAGCTAAGTTATATTTTCTTTTCTTTCAATGAAATAAGTTGGCAAATACCAAAGAGAGAAATTTCTATAAACTATGTGAAAAATGCTAGCTGTCCCCTTATGAGAATGAATAGATTACCCTCTTGTGATGCCTCTAAAGCTTAGACATGGAGGAGTCCTTAGTACACTGGAACAGAAACCGTTACAATGGGACCAGCAGTCAGTGGCAAGTGCTGTTGCCTCATTTATACAATGTTGTGCCACAGCGTGTTCTTTCACCCTAATAGCTCCTCAGTTTCAGACCAAAACTGCTAGTTCCAGAGGCAAGCTGGAAGCCTGTTAGCCTTTTATGTGATAAACGTAAAGTCTGCCACATTCATTTCCCTTCTTATATGCCCCAGTTCTAGCACACACCTTCATGCACTGCTGCTGAATTAAAAGCACTTATTTAGTCCCTTTCTTAAAAGGAATCTCTAGCTTGAAAACATATGCCCCTACCTAAGCAGGTGTAGGGGTGGGGGTGTACCTTATGTTTCTCATTAATAAATCACACCTACCCCTTCCTGATCCCATCTTCTTTGTCCCAAGATCAGATGAAGGGACCTTTTTGTTAAAGCAAAGAAAAAAGACACTTTATCTAGTCAACATATTATTCCCAATAAGTCTCCAGCATAGCAATCAATTATGAAACAAACAACCCAAAATATTTATATGGAGAAATTAAAATGTTTTGGGTTTGGACTTGTTTATTTTGCTTCTTCATATCTGTCTCAACTATTTTCATTGCTTTTAACACTGAGCATGTATTATTTTATAGGCATAACTTTAAGCTTTTTTAAAAACTAAACCAAAAAGTAGAAGGGAAGTAGCTAATAGGAAAATCAGATTCAGCTACTCTAGCTCCATTAATGTTTACATCATGTTTTTCAGTTAGTAGAAAATATTTTAAAATATATTGACTGTCATCTAAAACACAGATCTTTGTTCCTAGTGCCATTCTCCACTAAAAGGAACTAGGATCCTTGAAAACAGGACTGACTCCAGAATAAAGTAGCATTAAGTTCAAGGTAAGCCTAGAAGATACTCTTGTGCCAGAAAATAACATATATAGTTTATATATACATACATACATACATGTATAATTATATAAATATATGGGAGCACATCACAAGAACACAGATTCCAAAGTGAAGGAGGCAATCTGAGGCCCAAAAAAATGATCATCAAAATAACTAAGTAGTGAATTACAAATCATTAAAAAATAGTAGTTCATTAGTTCTTCCAAATATATAAATAAATAAATAAGGGAAAGCAGAACTGTTGTCTAGAGTAGAAAATAAAATGCCAATTGGTAAATGCAGGAGTCCTAGAGTTGAAATCATTATTTTTTTACTTCACAGTAAAGATTGTATCAGGTAAGAATCATTAATGGCTGCTTAATCTAGGGGGAGTTTATATATATATATATATATATATATATATATATATATATATATATATATATATATATATGGAACAGAACAGGATGTTTGCATGATTGACCTTAAAACTGACCTTACAACTTATTCATAGTAAAGGACAAAAAAAACCAGCAAGTACATATTGGAGAGATCCAAGACTTTGAAAAATGGTCAAAAGTAATAGCTATGAGGTTTGATACACTTCAAGTGACTATTTTTGTGGGGAGGTCTTGGGGTTTTTTTTGTTTGTTTGAGACTTGGTCTCGCTATTTTTGCCCGTGGAACCGCAGGCTCACATTGCCCGGTGTACCACGAACTCAAGCAATCCCCAGCCTCAGCTTCCCAGGTAGCTGGTATGACAGGCGTGCGCCACCACGCCCAGTTGTTTTTTAGGACGAGGTCTCGCTGTGTTGCCCGGAGTGGGACTCGAACCGCGATCCCTAGCCCTAGCCGCTTCACAGGCTGAAGCTTGCAGACACGAGCCACCATGTCCGGCTATTTTTGAAAGACACATAGAAGGGTCCAACACCACTTAAGAAGTAAAGAACAACTGAGATCAAATCACATGGAAATATCAGCCAACCCCTGATGACATCCCATTTAGAAAATATAAAGTAATGATTTTTTAAAACATTGATATCATAAAAGACAAAGAAAAACTATGGAAATGTTCCAAATTTTGAAGATGCTTAATATGTCAATTAAGGGCATCCTACATCGTAAATGCTCTGAAGGGGCCAGGAGAGAAATAATTATAAATATTATGAGAGGGATTCTTGTGTCAAGTGACAAAATTGGATATAAATGATGTATTAGAAATTCAGTAGATAACTGGGATTTCCTTCCTATGCTCTCCTGTCTAGTATTATGACAAGGAACTTTAGCTCTAGTATCTTAGAGACTAAAAATTGTTTTTTATGTATCCTGTTTGTCTGTGTTTATTTCATCCTTCTCTTTGTCCTTTCCTTTCTTTTTCTTCTTTTTCTTTTTTTCATTTCCTCATTTATTTCAGAAAGAAAATAGATCTGTCTAGAAGCAGAATTCCTTCTCACATATTTTGTTTAGTTTTAAATGTCTTAATAAGAGATTTCATGAGAATGAGATAAAGAGCATACAAAAATGAAGGACTGATGGGTAGAATTTTGGAGTCACTTACCTGTCTTACTAAAAGGAAATAATGCAGGCAACCTTATGTTTATTAAATCACCATACTCTCAGACTATTTTTATCAAGTTACATGACAATTTAAACTGGGTCACTGACAAGCCTTATGTGATTTTTAATTGTTTACTCATTTATTCATTCAACAATTAACATTTAATTCAATAAGCATTTATTGATCACCTATTAATATGTTAGGCACTACTCAAAGTACTAGAAATAAGGCCAGAAAAGGATAGCTATTATCTTTATACATAAATGACTTTCTAATATAGAGGCAAATCGAAAATGAGCACAGAAAGAGGCAAATAAATAAGAACACTCCAAATTGCTTTAAGTGCTATGAAGAAAATTGAATAGCATAATGAAATAGAAAGTTGCTGGTGATAGGGGAGAGAGGAAGTTCTATGCTGGCTCACCAGGGAAGTTCTTTCTGAAGAGCTGAAATTTGAGTTTAGACTTCAATAAAGCAAAAAAAGAAATTATGAGACATGGTGTTGAGAGCCAAAACATTCCAAGCCAAGAGAATGTCAAATGCAAAAGCCCTAAGAAGGGACAGAACTTTGTACATTTATGGTATATAGAAAGAACTAGTGTGGCTGGAGATTTGGAATAAAATGGAACAGTGGTGATATATGAGACCCTAGGAAATAGCAGGAAGGCCTTTTCAGTCATGAAAAGGCACTTGAAATTTATTGTAATTTCAACAGGAAGCAAAAATGAAATAACCAGGTATATACTCTAAAAAAGTAACCTTAGTCATTGTGTGGGGCAGACAGAGTTCATGTTAAATAGAGGATGCTTGGGTTACTGGCCTATTATTGAAATTGAGAAGAAGTGATAATGTTTGGAATATATTTGGAGACAAAGCTAACAACACTTGATAAAAGAGGAGTTGTGTTATATGGAAGAAAGCAAGGAATCTAAAATGTTTGTAGTCTGAGATACTGGCATAATAGATGTAGCATTTTTGGAGAGCAAAATTTGGAATAGAGCATATTTTTCGAGTTTGTCTGATTCCTGAATAAAAATGTCAGCCTAGCAGTTGGGTACACAAATATGGAGCTAAGGAGAAAGGCTCCAGCTGGAAATAGAGATTTGGGATTAACCAGCACATTTTGAGATCACCTAACAAAAGGATGTAGCAAAAAAAAAAAAGGGAACTGAGTATAAGGCCCACATCATTTAACTTTTAGAAATCAAATAGATAAGCGATCACACCAGCAAAAGATACTCTGAAATAGGAATAGTTTACTGAGAGTAAAGTGTTTCCAGAAGTAAAGAGTGTTTATCTCCAATATGAGATGTTGAGAGATCAACAATATTAAAGGTCTAAGTGATTATCTCTATTCTGGTAGTACCTTAGTTTTGGTCACCTGACCTCAATTAGTTGACATCACTGCACCACTATTCATCTCTTTATCTGATAATAAATCCCATTTTTAAATGATAGTACATTCTATATGACTTGGGAGAACATATAACTAGTCCAGGTAGCAGGCTACAGTGACTAAGTGTAAAACAGTCATGCAGTCCAAAGCTAGGCTAATCTGACCCAATTTAGGAACTTCTCTTTTTTATTTTATTTTTTTATTTTCTAATTTTTATACAACATTGGTCATATTTGTATAGTTATTTTCCCCTTAGGTATGGCCCTCCCTTCAATATTGTAATTCTAGACCCCTGCCTGTACCCCCTTTTCCCACTCTGATCACATATGTACAATACAATGTCAGAGACTAAAAATACCTGAAAGAATACTCTGGTTTTCTTCAGATCATATAAATCTTTTGCCTTTTTATTTTTTAATTTATTTTCAATTGATTGCATGTATATATATATATATATATTTTTTTTTTACATTGTTGGTACCCCAAGGTTCTCCATCACCTTGTCACCTGTGAACCATCCTCTTAATCTCTTGTGCCCATCCCTCTCCCCAATTTACCCCCTTACCCCTCTCTTGCTCTATGCTTCAGTTCTGCTGACAGTTTAAAATTTTCCTTATTCTTTTGTTTTCCCATATCCCACATATCTGTGAGATCATCCAGTATTTCTCTTCATCTTTCTCTGCCTTATTTCTGTGAACATGATTCCTTCTAGATTCATCCATGTTATCACAAATGCATCAAATCATCTTTCTTAGGTGCCCTTTTTAAAAATACCTGAAAGAAACTACAACCCAAATTGACCCAACAAAGAATACTTTTGTTTAGAATCATTCTGTCATTATCTGCTTAAGTTGCAATTCCTTATTTGTAAGTAGAATAATGGTATTCATTATACTGGGATGTTATGAGAATTAAATGAACTAACAAGATCAGTTCAGAACAGCCCTTGGGACATCAAGGGAAATCATTCATAGCAACCACTAATAGTAATGCACCTTATTTATACATTTCACCCAGTTCTTGTAATATACTCCAATTCTCTTTTGATTTGGTAGCTGCAAATTGCCTTCTTAGACCAACCAAGTAACTATCATTATTCTGGTCAATATTTCCAGTTTGACTAAACTTCCTATTTTCACCTGTAACTGGGTATGATAATAATAATGCTTATTCCCCCAAGGACCCATATAGTTTCTGCTTCTTTTTCCTCTTGTTTTAGTTTGTCCTGCTGTTTATCAAATTCAATGTTCTATTTCTGACAACAGGGAACCTTGATAGTCTTCTAGCCCATCACTATAATTTCCACCATGATGAGTATTTTACAGTTTCTTTCCAGACTTCAAAGTTTATTTCAGGCATGATATAATAATATACATGAACCAGCTTTGCAGTTTTTGTAACTAATAAGTTTAACTAAAACCTGTAAAAAAGACCATTATGTTTTAATTTGCATATTATATTTTATATAAAGCATTATGCATCTTAAAAACATAAAGTAATTGTGTGCTCTGTAACATATTATTGCATAGATTGTATTCAACAATCACCTTGAATTCATAAATGCAACTTCTGTTGATAAAAAATGATTAATAAAAAGTGTAATTTTTTAGCAATTTGTGTATTAAAGGTTTTTATGTCACTATTAGCACAATTCTGAAGCATTTACTATTGATATTCCTGTTTTACTGAAAAGATTGAGAAAGGTTAAATGATTCAAAACCCTTAACTGCTCTTCTATGTGGACAAAAATGAGATAATTACCTTGAATAGAACTTGTAGTTTTTATTCCATTTTGAATAGTATATTACTATAACACAAAATAGGAAGATAAATACAATTAAGGTTGAGAAAGCTCTGAAAAATCTTAAGGTACAAACAAATCCTGTAGAGAAAGGACAACTAGAGTATACCTTGAATCATCCATAAAGTCAAAAAAAGTATGAGGTCTATATGTAGTTAGAAATCAATTTTCTTTCTACTTTTTCATAGCTTCTCTATCACCACATTTTAAACTGCTCTAATCTGCTTTCCTACTGTGACTTATTCCCTGTAATGCATAGTTGAGATAACAGCATTCTCACACCTGGCGGGCTGTGTAGCTATGCATGCTGGGAACGGTCAGTACTGTGAAGACCTGTGGTGGTACCATACAAGTCACTGTCACTTCAAATATGAAGACATAAGCTCTGCTGATGGCAGGGACTGGCCAAAGGCAATGATATCAATAACCATAGGAGCAACTTTGCCTGCAGAAACAAACTCTGTAGTAGACTGGCAGAGCACTTTAATGAGAAATAATGTTTTATTTAAGCAGATTCTCCTATTTGTTAAAGTGTGTGCCTTCAACCATAAAATACAGTTATTTCATTTATCCTACAAGCATGTACTCAGTATTTAGTCAAGCAATATGCTTGGTAAGGGGAACATAAATAGATAAATAGATAGATAATAAGTGCTAAATAAATAAAGTCTCAGATTTTTGACTCTTCATAGTCTAGTGGAAAGATCAAATGCATAAATGCTTTGATGCCTGGTGGCAATATGCCACCAGGAATACACCTGCATTCAAATAAAGTTGGGTTTATTATTTGCTGAAACAAGAGAGACATCACATCATGGGAACGAAGAGCCTTAGAGAGTTTGGGGGGACATTGTTAAAGGATATGGGTTTGTGTTGAGTAATTTTGAGTCAAGTTCAAGGACACTTCAAGGAAGCAGGGATTTTCTCTGTATAGGTGGTATCAGAAAGTGGGAGCAATTTTATGATTGAGTATATTTATTTTTACCTAGGAAGAGAAAGGAATGAAGAGAGGTTAATTTGCTAATTACTAATGAAGGAGCATTCACATCATCTGAGAAAGAGGGGTATGTAGTCATTTTAGTGGTTAGCACAGTGTTTTTATTTTTGTCTACGTTTAGATGTAATTATGAAGGGTTCTTATTTTTGTTTAAATTCACTCAGTGGATTATTCACAAACAACTTCATTTGATTTTGGTTTTCCTTGAGTGTTAGCTCAATAGAGTAATATCACTGCCTACCTGAGCCCTAGAGATGCTTTTTCTTCATCCATACTGAGGTTAGCTTGGATTGTCAGAATGCACAGACATGGCAGCTTGAGACAGTGTTACAGCTTGCTTGGGGAAAGTGTTCTTTAGAGACCTATGTGACAGGAAGAAACACAGGAGTCTACTGAGTAAAGGAGAGTTCAAAAGTCATTTCCAAGTAGAATTAAAGCATGCAAGCAGATTGAACATTCATAGCATGATGGGGGAAGTCTTAACAGTAATATGCTGGGCTACAGAAAAGAAGTTAGTTGGTCAGTTGGAGGTTAAATTTATAGGCAGTTGTCGTGAATGAGCTTGGACTTCAACTGGTAATATGAATCCATCAAAAGTTATTGAATCATAGAATAACCTAATCATATCTGTGTTTTAGAAAAAAAATGTTGGCAGCAATATAAAGTACAAACTAATATGAGGAGAGAATGAAGAGAAACTAAAAAATTACTTTAAGGGAAAGATGATGAGCATTTAAATTGAATTCGTAGTATTGGGAATGGAAAACAAAAGAGATCTAGATCTTTTTAACATACAATTGGCCAGAGTTGGAGACTACCTCCCCCAGGAAAATATAAGATATTCAAAGCTAGGAATCAGTTGCTATAGTCACTGCTATACACCTAACAACTAGGCCAGGCATGGTGGCACATGCCTGTAGGTGGCAGTCTAGGAAGCCATGGCTGGGGCCAGGGATCGTGGTGTGAGTCCCACCCGGGGCAATGTAGCGAGACCTACTCCCAAAAAAATAGCTGGGCGTAGTGGCACGCGCCTATAATCCCAGCTACCTGGAAAGCGGAGGCTGGGGATTGCTTGAGTCTGTGGTCCCCTGGGCAACGTGATCCTGCGGTTCCATGGGCAAACATAGTGAGACCTAGTCGCAAAAAAAAAAAAAAAAATACACCTAACAACTAGTATAATGCCTGGCATGTGACAGTTATTCTATGAATGGTTATTAAATTAATAAACAAATTAAATTGTGAAGGATGAAGAAGAAAGAGTAATTCTAGGTCATAAGTCATGGTATTAGGTGTGTAGCAATTTAAGACACTGAGATAAAGGAGTGTATTTCTGTAGGAGGAAATTACTTTGAGCTTAGATGAATACACATTAAAAAAAGACATTGTTGGATTGATATATTAAATTCTTTAATGAAAATAACCTGAAGTACATTGATTTACTGAATAAGAACCTAGAGTACCAAGTGTCATCTCTTACATTAAAAGAAGTTAATCAGTTACTTCCATCCTGAAAATTACCCTGCAATGGCCACAAGAACCAGCACAGTAATTATATATTTATTTACGTCCACCTAAAAGTTATCATCTTGTAAATTTGTTAGTATTTGCTATCTAGTTTGTGATTACATTAGTTTGCTAGAACTCCATAATAAAATACCACAAAATGATGACAACAGAAATTTCTCACAGTTGTGAAGGTTTGACTTCAGTTCACGGCTTACAGGGTTGGTTCTTCTGAGACCTTCCTCTCTGGCTTGAAGCATTATCTCCCCTGTTATGAGGTGAAAAGAAGGCTTTCTTTCTCACTTTCTTTCTTTCTTTTTTTTTTTTTTTTTTTTTTTTTTTTTTTTTTTTTTTTTTTTTTTTTTTTTTTTTTGAGACTAGGTCTCGCTATTTTGCCGATGGAACCACAGGCTTATTTGGCCAGGGTACCACAAACTCAAGCAATCCCCAGCCTCAGCTTCCCAGGTAGCTGGGATTACAGGTGCACACCACCATGCCCAGCTATTTTTTGGGGACTAGGTCACTATGTTGCCACAGGCAGGACTTGAACCACGATCGCTGGTCCCCGTCTCGGCTTCCTAGGAAGCCACTTACAGGAACATGCTACTGTACCTGGCCCAAACAAAGGCTTCCTAACTTAATTCTCAGATCACTTCTGCCTGCTTCTCCCGGTTAGATTCAAATCCTATACCTCCTGCAGGTAAATGCTTTCACTGACCACCTTGTATTTTCACAGATGCCTTGTTTTTGGTTTTGTAAATTTAACCACAACTTTTCAGCTCCTTGCCCTAAAGATTGCAGGAGAAAAAAAGGTTAGAATTGCCTTATGCCTCTTACTAGCTTGCCTCAATTTACATTTTGCAGCTCCTGCAGCCTAAAGACATTTTTTTTCCTTTATTTATATATAAATTTCACAACTTTGTAATCTCAAGGGTTTGCCT